>CM020247.1:8504612-9026371 GCA_009819775.1 Phoenicopterus ruber ruber | reverse complement strand
AATGTAAGGCTGCTAAAATACTTTTTCTCTGTTGTAAATACATATAAATGGGGTAGAGTTTAAAGCAGCGGCATTTGAATAATTTGTTTTCAGTAAGTTGTTAAATTGTAAATATAACAATTTCTATCGTCTTTTTCTTCCTAAAAATATTTTTCAAGCACTATACAAAGATATAGAGATGTTTCTCAGATAAATTGCCTTTTTCTAAACTTATCCTCTACAGTTTCAGCAGTTTACTTCATTTACTGCCGCACATAATGAATGTGCTTTTGAACATTTACAGCAAGAGTCAGTCTGCTACTGATTCATATTACTAGAATTAGTACCCTTCCTCACTACAGAATTTTATATCCTGGTTATAGCAAAAATAGGTTTAGAAACAGTGGGGAAAATGAAGTCTGGCACGTGAATTGCCTCTGCAGTATGTGCATAAATGACTCAAATCCAGTTTGATTTTAATTGACCAATCTGATAGCCTTGTATGATGGCATGACTGGCTGGGTGGATGAGGGGAGAGTGGTGGATGTTGTCTACCTTGACTTCAGCAAGGCGTTTGACACTGTCTCCCACAACATCCTCATAGGTAAGATCAGGAAGTGTGGGCTAGACGAGTGAACAGTGAGGTGGATTGAGAACTGGCTGAATGGCAGAGCTCAGAGGGTGGTGATCAGCAGCACAGAGTCTGGTTGGAGGCCTGTAGCTAGTGGTGTCCCCCAGGGGTCAGTACTGGGCCCAGTCTTGTTCAATTTATTCATCAACAACCTGGATGAAGGGACAGAGTGTGCCCTCAGCAAGTTTGCCAATGATACAAAACTGGGAGGAGTGGCTGATGCACCAGGAGGCTGTGCTGCCATTCAGCGAGACCTGGACAGGCTAGAGTGTTGGGTGGAGAGGAACCTCATGAGGTTCAACATGGGCAAGTGCAGGGTCCTGCACCTGGGGAGGAATAACCCCATGCACCAGTACAGGTTAGGGGTTGACCTCCTGGAAAGCAGCTCTGCGGAGAAGAACCTGGGAGTCCTGGTGGATGACAAATTCACCATGAGCCAGCAATGTGCCCTTGCGGCCAGGAAGGCCAACGGCATCCTGGGGTGCATTAAGAAGAGTGTGGCCAGCAGGTCGAGGGAGGTTATCCTCCCCCTCTACTCTGCCCTAGTGGGGCCCCATCTGGAGTACTGTGTCCAGTTCTGGGCTCCCCAATTCAAGAAAGATGAGGATCTACTGGAAAGAATCCAGCGGAGGGCCACGAAGATGATTAAGGGACTGGAGCATCTCTCCTATGGGGAAAGGCTGAGGGAGCTGGGGCTGTTCAGCCTGAGGAAGAGAAGACTGAGAGGGGATCTCATCAACGCTTATAAATATCTCAAGGGCGGGTGTCAAGAGGATGGGGCCAGACTCTTTTCAGTGGTGCCCAGTGACAGGACAAGGGGCAACAGGCACAAATTGGAACACAGGAAGTTCCATCTGAACATGAAGAAAACCTTCTTTACTGTGAGGGTGCCAGAGCACTGGAACAGGCTGCCCAGGGAGGTTGTGGAGTCTCCTTCTCTGGAGATATTCAAAACCCGTCTGGATGCGGTCCCTGTGCAACTTGCTCTAGGTGACCCTGCTCTGGCAGGAGGGTTGGACTGAATGATCTCCAGAGGTCCCTTCCAACCCCTACCATTCTGTGATTCTGTAATTCACTGCCATTTCTATGTTCACTTACTTATAGTTTCATATACATCTATCAAGTTAATAATATAATGTTTTCTGTATTATATGTGGGATCATCAACAATTAAGTTGAACCTTTTTAGCAGGGCCTGTTGTGACAGGACAAGGGGTAATGGTTTTAAACTAAAGGAGGGGAGATATAGACTAGACATAAGGAAGAAGTTTTTCACAATGAGGGTGGTGAAACACTGGAACAGGTTGCCCAGAGAGGTGGTAGATGCCCCATCCCTGGAAACATTCAAGGTCAGGCTGGATGGAGCTCTGGGCAACCTGATCTAGTTGAGGATGTCCCTGCTCATTGCAGGGGGGTTGGACTAGATGACCTTTAAAAGGTCCCTTCCAATCCAAACTATTCTATGATACTATGATTCTATGAATATTCCTGTTCCATGATTGCTGCTCGGGATGGGCTGTATTAGTCATTGGGTGGTGAGAAATTTTGCATCGTTCATTTTATATTTTCTATTATCCTTATATTTTATTATTATTATATATCTATGAATGTGCTCATGAAACTCAGAAAAAGAATGTAGAAAGTGTAAAGGAAGCTGAATTTTGCTCAACACAGATGGAAATGGAGTGGGGGGGGGTGTCCTTTGTTTTAGATAAACAGCTATATCATTTCACTGGGTCAACTGGTTGTGTAAATGGCCTTTCCTGAGTTAATCAACAGAGTATATGTTCCTGAGCCAGCCAGACCAGCGGGGTGGAGGAGGGGGATGGGGATGTATATGTGGCTTAGCCCAACATCGAGTATAAAAACTGAGCAAACAACAAAATTAACTTGTAGGGAGCAACAGGCTTGAGCTGGCTTCAACCCACATATTCCTTCCCATAGGGGAGACCCAGCGTCGTGATGGTGTGCATATAGAGACCGGTAATGGGAAGCACATTTGTATTGTGGTCCAACTGTATATTTCAATTACTACATTGTGCTTGTGTTGTGATTTCAGTATATTGCTGCATCACTGCTAAATTGAAATCCCGTGCAATGCCAAATATCTTCAATAACGTAAATTTGATATTAAACATTAAAACCTCCTCGTGTGGAATCTCTAAAAGAACCTGGTCAAAGAGTATTGGTCTATGACAATATGAGGGTCCTTGTTCAAATAATTCAGCATTTTATTGGTCATAAATCCATGTCTTTTTGCAATTTTTCCTTTTATTAACAAATTGCACTTTGTTTTTTTCCCCTTTCAGTTGTGAGGAACCATGAGTTGTAAGCCATTGAGTACTGTGGCACAAAGTCTGATCTTTGGCTAGCTGTGATTCTGTTGTAAAAACAATGTTGATATCAGTTGACATGGGTGTGATGTCGCAAGCATGGACCAATATAAAGTTCCCTCTTAGTGACCAATAATTATGTGAGTTTCAATAGAATTTCTACAATGTTTTAGACTAGTTGCGGTCAGAAACATGACTGCTCTAGTTAGTAGGAGAAACAAGCCCCCATTTGAAACTTACAATACCTTATTATGATTGGTAAGTATCTTAAGAAAATCCAGTGTGGTGGTTTAATCTTGGCTGGCTGCCAGGTGCCCACCAAGCCACACTCTCTTTCCTCCTCCTCAGCAGGATAGGGGGAGGAAATAAGATGAAAAACTCGTGGGTCAAGATAAAGGCAGTTTAACAAAGAAAGTCAAAGGCCCCACACAGAAGCAAAGGAAAACAAAAAGATTTTATTCTCTACTTCCCATCAGCAGGCAATGTCCAGCCACTTCCTGGGAAGTAGGGTCTCAGGACTTGTAGTGGTTGCTTCAGAAGACAAATGCCTGAATAATGAATGGCCACTCCCCTCCTCCTCCTTTCTCTTAGCTTTTATTGCTGAGAATGATGTCATATGGTATGGAATATCCCTTTGGCCAGTTTGGGTCCGCTGTCCTGGCTATGTTCCCTCCCAACCTCTTGCCCACTCCCAGCCTACTGGCCTTTGGGGGTGAGGGGAGTTGGAGAGACAGCCTTGATGCTGTGGGAGCACTGCTCAGCAGTAGCCAAAGCATTGGTGTGTTATCTACACC
Organism: Phoenicopterus ruber ruber; assembly: GCA_009819775.1. Taxonomy (NCBI): domain Eukaryota; kingdom Metazoa; phylum Chordata; class Aves; order Phoenicopteriformes; family Phoenicopteridae; genus Phoenicopterus; species Phoenicopterus ruber. Next base: position 9,022,635 of record CM020247.1, on the reverse strand, counting down.
GTCCTAGCTACAAATACAAAGCACAGCACTATGAGGGCTGCTATGGGGAAAGTTAACTCCATCTCAGCCAGACCCAATACATCTAGTATTCATAGATTTGAAGTATTTACATTTTCAAGTTCTCTACATTAAAAAAAAAAATGTGCAGGTGGCCTGTTAATTTGTTGAACTAGAATTAAGTCATGTGGATATTAAGTCGGTATTATTTATATCCACATGCTGTGTACTTGTGCATAGAGATAACAGCGTGAGCAAATACTGTAGTGTAAAGTTGCAAATTCTGTTTCCTCTGGTTTTCATTAGTTCAGTTCTGTAAACTTTTCACTGTTTGGACAGATTTTGTTTTTTCAGTGTCTGGTCTTTACCTAGAGATAACTTTTCTTAAACAGTCTAGTACTTTTGAGAAGAAGAAATTTGAAAATAATGAACCTATTCAACACTCTTGTGAACAATTTTGTAACTAATTTGAAACACTTGGAGAGAAAAAAATGATTTTTTTGTGGGATTGAATATTATGAATCAACAATAGTATTCAACATTTTTGAATACTTTGAAAATAGTTTTGATTATAAAACTGAGAGTAGTTAAAAATTACTTTTTACGTGTTTATCTCTCCCAAAAATTGCATTGGCCAACTAGAGTGAAAAGTACATATACTACAAAACACTACAGTTTTTAAGACCTAAACCAAATCTGTCCTATTTAAAAATAACAATATCCATGTTGTTATTTAAAAATAACATCATCTGGCTGGTGACTCGGTCACTAGCAATGTTCCTCGGGGCTCAATTCTAAGGCCAGTTCTGTTCAATATTTTTATCAATGATGTGGATGCAGGAGTTAAATGCACCATTAGCAAGCTTGCTGATGAGACCAAACTGGGAGGTGCTGTTGACTCTCTTGAGGGAAAAGAGGCCTTGCAGAGGGATCTGGATAGATTGGAGCATTGGGCAATCATCAATGGCATGAAATTTAACAAGACCAAATGCTGGATTCTGCACCTGGGACGGAGTAATGCCAGACACAATTATAGATTGGGAGAGGAGTGGCTGGAGAGGAGCCCTGCAGAAAGGGATCTGGGGGTGCTGGTTGACAGTAGGCTCAATATGAGTCAGCAGTGTGCCCTGGCAGTCAAGAGGGCAAACCACATCCTGGGGTGCATCAAACACAGTATAACCAGCCGGTCAAGAGAGGTGATTATCCCTCTGTATTTAGCATTGGCATGTCCTCACCTTGAGTACTGTGTGCAGTTCTGGGCCCCACAATTTAAGAAGGATGTTAAGGTCCTTGAATGCGTCCAGAGGAGGGCAACAAAGCTGGTGAAAGGGCTGAGGGGCAACCTAATTGGTCTCTACAGCTTCCTGAGGAGGGGATGTGGAGAGGGAAGTGCTGATCTCTTCTCCCTGGTATCCAGTGACAGGACGCATGGGAATGGTTCAAAGCTGTGCCAGGGGAGGATCAGACTTGACATTAGGAAGCATTTCTTTACCGAGAGGGTGGTCAGACACTGGAACAGGCTTCCTAGAGAGGTGGTCGATGCCCCATGCCTGTCAGTGTTTAAGAGGCATTTGGACAATGCTCTTAATAATATGCTTTAACTTCTGGTCATCCTTGAAGTGGTCAGGCAGTTGGACTAGATGTTCGTTGTAGGTCCCTTCCAGCTGGGAAGGGACCATCCTATTCCCATTCCCATTCCCATTCTATTCTATTCTATTCATTACTTGTTGTTATTTTGAAATGTTATGGACTTGCATATTTAAAAAATAATTAAAACGTTAACTTACTAAATCTCATTTGGTATTTTTCCCCCCTCATAATTTACCTTCTTGGTGTTTTCCAACACATTTTCTTTTTTTTTTTTTTCCTTCTCCTCCTGCTGTACCTCTCTTGCTTTGTATTTCATTGTGTCAAAGTCCACCTGAACTTTATTTTTTTTTTTCTCTAAATAAAATTATATTATCTTGCTATTGGTGGCTAGGACACAGAAGGTTATTTTGTTGAACACCGTGGAGTGTGTATTTTCAACTTTGCTCTTACTAAATTCTTAAGAGGAGCTTGGCCTCAGAAATGGAAGTTTACATGGGTATTTAGGAAGAAGGAAATTTGTATAAAACACTGTAGCAAATCTTAAAGGCAGATTGTCCTATTGAAATTCTTATGCCCCAAGTTTAAAATTTTGCAGTCACACAAGGATTCTACAAGCTTTTGTCGAAAACTGTGTGCATAGCAATTTTCTGTATACAACTGTTTTACTTTACTATTTCCTGATGATGATGATTATTAGGGTTCATAGGTGTGAAATAAGATGAATTGTTTTTCTTCTTTAATGTCACTTTCAAGGCATATGTGTCTTGCCCATCAGTGAATATAATATTTTTACAAGTATTTTTTTTTAAGCTGTTTTGGGAGAAGTGATCTCCTTTATCGATTTACTTGATACACAGAAATATAAGCAAACAGGTTACCAATTCAGAAGAGAGGGAATTGTGGACTTTGGAAACAAATAACAAACAAAACCCAATTTGAACCTGAATGCTCAAATTTTCAGCTGTTCTAATTGCACGTCATGATTAGCACCAGTGATCTGTGAGCCTTAAACTTCAAATTACTGAGTCTTTTTTTTTGGTTTCTTTTTTCTGTTGCTTAAAAATATGTGGAGATGTTTAATATTTTTTTCTTTATAGCCAGGAAGGTAGTTTCACCTTCAGTGAAAGGCTAGTTTTATTAGTACTTGATGCCTGATTTATCTGTTTTGGAGTCAGATTCATCCATCGAGGCTTGAGTGCAGAGCTAGTAGTGCTTAGAGAGTGCTTTCTTTTAAGTGTCTGATTATTGGAACAAAGCTGCTATTCTGGGTAATTAATGTGTGAGTATGACATCTTTTGGAGGGATGTTGTGTCTTTATTTACAGAGTCAAATGACCTCTCTTGCTTATCTTCTCTCCCATTTATGGCATCTTATGTAACGTGGTGTGTGGTTTTTTTTGATTTTTGAGGTGAAGCTTTTTTTCTGTCCTTTTTGTGAAAGCCTGGAAAGAATAATCAGAAAGACCTTGTATCAGCTTGATGGTAATGTTACTGAGAGAAGAAAATGTCATTTTTCACTTGACTTCCAGCTATAAAGGCAGTGGCCTTATTAAAGACCAAATGTTTGTTAAGTAGTTAAATGAATGTATGTGATTTAAAAGCTTATTTTCCACTGAAGGTCACTTAAACCCTAGTAACTTAAGTGTTAACACTTTTACTTAACAGTTTCATAAGTAAACCTCCATACACCCTTAGGAATGAATATTTTAAATAAATGGAAAACATTTTTTTCTTTTGCAAAATTAAAAAGTGAAATTAAATTGGAATGATTAGGGAAGGGACAACCAGAAATGGATGTTTTTTGAAAAATGTAACTTTTCTGAATGTAGAATGTGTGGGGTTTTGGGGGTTTTTTTGTGTGTGTGTGTTGTTTTTTTTTTTAATGTTTAGGATTTAACAACCAAAACTGTTTTACTTTGGAAACTTCCATTTTGGAAAAGGAAAATGTTGAGGCCTTCAAATGGTCTATAACAATATTTTAAATAGTTTGTATCTTTTTAATTTTTCAGAGCTGGACTGGTCAGTAATGGTGTCCGTTTCTTGTCTGCTAGTATTTTGAAATTGATCTTGTGTTATATGACTTCAAAATTTGGTCATGTGTTTTTTGGATGTTGTCTTAGCTTTGACTGTAGTAAATATTGTGGCATTTGATAGTTTGAGTTGAGATATAGTCTTCATGCAGTTGAATTTTTACTTCTTCCCTGTATTGGGTTTACATGGCAAGGTTGGGGGGGAGGGCGCTCTGAAGGGGAAATTCAAATTGTAACTGCTCAGCAGTGGTAATTTGTGACTGAGGAATGATCTGGCATGGAGGGCAAGAAGGCCCAACTGTGAGAAGGGAGGGGTTAAACTGGCTGAAAGCAGGAATGCCAGAGACAGGCGGACTCTCTCTCTGTAAGGGAGTGAAGTTTCTCTTGGTGAAGAGATAAGAAACAGTCACAGCATTGTCTTGTAGCCATCCTGGAATGGGAGGGATCACTCAGGGGCCACCTTTAAGCAGCAGAGCTGGTGCTGGGGGATGGACCCAGGGCCACCAGGCTGAGGTGCCGCATGCAACCACTCAGGGTATTGGTGCTGGTGCAAGTGTATATAAGGAATCAGCTCATGACATGTCTTTGCAGACTCTTTGTAGAACTGCTTATGATGGTGGCAGGACTCTGCCCAGTGCACTGTTCATTATTATTTTTTTTTTATATATATGGAAGTACAATCGTGTTTAATTCCCTTTTAAGGGGTACAATAAAAATTCCCTAACACCTTTGTGAGAAGAGGCCAGAGGCTGCCCCATTAAGATCGCAGCCGGTTTCAGCTGGCTTGGCAACGGATCCACCGTAGGCCAAAGTTGAGCCAATCAATGAAGCTGATGGTGCCTTTGTGAAAACATATTTAAGAAAGGGCAAAACATTGCACAGCAGAGTGAGGAGTGAGGAAAAAAGTGTGAGAAACACCAAGGTCAGAGAAGGAGAGGGAGGAGGTGCTCCAGGTGCCGATTCCCCTGAATCCTGTGGAAGTTTTAGAAGAGATCATGGTGAAGCAGATGTTTCCCTGCAGCCTGTAAAGGAGACCACTCCAGAGCAGATATCCACACTGCAGCCCATGGAGTGCCCATGCTGGAGCAGGAGGAAGGAGCGGCAGAGCGGAACTGTTACGGACTGACTTAAAACCTCTGTTCCCCACCCCCCCGCGTTGCTCAGAGTGTGGGGAAATAGAGGAATCAGGAATGAAGGAGTGAATTTGAGCCTGGAAACAGGGTGGTGAGGGGAAGGTGTTGTTTTAATTTTTGTCTCTATTTCTCACCATCCAAATCTATTTTAATTGGCAATAAATTAAATGAATTTTCCTCAAGTCTGTTTTGCCCATGACAGTAATTGGTAAGTGATCTTCCTGTCTTTATCTCGACCCATGAGTTTTTCCATCTTATTTTCTCCCCCTGTCCTGTTGAGGAAGGGGAGTGAGAGAGCGGCTGGATGGGTGTGTGGCAGCCAGCCAAGGTCAACCCACCACAGTCCATAACTTGATGTTGTTCAGTTAAAGATATGTGGCAGGATATAAATGATAAAGATTTCAGAAAATTTGTCATTCTGTGTGGCTGTGTGTAACTTCATTTCTCCCTACTACTACCCTTTCTCTGTGAGTGAGCCACTGGCTCTTACCTAGATGTCATTGGTGCTTTGAATGCAACTGATTGAAGGAAGTTTTTTTTAAACAACATTCTGTTGGGCCTAATTCTTTGTCTCTGTAAATCAATGGGAATTTTACCACAAACTTCAATGAAAACAATGAATTCTTCTTGGAATGTTTTTTTCTAAACCCTAATATACATTATCATCTTTTCTTTTTGTTTGATCCATGCTTAAGATTTAAAAATCTTCAATGCTGTTGTTCTTTATAGTGTTTCCTTAAATAATATAGCTCTAGTCATCTGTTTTGTGGAGGGTTCTCATTATTTATAATGCATGTTGTAAGAAATCTTCAATTTCTCCTCAGTTCTTAGAAATCTTGGATGAAAAAGACATTACCCTGTCACTGGAGAGTTCTTATTCACATACTTTCACTTTTTCAGTTAAAAGACCCCCCCAATTTTCTAATACTTCTTTTGATGCAAGTCTAAATCCATAAGCTACTTCTGTTTGCTTTTTGTTTATATGAAGTCCTAGAAAGCTCAGTCAGTTTTGTGTATGGTTTTTATGTGATTTCTTAATTAGTATTTTGTATCTATGTATTATGACTTAAGTCCTAGGTTTGTTTTGGGTTTGTTTGTTTGTTTTCAGGGGAAAGTGGGAAAGGCATGTATTAGAGACTAAGCATAGCATGTTAGATTTGTACAAGTTATGTATGTGTTGTTTCTGGAAGTGAAAAAAGTCTATCATCTGGAGCCTGGGCCAAGATTTCCTTTTCCTCTCTTTTAAGGACTTAGTTTTAAAGACTAAAACAATGGGTATGGCACAGACAAGATGAAACACTTGCTGAAATGGTAGCTACACCCACAGGGGGTTCCTATAGAGCTGTAGCACAAATAACTCCTAGCTGCCCTCCCCTGCCCATCAGGAACTCTGATGGACAGCAGCTGAAATCACTATTGCTTTTTCCTCTACATGAGTAAAAAAACCCACAAAAACCAAACAAAAAACCCCAAATTAAAAACCCAACAACTGTTTCTGTGGCTTTGCATAGAGCTTTTTAGTGCAGCAGTGTAATTTAAGACTCTCTGCCTGAGTTCACTAAATTTGGTTCAAGTTCTATTTTATGCATTGAATTATTTTTTAATTATTATTGGTATCTGACATATTTTATAGCATCTTTTTATAGCATCATTTTATATATCAAAATATAAGTCTTCCGACAGGCATTTTTCCCCCCTTATATTTGGTAGTAAACCACAGGCTAAAATTATATTTTTCTTATGGGTATGTGATTAGACTTGAAATACATGAGATGGTCTTATGACACGACATTTTAAAACATTGGACAAGGTTCAGAATAGCTGCAATTGGCAGGTAAAAACTATACCCTCTGAGCTAGGTAAACTTGGTTGCTCTGAGAAACATCTAGAGGATAAGCTGTATTCTTATAGGTTTTTCTTATTTCCATGCTGTATATAATTATCATTGTTGGCAGACCTCTGTTGTAATTATGTCATCATTTGAAATTTTTTACTCTGAGCAGAACGCATTTGGTAAAACTAAAATGTCTCACTAGTCTCAATGTGGCAAGGGTCACAGTTATGAATATTTGTAATGTCTATTCCCTGTTTTAGGAAAGACATTTGGGGCAGAAGTAATTTTGCATAATTTTAGATGCATGCTTCTCTAGGGAAGAGAAACGGGCACTTTGCATTGCACCCTAAAAGTGTCTTCTCTCCATTGACTAAAAGGTGCCCTAGGATGAGGATCTCAGTTGAAGATATCATGTTGGAAATGTCTAGTCTGCAAAGGTATCATATATCTGACCAATTGCAGACTACTGCAATAGGATAAAATCTCTTTGTCACTTTACACTGCCACATCCTATCACAATATCTCTACCACAATTGAGCCCCTGGTGGAAGTTAGTTGCTTTGATGTGCATCTTGTCTGCATTGTCTAGACGTCTGGCCAGTCCATAGAAGCACCTCTTGGACTGGTCTGAGATAGTGGATTCTTTCCCAGAGAATTTGTCCATAAAACTGTAAACTGCAATTCTCAAAGGAATTGTGGTCCCATCTCTGAATTAATGGTGCTGGTAGAAATCAATTCGCATTCAAATGTCATGCTGTTGTGCTGGTTGTCCTTTGACTTCAGAGCTGATGAAGCCAAAACTTTGTCTGTTGGAGAAGCAAGGGTGCCTTTTGCTACTCTGGGGTTGTTTGTTGACTCCACATTGTAGGGCTTTTTTATTTGACTGTTTGTTTTGCTTGTGGTTGTGTGTGGGGGGTTTGTTTGGTTTTTTTTAATAACATCACGCTCTTAATTTCTTTCCAGTCCTGGTAGACAAAATGTGTATAGAATAAGTGGCCTACACACCAGAACTTTCCATGAACCATTTGGTCATACCATCTGAGGTGGAGGTGAATGAAGAGCCAGCAAATGAAGATATGAATGAATCAGTGGAAGCTGACTTGGAGCACTCACAGGTAGAAGAGGAACGACAGTCTGTGATCTGCTATTCAAGGCAGAGAAACAGCAACCAAGGGATACCGTCTGGGCAGGAAGAGGAAGGAATGCTAGCTCGATCAGCCAGCACTGAGAGTGATTTCCACAATCACATGGACGTGGTGGAAGGGGATGTTATAGCCGCAGCAGAGGATGGCTACGATGTAGATTTAGTACAGGAGAATGAGGATGAGAGTACATATGCAGTGCAGTACAGGCCTGAGTCTGAGGAGTACTCAGAAAATGCTGAAGCAGAGCACACTGAGGCTGTTAACAATCGAACACTGCCTGATCATGTACGTTTCCACTCCATTGAACATGAGGAAGCCATGAATGCAGCGTACTCCGGTTATGTCTATGCTCACCAGCCCCTCCACCAAGGAGAGGATGAGCGGTATGCTGAGCCCTATGCTGACTATAGGCAGCAGGAGCATGTGTATGAGGAGATAGGGGATGTGCTGGACCTTGATGTTAGGGAGGGGCTTCAGCTCTATGAGTGGGAAAGGGAGGAAGCTGACAACTATCGCAAGGAAGCTCTTGGTGCCCGCCTTCACCATTATGATGAACGATCTGATGGAGAGTCGGATAGCCCTGAGAAAGAGGCAGAGTTTGCTCCATATCCAAGAATGGACAGCTATGAACAAGAGGAAGATATTGATCAGATTGTGGCAGAGGTGAAACAGAGTATAAGCTCTCAGAGCTTGGGCAAGGCTGCTGAAGACATGCTAGAGGCAGAACAGAGCTTGGAGCACGCTCATGCTCTCCCTGGCAGGGGGCATGAAAGCAATGGTCAACTGTCAGCTGGCTCTAGGGCCACAGCCAACTTGGGAGAGTCAGTACAGAGGTGCAGAAAGGAAAAAAGGGATGCAATATCACTGGCCATCAAAGATATTAAAGAAGCTATTGAGGAAGTGAAGACAAGGACTGTTCGTTCTCCTTATACTCCCGATGAACCAAAAGAACCTATTTGGGTGATGAGGCAGGACATTAGCCCAACCAGGGACTGTGATGATCAGAGGCTGCTAGATGGAGATGTAAGTATACAGAGCTATAGGCTCACATAGAATCATAGAATCATAGAATCGTTTTCCTTGGAAGAGACCTCCAAGATCATCGAGTCCAACCATTAACCTATCACTACCAAGTCCACCACTAAATCATGTCCCTTAGTGCCACATCTACACGTCTTTTAAATACCTCCAAGGATGGTGCCTCAATCACTTCCCTGGGCAGTCTGTTCCAGTGCCTGACAACCCTTTCAGTGAAGAAATTTTTCCGAATATCCAATCTAAACCTCCCCTGGCACAATTTGAGGCCATTTCCCCTTGTCCTATCGCCTGTTACCTGGGAGAAGAGATTGACACCCATCTCACTACAACCTCCTTTCAGGTAGTTGCAGAGAGCGATAAGGTCTCCCTGGAGCCTCCTTTTCTCCAGGCTAAACAACCCCAGTTCCCTCAGCCGCTCCTCATAGGACTGGTGCTCTAGACCCTTCACCAGCTTCATTGCCCTTCTCTGGACATGCTCCAGCAGCTCAATGTCTTTCTTGTATTGAGGGGCCCAAAACTGAACACAGTACTCGAGGTACGGCCTCACTAGTGCCGAGTACAGGGGGACAATCACTTCCCTAGTCCTGCTGGCCACACTATTTCTGATACAGGCCAGGATGCCGTTGGCCTTCTTGGCCACCTGGACACACTGCTGGCTCATATTCAGCCAGCTGTCGACCAACACCCCCAGGTCCTTTTCCACCTGGGAACTTTCCAGCCACTCCCGCCCAAGCCTGTAGCATTGCCTGGGGTTGTTGTGACCCAAGTGCAGGACCTGGCACTTGGCCTTGTTGAACTTCATACAACTGGCCTTGGCCCATCGATCCAGCCTGTCCAGATCCCTCTGTAGCACCTTTCTACCTTCAAGCAGATCAACACTCCCGCCCAACTTGGTGTCGTCTGCAAACTTACTGAGGGTGCACTCGATCCCCTCGTCCAGATCATTGATAAAGATATTGAACAGAACTGGCCCCAATACTGAGCCCTGGGGAACACCACTTGTGACCAGCCACCAACTGGATTTAACTCCATTCACCACAACTCTTTGGGCCTGGCCACCCAGGCAGTTTCTTACCCAGTGCAGAGTATGCCCATCCAAGCCATGAGCAGCCAGTTTCTCCAGGAGGATGCCGTGGGAGATGGTGTCAAAGGCTTTACTAAAGTCCAGGTACACAACGTCCACAGTCTTTCCCTCATCCACTAAGTGGGTCACCGTGTCATAGAAGGAGATCAGGTTGGTCAGGCAGGACCTGCCTTTCATAAACCCATGCTGACTGGGCCTGATCGCCTGGTTGTCCCATATGTGCCACGTGATGGCGCTCAAGATGACCTGCTCCATAACCTTCCCAGGCACCGAGGTCAGGCTGACAGGCCTGTAGTTCCCCGGATCCTCCTTCTGGCCCTTCTTGTAGATGCGCGTCACATTTCCTAACCTCCAGTCAACTGGGACCTCCCCAGTGAGCCAGGACTGCTGGTAAATGATGGAGAGTGGCTTGGTGAGCACTTCTGCCAGCTCCCTCAGTACCCTTGGGTGGATCCCATCTGGCCCCATAGACTTATGTGTGTCTAAATGGTGTAGCAGGTCACTGACCATTTCCCCTTGGATTATGGCAGCTTCATTCTGCTCCCCATCCCCATCTTCCTGCTCAGGGGGCTGGGTGCCCAGAGAACAACTTCCCTTGCTGTTAAAGACTGAGGCAAAGAAGGCATTAAGCACCTCAGCCTTTTCCGTGTCCCTTGACACTATGTTTCCCCCTGCATCCCATAAAGGAGGGAGATTCTCCTTCACCCTCCTTTTGTTGCTAATGTATTTATAGAAACACTTTTTGTTGTCTTTTACGGCAGTAGCCAGACTAAGTTCTAGTTGGGCTTTGGCTCTTCTCATTTTCTCCCTGCGTAACCTCACAACATCCTTGTAGTCCTCCTGAGTGGCCTGCCCCTTCCTCCAAAGGTTATAGACTCTCCTTTTTTTCCTAAGTTCCAGCCGAAGCTCTCTGTTCAGCCAGGCTGGTCTTCTTCCCTGCCGGCTCATCTTTCTGCTCATGGGGACGGCTTGCTCCTGCGCCTTTAAGATTTCCCTTTTGAAGAGTGTCCAGCCTTCCTGGAGTCCTTTGCCCTTCAGGACTGCCTCCCAAGGGACTCTGTCAACCAGGCTCCTAAACAGGCCAAAGTCTGCCCTCCAGAAGTCCAAGGTGGCAGTTCTGCTGACCCTCCTCCTTACTTCTTTGAGAATCGAAAACTCAATCATTTCATGGTCACTATGCCCAAGACGGCCTCCAACCGTCACATCACCCACAAGACCTTCTCTGTTCACAAACAACAGGTCCAACGGGGCGCTTTCTCTCATTGGCTCCCTCACCAGCATGTTACAATTAAAGGAACAGGGGCTGTGTAATACACGTTGAAGTGAAACTGAGAGGGTTATACTGTTCTGTGACTCATTTTATTCCTCAGTAAAGTATGTAATGCTGTATCTATTTTAAATTTTTACTCAAAAGGATGCATAAGGAGTACACATATATGTTGTCCATGCACCAAATTTTCCGTTATGAAACACTGCTGACTTCAGTAGAGTTGTACTGGAGATGAATTTGACACAGGAAGTTCTATTGACTTTTTTCTGAAACAAGTGCTGCTACATTTTTTTTTCCTAACATCCACTGGATAATTAGAACAACTACCAAATAATTTACCTTACAGTATAGAACCTTGTGTGTTCCTGTTAATTCTGGACTTGTCAGTTTTGTTTTCTGTCAGATAATAATGCTAACACTTTCTATGAAAAACTGTTAATATTATTTACTATTTCTATAAAGGTAATATCACAGATGATGCAGATCTGAAAAGATTCAGGCTCCTTAACTGCTTGCAGTCTCTAGAGATTTGCTATGACTACTATTATATTATATTATATTATATTATATTATATTATATTATATTTCAGTTGGAAAGGACCTACAACGATCGTCTAGTCCAACTGCCTGACCACTTCAAGGATGACCAGAAGTTAAAGCATGTTATTAAGGGCATTGTCCAAATGCCTCTTAAACACTGACAGGCATGGGGCATTGACCACCTCTCTAGGAAGCCTGTTCCAGTGTTTGACCACCCTCTCAGTAAAGAAATGCTTCCTAATGTCAAGTCTGAACCTTCCCTGACACAGCTTTGAACCATTCCCATGCGTCCTGTCACTGGATACCAGGGAGAAGAGATCAGCACCTCCCTCTCCACATCCCCTCCTCAGGAAGCTGTAGAGACCAATGAGGTCCCTCCTCAGCCTCCTTTTTCGCCAAACTAGACAAACCCAGTGTCCTCAGACGCTCCTCATAGGACATTCCTTCCAGTCCTTTCACCAGCTTTGTTGCCCTCCTCTGGACGCATTCAAGGACCTTAACATCCTTCTTAAATTGTGGGGCCCAGAACTGCACACAGTACTCAAGGTGAGGACATGCCAATGCTAAATACAGAGGGATAATCACCTCTCTTGACCGGCTGGTTATACTGTGTTTGATGCACCCCAGGATGTGGTTTGCCCTCTTGACTGCCAGGGCACACTGCTGACTCATATTGAGCCTACTGTCAACCAGCACCCCCAGATCCCTTTCTGCAGGGCTCCTCTCCAGCCACTCCTCTCCCAATCTATAATTGTGTCTGGCATTACTCCGTCCCAGGTGCAGAATCCAGCATTTGGTCTTGTTAAATTTCATGCCATTGATGATTGCCCAATGCTCCAATCTATCCAGATCCCTCTGCAAGGCCTCTTTTCCCTCAAGAGAGTCAACAGCACCTCCCAGTTTAGTATCATCAGCCAACTTACTAAGAGTGCATTTAACTCCTGCATCCAGATCATTGATCAAAATATTGAACAGAACTGGCCTTAGAATTGAGCCCCGAGGAACACCACTGATGACCGGTTGCCAGCCGGATGTAGCCCCATTCACTACAACCCTTTGAGCCCTGCCCTTCAGCCAGTTCTTCACCCAGCGCACCGTGTACCTGCTCATCCCACAGTTGGACACCTTGTCCAGAAGGATACTGTGAGGGACAGTCTCAAAAGTCTTACTGAAATCCAGAAAAACTACATCTACTGCCTTCCCTTCATCCACTAGGTGGGCGACTTTACTGTAGAGGGACATCAAATTAGTCATATAGGACTTTCCCTTTGTGAACCCATGTTGACTGTGCCTGATGATTGCATTGTTCTTTAAATGCCTTTCAATAGCACCCAGTATGATCTTCTCCATAATTTGTCCAGGTACTGAGGTTAGACTAACAGGTCTGTAGTTCCCTTATGCCCTTCTTGTAAATTGGAATAATGTTCGCTAGCTTCCAGTCAACAGGGACCTCCCAGACTCTCAAGACCTTTGGCAGATGATTGAGAGGGGTCCTGCTGTAACATCCGCCAACTCCTTCAGTACTCTGGGATGAATCCCATCAGGCCCCATGGACTTATGAACATTCAGCTGATACAACTGGTCCCTTACAATTTCAGTGTCCACAAATGGAAAGTCACTGTTCCCGCAGTCATGGTCCTCCAACTCAGAAGACTGGGCAGCCCAAGGTCTGTCAGTATTATTAAAGACTGAGGCAAAAAAAGCATTAAATGCTTCTTCCTTTTCTTTATTCCTATTAGCAAAGTGACCATCTTCAACAAGTATCGGTCCAATGTTTTCCTTGGACCTCCTCTTGGTAATAACATACTTAAAAAAGCCTTTCTTGTTGTCTGACACAACCCTGGCCAGTTTCAACTCTAGCTGAGCTTTGGCCTTTCATGTCTTCTCCCTGCATATGTGAACCACGGCTCTGTAATCTTCCTGTGAAGCCTAACCTTGCTTCCAGAGATCGTACAATTTCTTTTTCGACTTGAGCTCCACAAGGAGTTTCCTGTTCAGCCAAGCTGGTCTTCTGTCCTGCTTGCTTGACTTGCAACACAATGGAATTGCCTGCTCCTGTGCTTTTAAAAGGCGGTTCTTAAAAACTAACCAGCACTTGTGGACTCCTAAGCCCTCAAAGGCAGATTCCCAGGGGACACTGCTAACTAGCTCCCTGAGTAGCTTAAAGTTTGCTCTCTTGAAATCCAGTGTAGTAACTCTGCTGACCTTTTTTCTCATTACACCAAAAATTTTAAACAAAAAATTTAAAATTGTTTAAATTTTGTGACTTGAACTGGCCAGCAGGCGACAGGTCTCACTTAGAGGGGTGAGTGAGAGTTAGGCGGTGCCGGCTATTCCCGCGGCCAGTTCAAACTGCATATAACTCGCCCCTAGGGAGCGCCAGTGATCCAGGAGTTGTGTAGGCAGTTTGTTCGGCAGGGTGTACAAACAGAGATCAGTGTCTGTTGGGAGTGGTGTCAGCAGCTTGCGCGTCAGGGTGCGTGGGAAGGGCTACACACTCTGCCAATTATCCAGCTGCTGCCTGCTCTGCTCACCTTCTGGCTTAGGCTGCAGCCCTGGTGGTCACCCCAGCTAGCTGGTGGCTGTGCAAGCCTACCCAGCAGCTTGAGGTCTCCAGGGAATTAGAAGGGCTTTGAGCAGTGCTTTGAGGTTGTCAGAAGCATGGTGGTAGAGACCAGGCAAGGGTTGTGCTCTGCAGCAGCCAGGAATCAGCCAGGCTAGCCTGGGATGAGTGGAGGCAGCCACCCAGACAGGGCTTCCTATTAGGGAAGCTGCTGTCCAGATGGAGGGCTGCAAAGACTGCACCCCCCACCTCCTGGGTGGAGGAGGGTGCAAGCTCCACCTGTGCAAGGTGTGCTCAGGTGGAGTCACTCAGGAAGCGGGTGGAGGAGCTGCAGGAAGAAGTTAGCAGGCTATGCTGCATTAGGGAGAGAGAACAAGAAATAGATAGAGTATTATTTGAGACTTTGCAAGAATACTAGGTCCCTGTGACACTGACCTCCAAGGACTACCAGACAAAGAGCTTTAATAGTGAACAGACAGCATGTTGGAGAAGGAGGCGTTGTGGTCTCTGGTGACCCGTGGAAACAGGATGTTACTTCACTCCCCTTCCTTATATGTACCAACCAGCAATAAATATGAAGTGGACGAAGCCAATGAGCAAGATTCACAGGGAGAAACTGCACCAGCAGCACATACTAAAAGCTGCAAAAGGAAGCAGCGAGTGCTAGTAGTGGGTGACTGCTGAGAGGCGCTGAGGCACCCATCTGCTAGCCTGATATACAGTCAAGGGAAGTTTGCTGCTTGCCAGGAGCCAAGATCTGGGATGCCTCAGAGAGACCATCTGTCATGGTTTAACCCCAGATGGTAACTGAATACCATGCAGCTGCTGACTCACTCTCCCCGCTCCCCAGTGGGGGAGAATTGGAAAGAAAAGGAAAACTCGTGGGTTGAGATAAAGACAGATCACCAGGACAGCAAAGAAAAAAAAATTATGATATATATTAATAATAATAATAATAAAAAATGATAATAGAGTATATAAAACAAACAATGCACAATTTCTCACCACCCAATGACCGATACAGCCTGTCCCGAGCAGCAGTCGTGAAAAAGGAATATTCCCCAGCAGCTATCCCTGAATAGCAAGTTCCAGAGAGAGCAAGTGAGGGAACGAACAGCCAAAGGAACGAACAGCCAAATGAACGAACGAAAAGGCGCGAACAAATTAAAAAAGGGAAAAAGAAAAGGGACTGGTCCACCGGCCGACCCCCACTTATACTGGGCATGACGTCCATGGTATGGAATACTCTCTTTGGCCAGTTTGGATCAACTATTCTGGCTATACCCCCCCCAGGTTTTTGCACCTGCACATTAGCAAAACCTGGGAAGCTGGAAGATGTCCTTGATTGCTTAGTAGCAACTAATAACATCAGTGTATTATCAACATTCTTCACATACTAAATTCAAACACAGTAGCTACTGGAAAGAAAATTAGCTCCGTCCCAGCCAAAACCAGGACACCATCACAACTGCTTAAAAGCACAGGCTACTGTCTCCTACTTCTTTTCCATGTGGGCACCAATGACACAGTAAAGCATAGCCTGGGCAAGATCAAGCAGGACTTCAGAGCCCTGGGGGTCCAAGTGATCTCCTCTGTCTTGCCAGTCAGGGATAGAGGTGCAGGCAGAAGTTGACGCATCATGCAGATCAATACCTGTCTTTGTGGCTGGTGTCATTGTCAGGGCTTTGGTTTCCATGATCACGGGGTGTTCTTTGATGAATACAGCCTATTGGGAAGAGATGGAATTCACCTATCTAGAAGAGGCAGGAGAATCTTCGCTAACAGATTGGCTGGCTTAGTGAATCGTGCTTTAAACTAACAAACTTGGGGGGGGGGGGGGGGGGGGGGCAGTGTCCAAAACTGTGACACCTGCATATTCATAAGCAACAGGTTGGATGAGTGCACCTAACGAGTAGTGAGGAATGCTCCCTAACCCTCTCCAAAGGCGAGAACCCTAAGTCCAGCCACCTCAAGTGCATGTATAGCAACGCACACAGTCTGGGAAAGAAACAGGAGGAACTGGAGCTCTGTGCCCAGCCTGAGAGTTATGATGTCATAGGAATCACAGAAACTTGGTGGGAAAACTCACATGACTGGAAGACCACAATGGATGGCTACAAACTCTTGGAAAGACAGGAAGGGAAGAAGAGGAGGTGGAGTTGCACTTTACATAAAAGAGAAATTTGAGTCTAGGGAGGTGAGCTATGGAGACCATGAAAGTTCTGTCAAATGCCTTTGGATCAAGATTAGAGGGATCATCACCAAGGGGGATCTTATGGTAGGTATCTGTTACTGACCTCCCAGTCAGGATGACGAGGCTGATGAAACCTTACTTCAACTGCTCAAGGAAGTCTCAGGCCAACAGAACCTGGTCCTCATGGAAGATTTCAATTACCCAGACATTTGTTGGGAAAACAACACAGTGGTGTACAAGTCGTCCATCAGGTTCTTGGAACGCACTGAGGACTGCTTCCTGCTACAGATGCTGGACATGCCGACTAGGAATAGTGCATTGCTAGATTTACTGCTCACAAACCGACAAGACTTACTTGACAACATAACTACCAATGGTAGCCTTGGATACAGCGACCACAACATTGTGGAGTTTAAGATCCTGCCGAGCACAATGAAGGCCAGTAGTAGGACAAAGATCCTGGATTTTAGAAGAGCCAACTTCAAGATGCTCAGAGCCCAGCTGCAAGGGATTCCATAGGAAGCGTCCATGGAGGGCAAAGGAGCTTGCGAGTGCTGGGAGTTATTCAAGAATAGCCTCCTGGAAGCACAAGAACATCTCCATCCCTTACAAAGGGAAAGGAAAAAAGCAAACAAGGGGCCACCCTGGCTTAACAAAGAGCTTTTGAGTATGATTAAAAGCAAATAAAGAAGCATACAGGCTATGGAAAGGTGTCTAAATAGCCATCAAGGACTACAAGAACCTTGCTAGGGCATGCAGAGATGCAGTCAGGAAGGCTAAGGCTCAGCTAGAACTGAAATTGGCCAAAGATGTCAAGTACAACAAGAAAGAGTTCTTCAGGTACGTGAGCAGTAAGCAGAAGCACAGGGAAGACAGAGGCCCATTGCTAAACAGAGCAGGGAAGCTAGTCACTACTAATGCTGACAAGGCAGAGTTTCTCAATACCTTCTTTGCCTCTGTCTTTACTGGTGTAGCTGGACCCCAGATCACAGGATCAAGTAGCTACAGCAACGCATGTGTTGACCCACCAGTAGTGGAGGAAGGGCTGGTCTGTGGCCTCTTGCAAGGGCTCAACCCACATAAATCTACTGGCCCGGATGGAATCCATCCCAGGGTGTTAAGAGAACTGGCTGACATTGTTGCCCAAGAGCACTGTCTATAATCTTTGAAAAGTCGTGGAGATCAGGGGATATTCCTGATGACTGGAAGAGAGTAAATGTCATACCCATCTACAAGAAGGGCCCAGAAGGCGGCCCAGGAAACTACAGGCCCATAAGTCTTACTTCAGTCCCTGAGAAAGTAATGTGAACAAGTCCTCCTAGAAACTATCACAAGTCAAATGAAGCAGGTGATTGGGAAAAGCCAGCCCGGATTTACCAAAGGCAAATCATGCCAGACTAACCTGATCACCTTCTACAACAAAATAACATTTTCTTTCAACATGAGGAGAGCAGTGGATGTTGTTTACCTGGACTTCAGCAAAGCATTTGACACTTTCCCGCAGCCTTCTCCTGGACAAACTGGCAAGATACAGACTGGATGGGTGGTCTGCGAGGTGAGTAGGAAATTGGCTAACAGGCCACGCTCAGAGGGTGGTGATCAATGGCTTTTACTCAGGCTGGCAGCCTGTCACAAGTGGGGTCCCCCAGGGGTCGATACTGGGCCCCACACTGTTCAACATTTATATAAATGATCTGGATGAAGAGATTGAAAGCACCTGCACCAAGTTTGCTGATGACACTAAACTGGGTGGTGTGGTGGACATGTCAGAAGGAAGAGCCATCTTGCAGAGAGACCTGGACAGGCTGGAAGAGTGGGCTAGCAAGAACAGTATGAAGTTTAACAAAGACAAGTGCAAAGTCCTGCACCTGGGTCAGAATAACCAAAGAGCCCAGTACAGGCTAGGATCTGTGTGGCTGGGGAGCAGCCTTGCTGAAAGGGACCTGGGGGTCCTGGTGGACAACAAGCTGAACATGAGTCAGCAGTGTGCTGCTGCAGCAACAAAGGCAAATCAGATCCTGGGCTGCATCTGCAGGGGCATTACTAGCAGAGACAGACGTGATCATCCCACTCTGCTCGGCACCTGACGGCCGCACCTGGAGTACTGTGTCCAGTTCTGGTCCCCACAATTCAAGTAAGATGCAGACAGACTGGAGAGGGTCCAAAGGAGGGCCACGAAGATGATCAGAGGGCTGGAGAACCTGCCCTATGAGGAAAGGCTGAAGGAGTTAGGTTGTTTTTTTTTTTTCTCCCTGGAGAAGAGAAGGCTCAGAGGGGACCTCATCACAGTATTCCAGTACTTAAAGGGTGGCTACAAAGAGGATGGAGGCTCTCTCTTCACAAGGAGCCACGTGGAGAAGACAAGGGGCAATGGGTACCAGTTACACTGGGAGAGGTTTCATCTTGACATAAGAAAGAAATTGTTTTACAGTGAGAACAATCATTCACTGGAACAACCTCCCCAGGGACGTGGTAGAGTCCCCATCGCTGGAGGTTTCCAATATGCTATTGGACAAGGTGCTAGATAATCTCATCTAGGCTCCCTTTCCCATGACAGTTTTGACAAGATGATATTTTGAGATCCCTTCCAACCTGGGCTATTCTATGATTCTGTGATTCTATGTATTTTTCACCAAAAGAAATGCTTTGTAGATATATGAAAAAGAAAAATGCTAGCAGCTCAGTCCTCATGGACAATTCTATCATAATAAACTGTGGTAATCATGTGATGTAGAAGGTAGGTAAAAAACTTGTGTGAATAAATAATCTATTCAGGTACCTATTTAATATTGAATGATGTGAAGTATTTACTGACAAGTGCCTTGTGCAATCTCATTTATTGATGTATACTTTCGAGGGGATGAGTGAGCTCCAGACATCTCGTTTCTGTTACAGTTGTATACTTGTATATTTGAGGAAAATTGAAAGATATGTTAATATCATTAGGCTAAATGTGTTTGAAGCTTGAGAAAAATCCTAACTCAAGTGAAATTATCAGATTGCTTATCTTTCTAACTTCTATTAACCAGAAATCTTTTTTAAGCAAGACATAGCCATCACTGGATATGGTCTCATAAGTGCCTCCTTTTCACAGAATCACAGAATAATAGAAGAATAGAATAGACTAGACTAGATTAGAGTATTTCAGTTGGAAGGGATGATCATCTAGTCCAACTGCCTGACCACTTCAAGGATGACCAGAAGTTAAAGCATGTTATTAAGGGCATTGTCCAAATGCCTCTTAAACACTGACAGGCATGGGGCATTGACCACCTCTCTAGGAAGCCTGTTCCAGTGTTTGACCACCCTCTCAGTAAAGAAATGCTTCCTAATGTCAAGTCTGAACCTTTCCTGACACAGCTTTGAACCATTCCCATGCGTCCTGTCACTGGATACCAGGGAGAAGAGATCAGCACCTCCCTCTCCACTTCCTCTCCTCAAGAAGCCATGGAGAGCAATGAGGTCGCCTCTCAGCCTCATTTTCTCCAAACTAGACAAACTCAGTGTCCTTAGCTGCTCCTCATAGGACATGCCTTCCAGTCCTTTCACCAGCTTTGTTGCCCTCCTCTGGACGCATTCAAGGACCTTAACATCCTTCTTAAATTGTGGGGCCCAGAACTGCACACAGTACTCAAGGTGAGGACATGCCAATGCTAAATACAGAGGGATAATCACCTCTCTTGACCGGCTGGTTATACTGTGTTTGATGCACCCCAGAATGCGGTTTGCCCTCTTGGCTGAGTTGAGCCCTGAGGAACACCACTGGTGACCGGTTGCCAGCCAGATGTAGCCCCATTCACTACAGCCCTTTGAGCCCTGCCCTTCAGCCAGTTCTTCACCCAGCGCACCGTGAACCCGCTCATCCCACAGTTGGACAACTTGTCCAGAAGGATACTGTGAGGGACAGTATCAGAGGTTGGAAGGGACCACTGGAGATTGTCTCATTCAGCCCCTCTGCTCAAAGCAGGGGCAACTAGAGTGGTTTGCCCAGGATATTGTCCAGTCAGGTTTTGAATATCTCGAAGGATGCAGACTCCACCATCTGTTCCAGTTTTCAATGACCCTCATGGTGTATTTAAAAAAAAAAAAAAAAGGTGTGGAATTTCCTGTGTTTCAGTTTGTGCCCATTGCTTCTTGTCCTGTCACTGGACACTGTTGAAAAGAGTCTGGCTCTGTCATCTTTACACCCTCCCATCAGTTATTTATATAGATTGATAAGATCCCCCCGATCCTTCTCTTCTCCAGGAAGAACAGTCCCATCTCTCTCATCCCCTCCTTGCATGAGAGATGCTCCAGCCCCTTAATCAACTTCATGGCCCTTTGCTTGACTGGCTCCAGTATGTTCATGTCTCTTTTGTACTGGGAAGCCCAGAACTGGACACAGAACTCTGTATGTGGCCTCACCAGTGCTGAGTAGAGGGAAAGGATCATCTCCCTCAACCTGATGGTGACACTCTTCCTAATGCATCCCAGGGTGCTGTTGGCTGCCTTTGCTGTGCGAGTACATTGCTGGCTCATGTTCAACTTAGTGTCCATCAGGACCCCCAGGTCTTTTTCTGCCAAGCTACTTTCCAGCTGAGTGGCCCCCAGCATGTATTGGTGTTGGGGGTTGTTCCTCCCCAGGTGCAGGACTTGGCATTTCCCTTTGCTGAACTTCATGACGTTCCTGTTGGCCCATTTCTCAGTTTGTCAAATTCCCTCTGGATGGCAGCACAACCCTCTGGAGTATCAGGCACTTCTCCCAGTTTTGTTTCATCTGTTTTTAAATATAATATCAGTTCATTTTGCACAGCAGCAAGAGTAATGACATTGAGAAACTGACACTGTATGGAAAAGACTATGCAGCTGCAGTTAGATTAGATATTCTGTGCATAGAACTGGAGAAGTGCAGTTCATGCCCTCCTGAATAATGCATGATGGACCAGCATGGATTTTTTGGCACATACATATCAGAAAGAATGGCATACAGGGATTCCCTTTAGAAAAGGCCATGGTTCTCCTAGGTATATACTCTCATCCCTCTGGAAGGACAGGGCCCTGTATCTTCAAAGTAGTCTCCTAGGGAAGAATGATGGGCAAGAGCTATCTCCACCTGGAAATTGTGTTGTGAATGCTCTTAGCATTCTTATGGGAAGGAGGCATTTAAAGGTACAAATAGATGTATGCAGTGCGCAAATCATAGATCTTGAGATATACTGCTGCAAAAAATTGGTAAACAGCATCACTCTTCTAAAATGGGCAGATTTTAGTATTAGAAGACATTCTAACCAACTGGGTTGAGCAGGATAGGTTTGATGCAGCGCAGTGCTATTGTCTTTCCTATTATGAGTTTTGTTATTAAATCCCATTGTAAAGGGCAGTGAAGGACTCTCAGGTAAAGTGGATCACATTGTTAGACTGAAGCAATGCAATTAAGATGGAGAATTTTTGGATGTATTGGGCTGAAAGAGAAATGTAGGTAGGTCTTCAAGGAGGAGAAAAAAAAAAGGTTGTGGGTGCTTATTAAGATTCCTGGAAAAAAGCACTTTACAAGTCAGTAGCAAAGTTTTCTATGGTAATAATAGAAAGACTGACATTCATTTATTGTTTGTATCTTGACAAAGTTTTAGTTAGGTTTCTAAAGCAGTTCTGTTAACTCCTAAAGAAGCAGTATTGGACATTTGCTTTAGACATTAGTTTATAGCGTTTTCAAGTAGCTGCATAAATTGTCTGTTCTCCATGATTTATCAAATATTTCTTGCTATTGGTATAAAAGGTACTTGTGGACTGTAGTGTATGTTGTATATTGTACCTCTGTGCTTTCATTTTGCTGAGGAAGACAAACAGGCAATTATTCTTCAAAGACAAAACTTGGACATACAAGCATTTTTGGGAATAACTAATTACATGTCTTGTAGCACACTGTAGATTGTATGATGTTTGGATTGGGGGGGGAGATTAGTCAGACTGCAGTAGCTCTTTCAGAAACTTTTGTAGCAAACATGGAAAGACAGTTCCTAGAAGGCAGCTGTATGATCTTTCTGATAGGTCAATAAGAATAACATTCTGTAGACAAGACTAGCTTAGGATTTTTGTGATGCTACTGGAACAACCATTAACACATTTTAAGCAGTGCTTAATTTCTATATGTCAGCAATTAGATTAGTTTATGTAAAAGCTTTTTTTATTATTATTTTGGCATATGAATATGAGAGCTTTTAGGCTTTTCAGAGAATTCTTTGTGGATACATTTGGTGTTGAAGGATCATATGCTTTATTTTTATTTGTCTTTGCTTATTGCTTAAAGCTCAATCTTCCAATATCTATATATGACGTCATTGTTAGGTTGACAGTATTTAACACCTTTTATGTTTAACCGTAATATGTATGGGAATAGGAATGTGATGGGAATGCTTTCCCAAGGGAATAGGAAATTCTACTTGTGCAGTTGAGTCAGCACAGAACTGTAACATTTTATGTCACATGGTAAGTTAGTGTCCTGGTTTTGGCCAGGATGGAGCTAATTTTCTTTCCAGTAGCTACTGTGTTTTGGATTTAGTATGGGATTTGGTATGTGAAGAATGTTGATAACACACTGATGTTATTAGTTGCTGCTAAGCGATCAAGGACATCTTCCAGTTACCCAGGTTTTCCTAATGTACAAGTCCAAAAACACGGGAGGGGTATAGCCAGTATAGTTGATCCAAACTGGCCAAAGAGAATATTCCATACCATAGACATCATGCCCAGTATAAGTGGGGGTCGGCCGGTGAGCCAAGGCCCTTTTTTTTACCCTTTTTTGTTCGTCCCTTTCTGCCCTTTTTTCCCTCTTTTCATTCATGCGGGCCTTTTTGTTCACTCG
This sequence comes from Phoenicopterus ruber ruber, assembly GCA_009819775.1. Classification (NCBI taxonomy): domain Eukaryota; kingdom Metazoa; phylum Chordata; class Aves; order Phoenicopteriformes; family Phoenicopteridae; genus Phoenicopterus; species Phoenicopterus ruber. The sequence goes on along the minus strand of CM020247.1, from coordinate 8,999,377 downwards.
CTCTCACTGGAACTTGCTGTTCTGGGATAGCTGATTGACGACACCAAGCTGAGTGATGCGGTGGACACGCCTGAGGGATGGGATGCCATCCAGAGGGACCTGGACAAGCTCAAGAGGTGGGCCCGGGCGAACCTCATGAGGTTCAACAAGGACAAATGCAAGGTCCTGCACCTGGGTCGGAGCAACCCCCAGTATCAATACAGGCTGGGGGATGAAGGGATCAAGAGCAGCCCTGCCAAGAAGGACTTGGGGGTACTGGTGGATGAAAAGCTGGACATGAGCCAGCAATGTGCGCTCGCAGCCCAGAAAGCCAACCGTATCCTGGGCTGCATCAAAAGAAGCGTGGCCAGCAGGTCGAGGGAGGTGATTCTGCCCCTCTACTCCGCTCTGGTGAAACCCCACCTGGAGTACTGCGTCCAGCTCTGGAGTCCCCAACACAAGAAGGACATGGATCTGTTGGAGCGGATCCAGAGGAGGGCCACAAAAAATGGTCCGAGGGATGGGACACCTCTCCTATGAGGACAGGCTGAGACAATTGGGGTTATTCAGCCTGGAGAAGAGAAGGCTCCGGGGAGACCTTATTGCAGCCTTTCAATATATAAAGGGGGCCTATAAGAAAGATGGGGAAAAACTTTTTAGCAGGGCCTGCTGTGATAGGACAAGGGGTAATGGTTTTAAACTAAAGGAGGGGAGATTTAGATTAGACATAAGGAAGAAGTTTTTCACAATGAGGGTGGTGAAGCACTGGAACAGGTTGCCCAGAGAGGTGGTAGATGCCCCATCCCTGGAAACATTCAAGGTCAGGCTGGATGGGGCTCTGGGCAACCTGATCTAGTTGAGGATGTCCCTGCTCATTGCAGGGGGGTTGGACTAGATGACCTTTAAAAGGTCCCTTCCAATCCAAACTATTCTATGATACTATGATTCTATGAATATTCCTGTTCCATGATTGCTGCTCAGGATGGGCTGTATTAGTCATTGGGTGGTGAGAAATTGTGTATCATTCATTTTATATATTCTATTATTCTTATATTTTATTATTATTATCATTATTAATATTTTTTTTTTCTTTGCTGTCCTGGTGAACTGTTTTTATCTCAACCCATGAGTTTTCCTTTCTCTTTGATTTTCTTCCCCACCCCACTGGGGAGTGGGGAGGAGTGAGCAAGCAGCTGCATGGTATTCGGTTACCATCTGGGGTTAAACCACGACAGTCCAGAAGTATATAACTCTCTCAAAGTATGTGTGAGAGTGCCAGGGATCTTATAGGTGATAGATGATTCATCATTTTCATAGTGCAAGTATATTCCCATATTCTAGGTGCCATTTCACAAAATCACCTTTTCTGTATGTCTTTTTTTGCCCCACAGTTATGAATAAAAAAAAAAAAAAAAAAAGCAAGGGCTACTGTTTACCTAGGATGCATCTATATAAAGAATTGCTTTCGAACTCTTTGGTAGCCTCTATTAGTTGAATGCAATTCTGGAATTTCTTTTTAGTAAACATACAACATAGGCCTTTTCAAGAAATGAGAAAAAGGAGGAGGGGGTGGATTTTTTGTTGTTGTGTGTCTGTGAAGAAAAAGCAGCAGAAATTAGATTTCATAGCATAATATTTGATAGAGTTCAAGATTTGAGCTGGGGTGGGAATGCAGTCAAGAATTTGCTTCTGGGTTATTGCTGCTGCCATCTCAAAGCAGAAATATAGTAATATTACAGTGTTATAACACTAGCTGGCTTAGAGAAGGGATGTAATAATTGCTTATGAAGCTAGAAGGATAGTATGTGACTGTTTTACTATCAGTGACAAACTGTACTGATCTGGCAAAGCAAGGACCAAGATTCCTATGTTGAAGGAGACTTTGTAGAATTTCAGGGCTGCTGGGCTAAAAAAAACCCAACAATGTGCATAACTGAATGCTAAAGCTTCCTCTGAGGGTTCACCTTGTGATATCTGCATTGCCACATCTCCTAAAGATCTGGTTTTGAAATACTTGCTGGGTCAAAGCTTTACACTCTTTTACATGTGTTGTGGTTTAACCCCAGCCGGCAACTAAGCACCACACAGCCGCTTGCTCACTCCCCCCTGGTGGGATGGGGGAGAGAATCAGAAGGGTAAAAGTGAGAAAACTCATGGGTTGACATAAAGACAGTTTAATAGGGAAAGCAAAAGCCGTGCGTGCAAGCAGAGCAAAACAAGGAATTCATTTACTACTTCCCATCAGCAGGCAGATGTTCAGCCATCTGCAGGAAAGCAGGGCTCCATCACGTGTAATGGTTACTTGGGAAGACAAATGCCATCACTCCCTCCGAACGTCCCCCCCTTCCTTCTTCTTCCCCCAGCTTTATATGCTGAGCATGACATCATATGGTATGGAATATCCCTTTGGTCAGTTGAGGTCAGCTGTCCTGACTGTGTCCCCTCCCAACTTCTTGTGCACCCCCAGCCTACTTGCTGGTGGGGTGGTGTGAGAAGCAGAAAAGGCCTTGACTTAGTGTAAGCACTGCTCAGCAATAACTAAAACATCCCTGTATCATCAACGCTGTTTTCAGCACAAACCCAAAACATAGCCCCATACTAGCTACTATGAAGAAAATTAACTCTATGCCAGCCAAAACCAGCACAACATGCTGTATTTTTGTATCATATTTGCACTAAAGTACTTCTTACTACTCTTGTCTTTAGATACCTAGCTATAGCTCTTTAATATTAGCAGCATTCCATACGAGTCTCCTATTAGTATGATAGCATTTCTCATAGCAGCTTACCAAGGTATTTGCTGGTGGATCACATAGAGATAGAAAATTCATCATACTGGTTTTCTGTGCTGTTCGCTTTATCTTTCTAATATGACTTTCCCAAGTATATGATATCTAATGGAGGTTTTATAGTTAGAAGAGAGAAGAATATTTATGATAGTGAATGAGTGGGGGAAATAGTCTGAAAGATGGTTTCTCCATTAAGATTTAGTTAAGGTTTTGGTAGTGAGTGGGGCTGCAGGGGTGATCTCTGTGGGAAGAGGTATGGGGCTGCCCTGTGCTGGACACAGCTGGTTCCAGCCAGCTTGTTGATAGACCCACAGCAGACTGAAGCTGAGCCAGTCAGCGAAGTTCGTGGTGCCTTTGTGAAAACATTTAAGAAAGGACAAAACCACCAGATGATGAGCAGAGGAGTGCGGGGAAAAAAGTGAGAAACAGTAGTATGAACATCAAGGTCAGAGAAGAAGGAGCAGGAAGAGGTTCTCCAGGCACCAGACCAGATATTCCCCTGCAGCCTGTGGAAGACCCCACACTGGAGCAGGTGGATATTTCCTGAAGGAACTGAGGCCTGTGGAAAACTCAGGCTAGAGCAGATTTTTCCTGGAAGGAACTGCAGCTTGTGGAGAGGACCTATGCTGGAGCAGGGGAAAAGTGTGAAGAGGAAGGAGCGGCAGAGAGGAACTGTTATGAACTGACCTAAATCCCCTGTTTCCCATCCTCCCTGTGTTGCTCGGGGTGTGGGGAAATAGAGGAGTCAGGAATGAAGGAGTGAAGTTGAGCCTGGGAAAAAGGGGTGAGGAGAAGGTGGTGTTTTAATTTGTCTTTGTTTCTCACTATCCAAATCTATTTTAATTGGCAAAAATTAAAGGAATTTTTCTCAAGTCAAGTCTCTTTTGCCCATGACAGTAATTGGTAAGTGATCTTCCTGTCTTTATCTCGACCCATGAGCTTTTCCATCTTATTTTCTCCCCCTGTCCTGTTGAGGAAGGGGAGTGAGAGAGCGGCTGGATGGGTGTGTGGCAGCTGGCCAAGGTCAACGCACCACAGTTGTCTACCACTGAGGGCAGCTATTAATTTTTCAACGTGCTTAATTTAATCAATTATTGACAAAAAAAAAAAGTTTTCTGTGGTGATTTAGCTGTTTAGATAAGTCTCAACATCCCAATAGACTGTGTGTGATCATTGCAATGAAAAGGAAGGGCTATAACACTTCAGAAAGTGTTTGTCATGTTTTGGTGTTTTCCTCATTTCTTATTCCCACTGCCAAACCAGAGATATTTCTACATTGGTCACTCAAATTATGTAATTTTATTTTCTTACCATGTCTAGTCTCTATCTCCTGATTCCTCTTCATCCTGGGGTGCTGAACCAAGTAGGCAACATCATCAGGATGTCTGCAGTACAGCAGAGACCTCCACTAATAAAGAGGTAGTGCAATCTTTTTAAAAGCCACCATCTTGCCTGTATTGCTTGTGCCTTTCTATTTTCTTTACCTCTTTGTACATGTGTAATCTCCTCTCTTGTACCAAAACAGCAACAAAAAGAAAAAAACCGGTTTGACATTTTTCTTTGTGCTTTCCTCCCTGACTAAATGCATAACATACTGTATCTAAGACCATTTGTGATGGCATTCCTTACTCTGTGTTTGGCCGCAGCAACACTTGTTTAACAGGCTAGAGGGTATTGATTTATTGAGGAACAGCTGCCAACATCATCTCTGTATTCAGGGCAAGAGGAGCTAGCCCTCTTCCTTATCTCTGCAGAATATCTTGCCATAAAGAAAATAACATTTCTCAGCCAGGTGAATAGGCCCTTCCAACATAGTAATTTAATGCTGCCTACTATCTTATTGATGGGCAAACTGACCCATAGGAACAAGTAAGTGATTTCTCAATGGCCTGCCAATGATTCACAGGCAGAACTAGAATCTAGGAGTCCTGACTCTGGGCTCCTTGAAAGCAAGCTATACACTTCATTTTTTTAGTCAAGGCCTGTACCTGGCAGGTTTCCACACTGGAGTAGTTCCACTGAGATGAGATGAGAAATGCTTCTCATCTCACTGATATGAGATGAGAATTTTTTTTTCAAATTCACATACAGTGTTAAAAGTAATAAACTTTCAGAGTAATTTCAGTCAGATGTGTTGTGGGGTGCTGGGTTTTTTTCCCACGCAAATAAGCAACACTGCATGGTTTAGTACCTCCCTTACAAAAATAATAATGACAAAACCTCATCATTTTTGGGAAACACTTTTAGGTCTTAACAAAACCTTTATTTAAAATGTAAATTTTACAGTGTTCAGTTGATGGACAAAACCAGTAATTCAACATTAATGACCTATTTTTTTATTACTCATGGATATATAATTAAAAATTGATTCCCCCTTTTCAATAACATTTTCTGATACCTTGTTATTACTTTAGTTTTATCAGTGTCTCTTGACATGGATAATGAATGAAAAAAAATGTCTGTGTCTTTGTAATAAAAACATTAATTTGATGTTAGTTTACACAGCTTTATCCTGAAATGAAGTTTTATTGGCTAGTCAGATTACTGAATATCTATCAAACCTGTAATTATATACATAAAATTTGGTTAGGCCTTGAGTCTTTTGAAAAGGATACTTATGTGGATAAGCTTCCTCTGATTTTTTGGAAGTGTACAGTTGTTTTGTTCTCTAGGCCTGTCAGACTCCAGATAATTGAATCTCTTGCTAGCATCACAGTAGCAGCAATTGCATGCAATTATTGAAGTGGGTATGGGTGGCGCAGTAAAAATAAAGTCATCACAACAGATTGAATAGCCAAAGAACAGCCACTCCTGATTTGAAAATAAATGTTTGTGTCCTCTCAGCACGATTTCCCTTAAGCATTTTGACAGCAGACGGTCATTACTTCATCACAAATTTCTCTCTGCTGATATTGTCTCTTAGAAGAATCATAGAGTCATTTAGGTTGGAAAAGACCTTTAAGATCGAGTCTAACAGTAACATTGCCAAATCCACCACAAGAGCTTTCATGGTTTTGCTGGACAACTCAGCAACTCTCTTTCATGAGGAAAGGCCAAGTATTTTGAGGTTCTCTAGGCTCTGTTTTCTGTTTCATGCACCTTTTGTTTTTCTACCACCAATTATTTTACAGTGAGGACAGTGTAGTAGGATGAAAAATATTACTTATTCCTCGTGTCCTTGTAACAATAAATGGGAAAGACTCACTGAATTAGTCATTTACCTGTCACATAAGTGTGCACTTCCCAAGTGATTGGTTTGTCACAAGCATACAGAACCTGTTAAACTGCCTATCATAAAGGAAAACAACTTGGTATATATGTGAATATGTAAATGCAACTGAACCTTTTCTGAGACACTGGACTTTATCCTGATCATACATGGATCTTGTTTTTATATATATATAGGAGTTGCTCCAAATTTAATGCATTGTAGAATGAGGTTCAGGTTTGTCAACATCTTGTCATGCTTCGCTTAGTCAAAACTTTTATTTCAAAAAAGTTTAATAGCAATATATGCTTTAGTATACCTATTACCATGTTTTTTTATACAAAGTTGTCTTTAGTAAATTCTCCCATATCTATATATTGTTGAATATAACAAAATGGTGAGTCTCCCTGAAGTTATTGTTTCTAGATGTTTATATTGTTACCACAGAGTCTTTCATAGAAAATTACAATTGGAAATGAGGTATTATTTTAGTCTGTATGTTTACAAATGTAGGACGGACATTTTGGGTTTTTTTCTATTGGCCTACCTTTCATGAAAGTGAGACTTTACTTGATTCTTTACTTGATTAAACAAACAAGGAATAAATGCCTTGCTTGCAGTTTTCATTGTCTAAATCATGCACATTTGTATGTGCTTTTGTGCTTGTTACAGCATAAACAAATGCATTTACTCCAGCGGATATAGGTGGCTACATAGCCTGTCAAGAACAATCCTAATAAGTAATTAAATTTGGTTCATAATTAACAGAGCAGGTCAATGCTTTTTGTCATGAATAATAATAGTATTGATCCATTTTAAATATCTCCATATGTATTTATTTGGAAAATGTCTTTGAGAGATCATGTATTTTCCTGTATTTCTGTTTGTTAAAGAGAGCACAGCACTAATTAGTAGTCAGGAAGCATGTTGCCAAACACCAAGAGCTAATTCAAAATAATGTAGTGTGTTGTCTGCTTGATGAACATGTTAATAAGAATATACCATATTTAGGGATAATAACCCTCTAATAATTGGTCAGACTTTTAATTTAAAAGTAAATATTTTCCTAATAAACTCTCACCATCTTTTGCTAATAACTATTACTGTGATTTCATTTTTATGGAGGAATTTTTAATGTGTATTTAAGCATACTTTGTTCTATCTGAAATCCTATTTGTCTTGATTACAGTCCAGAAAAAGCTTGGCTTCATTCCCAACATATGTTGAAGGTAAGATATATTTCATAACTTAAATTTTTTTTCATTATATGAAGAACTCCAATGTTTTTAATGTATAGAACTTTATTTTTATGTGCAGAACATACAACTTGCTAAAGTTGGATGAACTGATTTAGATTAAACTGTGTCCAACTTGGAACTTCAATTAAACCCTAGTAGGCTTTTTTGGAAGTTGAGTAAAATCTCTCTTATTTTGTAACATTTTATTGATGACTCCTGCCACCTTTCTACTGGGTTGTTATCAGTATCATTTAGACCACTTATTAAAAAAAACACACCGTGGAATTCATAATGTATGTGAATGTGTGTGTAGAGAGTAATTTGTTGTCTGATAAGGAATAGACGTTAGACAAAACAGTAAAAATCTCCACAAAACTGAGATTTAATTGGCAGGCAAGTAGGAGGAAACTTGCACTGATTTTCAGGTACTTATCCTCTGATTAAATAACCCTTATGCTTTATAGAATGGGAAAAAAAAAAATCTGATGTCATATTTAATTTGGAATGTCTTTGAATTCCTTGATTGCTTTACAGTGTACTGTCTTTAGACTGTAAATTTTAGCATTGGTTTAGTCTTTAAAAGTATATGTTGTATATTTTAGAACCTGTGACCAGATGAACTGGTGTAAATTACATAGATTGCTTTGAAACTAGCTGAGATTTGGAAATTCAAACCAATGAAGGATCTGTCTCTGGTAGACAGCCCTCTCTCTGTCACGGACCATCTTAAAGTGTGTCCCTGCCCCCCAACAAATAAAAAAATCTCTTAGCATTCTCTGAGATATTGGTCCAGTGGGCACTTGCTTAAAACATTGAACACTATTTTTATGCAGGTAATTGATAGTCTGAGAAAAACTTTCACCTGCACTACACTTTTATTCAACAGATAATTTCATACTCTAACATAATGTACGGAGGGAGGCTTGTGAAGAACAATACTGTTGTTCTGCAAGTGTGTTCACATCTCATAAAAATAAAACATGTTTCTCTTTCCTTTTGAATATGCTTCCTGTCTTATCTGTACCTCTTTCACCCTATGTTTAAGATTTTGTGTTTTGATCAAGAACTATGCTATAAAGGGTTTGGTAATGGAAGTGGTGATAAGGCATAGAGTAACAAATATCAGCAATTAAAATACTGTATAGTTTCAGGGCTTGAGCAATAATATGCTAATATGTAGCACTTCTAGATGCTATGTGGTTGGTTGGAAGTGGTTGGTAAGATGCTGATGCTGTCAGGCCTGGAACAGGCACCAACATAGTGATATCAGGATGCTTGCTCTATCCCATCTGGGTGTTCCCCTGATAGCCAAGGAAAGCACCCCAACCCCCGCCAGTCATCCTGATCATGGAAGCAGATTTTGACATCTATCATATGGTCAGAACAACAGGTTTTGTTCGTTGTCCTGATTTAGACTGCAGTGACTGATCAAGCACAGGGTTGCCCAATGGGGACCCACAAACACCACAGATCACATGATTTACATACTTTATTATCCTTTTTCCCATTGCTTGGCCCTCCTTTTTGTCACCCTTGTATCTCTCTAATATCCATGTCCAGACTTGGGGCCCCTCACCCACACCTTGAGTCTTTCCAGATGCGGGTCTCCTACTTGCCAGCTAGTCCAGCTTGATGTTTGCTAGCATATTGCACACACACAGAGTATTAAAATTCATTAGGGAAATATAAACACACCCTGATTCCTCCAGTTGCTGGCACCTAGACCTTGCAGTGCTCACATAGGATAGAGGGTGAGAGCACACAGAAAAATGAATTAAGAAAAAGGATTTAAGAAGAAGACAGGACAGACTGCAGTGATCAGGCACAAGGCTCAGTCAAACAAGTGTACTGATTGGCAGCCTGCTTACATGCGACCGGCCTCTTCTATCCCCCCTTTTCTCCATTTTCCCATGCTTGTACTTCCCCCCTCCATCTACCTTGATCCCTCCCATTCTCTACCCTGGTCTCCTCCCAAACAACCAACCCACCTCTAATTACTTTTTCCCCACTGGTCCATTTTGCTACACCCATATCCAAATTTGGTATTTCTGGTACCAGTCCCTAGACACTCTCAGCCTTATATGCTACAGTTACCCAGGCACTGCTGGCCTTGCAAGGTTCCACTCCCCCAAAGCCCCCCAATGCTGCCTGTCAGGTGTCTGTGAAGTCTCGCATAGCTCCCCCTTAACCACCAGTGCAATCCAGCCATCCCTCATGGCACTGCCTGTAACTTGGCAGCTTCTCACTCTGTTACCTGTCACGTCTGGCAATTTCTCATGTCACGGCCAGTAGTTTTCCACATCCTGTTCAATTAGCTGAACCTTGGGCCACAGCCTAATCAGTGGCCCAATCATTTCCCTGCAGCCCTAACAGTATAAATTCCATTCCTTTGGGTTTCATTTTTGAAAGTGACTAGTGACCATAATTACTTTCATTTTTTGGGTGTCCATTTATGTAGTAGCTGAACAGATTGAGCACACTCGAAGTACCTCAAAATCAGTAATCTTAAACTTTCATCTATAAAGAAGCCATAAATTGGGAAAGCTTCATGATAAAGTTTCTGTATGTACTCATATCTGTGTGTATATTATGACTGTGATTAAGATTTAGCTCTAGCTACTATTTTTTTTATTAACTTAATAATGACATATTCTTTTGGGGGTAAAGTTCTCAGTCCTTGTTAATGTCATCTTTGGTGAATTAGAAGAAAATTGGCATTTTTGTGTTATGTTCAACTTCAGGCTTTAGCACCTCTTAAATCTCAGGCTAACTCTTGAGTTGACTAAAAACTCTGTTCTGAAAGGATCAGGTTTTGTTCCTAGCAAAACCGAGAGCAAAACCAGTTTATACTTCTTGATAAAATATAGACAATTTTACCATTTGTCTCAAATTATCTCAAATGATGATTATCTGTACATTTTCACTGGCCTTGAACATAGAGATTTTTTTCTTGTAGCAAAACAAGAAGCTTCTTGCATAAACTTTCCTTTTTCTCAGATTGTGAGAATTTTAACATATAGAGAGAAAAGCCCTGTCTTCTGAAGATATAATCCCCAAACACCTGAAAACCTGTATATTATACATGTTTCTCTGTACTGACTTGTGAGGTGATAAATACCTCTGACTTTTAGCTTTACACAGAAGCTGATGAGAGCTGAAGTCATTAAGTATCTTGCAGGACTAAGACAGCAGCTTTTTCCAAACACAAGAGCCCTTGCTCTGTATATTTACCATCAAAATGCTTTTGTTTAACACCCCCTCCCCACCCCAACACAATACCCTTGTTAGGAACGAGTGCGATTTTGATAATATCGATCTCCTCTATTATGGGGTGGGGGGAGGGGTGTGTGTGTGTGTATCATAATAGTAAAGCACTCTTGAGGAGATTCCACTACCTGTTCAAAGTGCTGAGAGAACAATTTAAGTATTCTTGTTTCTATGTAAGAACAAAACTAAAGAGGTTATTTTGCTCTAGAGTGAACCCTGCCTTATAGGAGAATGATCTATTGTGAGAAATTGAATTAGCAATTAGTTTCTGCTGGAGAGATGTTGAGAAGACATGCTCGGTGTTTTGTATGCCTTGATTAAAAGTATTGGTTGTCATGCCATCATGCTAAAGTGAAGTAGTTCAGAGGAGCATTTATAGCTCTTAGGTACAGGCTGAAGTAGTCAGAATATTATTTTTTTTTACCATGGTTTAATGTGATTTTTTAATATGTGTGTGTATTTGTAGTTCCTGGACCTTGTGATCCTGAAGACTTGATTGATGGAATAATTTTTGCTGCCAATTACCTCGGCTCCACTCAACTCCTTTCTGACAAAACTCCCTCCAAGAATGTGAGAATGATGCAGGCACAAGAGGCTGTAAACAGAATCAAGGTGAGGGATGACTCTTGCTGTTTCTCAAGTTGGTGTTTTAAAGCTGCAGATGTGAACTTCTTGTACACTTAAGTCTTCTCATGTTGGGTTATCTGTGGTCTCAGAAACATTAAGTGACTAATCTTTCTTTTTGCAAGATAAACCACTTATTTAATGCTGCTTTTGGAACAAGGGTGAAAGGGAAAAAAGTTTCAGATAATTCTAATTTGTACAGTACAACTTCTGCTCTAGTCTGTAAGCCAAAAATGTATAATTGTCAGGGCAGGCCCAAAATGAGAGACAAAGACATACGATTCAAAGGCTCTAGGCAAATAATAGCTCAAAGAGGCTGAGTTCTGCCTGCTAGCCAGTTTTATTAGCTCTCCTGATAACAAACCAAGGGTACATGTAGACATACTATTTACAAAACATCATCTCCTTTGAACAGATGCAAGCATAAAACTGACACCATCCCCCCACACCCCCCACCAAGGGTGTGCCCCCACACTCTCCAGTGGACCTGGCTTAGCTGGATAATGGACACGAAAAGCCTGAACCTTAGCTGGGATATGCACCTCTGATGCAGGCTCCCAGGAATGGTCCTATGGGCCGTACCCTGCCCAATCAATCAAATACTGCAGAGTACCCCAGGATATCCTGGAATCCAAAATAGCCCAGTCGTGATATTCTCTCTAAACCCTGGACCGTAATTGGAGGTGGAGGTCAAGATTGCCGCTAGAAGAGATCTGGGTGAATGGGTTTTAACGGAGAGATGTGAACAACAGGGTGAATCTTGAGAGCACGTGGAAGCTGGAGACAAAACGTGACTGGACTAACCTGGGCCACGATTTTATATAGGCCAAGATAACAGTAGTCTAAATTAGAAAAAAAGCGCACCAAATGAACATTTTCACCAGACAACTGAACATAGTCTCCTACTGCAAAGTCTAGTGCTGGTCACCAACATCTATCTGCATAGTCTTTGTAAGCAGCCTTTGCTTTTTCCAGCTGCTCTTGAAGAAACAAATGTATATGCCACAACCGTTCAAGGGAGACCGCTCAAGAGAGTCCTCAGGGGTGTAAAAGTCAGTTCTTCGCCAGCTGAGGAGGGAGACAAGGATACTTAGCATAGAATTACCAAGGGAATTTATTCTCTTATTTCAGTTATGTGCACAGGGGTGCCCCAGCCTAATGCATGGAAGACCCCGATACAGAGGAAAGCAGGGTTTATATATGTTACAATACAGTTGAGTAGACCAATCAAATTGCTCATGTCAAGGGATGGGCTAATCAGTTACTATTACTCGCGTAATCAGTACGTAATTGTCCCATGCAGGATCAGTACATGCTTCTCCCGTGCAGGTGGTGTGGATATATGTGTCATTGATGTGTTCATCTTCATTGTTCTAAACCAATATCTGAAGAGTTTATAGCCATCCATTGCAGCACTCCAGTTGTGCGAGTCATCCCACCATATTTCCGTGATTGCAACTACATCATAGTTTTCCAGCTGCACAGTAGCTTCCAACTCCTCCTGTTTGTTGCCCATGCTGCATGCATTGGTGTAGATGCACTTCAGTTGGGCTATTGATCCCACCACCATTTTGGGGGGAGAAGCCCTAACTCCTATGTGACTGTTCTCAGGCGCTTCCGTGGTTTCCAACACATCAATAACCCTTGTGTCTTTGCTGCCGCGTGGATCTCCATCCCCTACCTCCACTGAGATGGCAAACCGAGGAACCTCGCTAGCACACTGTCCCTCAATCATTGGCATGCCGCCCCCAGGCTTATCTCTAGCGAGATAAGCACAGAAATCCGTGGAGTACTCTCTGCCACACTCTGCCCCCTCTGGCGCAGACTGAGCAGAGGGTTAGAAAACGAGGCTGAAGCAAGAGTTCCCCAAAGAAATCCATCATCCTCACAAACAACGTTTATAATCTGTTGTTGCAATTTTTTTTAAGATAAGGACAGTTCCAAGCAGGGACACATTTTGGCCATCACCCATTTGAAGGCTTAAGACATATCACAGCAAGAGCTCCAGCCCCCTGACTATCTTGATGGCCTTCTGCTGAACTCACTCCAGTTTGTCGATGCCTTTCTTGGGGGGCAAAACTGGACATGGTATTCTAGAGGTGGCCTAATGAGTGTTGAGTAGAGAGGAAGAAACATTTCCTGCAGTTTACTGCTTAAGCTCCTTTTAATCCAACCCAGGATGCTGTTGGCCGCCTTTGCTGCCAGGGCATACTGCTGGCTCATGTTCAACATCATTGCTGTCTGCCAAGACCCTCCAGGGCCTTTTCAGCAGAGCTGCTCTCCAGCTAGTCAGTCCCCAGCCTGTTTTGTTGCCAGGGTTTCTTCCTCCCTAGGTGCAGGACTTGTCATTGGTCCTTGTTGAATTTCATGAATGAAGTTCAGTGGGCTTCCAGCCCACTCCGCCTAGTCTATATGGCTCTCTTCTATGCCTATAGCTTGCTCTTGGCTGCTCTACTCTTAAAGCTACTGGATGCTCCGTAGCTTTCACTCACTGCTGCATTACTCCCTGTGAGCTGTTCTAGTGACTGGAGAAAGGGAATATTGCACCCATTTTTAAAAAAAGGTAATAAGGAGGACCCCAGGAACTACCAACCAGTCAGCCTCAACTCTGTGCCCAGTAAGATCATGGAACAGATCCTCCTGGATGTTATGTCAAAACATATAGAAGATAGGGAGGTGATTAGAGACAGCCAGCATGGCTTCACCAAGGGCAAATCGTGGCTGACTAATCTAGCGGCCTTCTACGATGGAGTGACTGCATCAGTGGACAAGGGAAGAGCTATGGACATCATCTACCTGGATTTCTGTAAGGCTTTGACGCTGTCCCCCACAACATTCTTGCTGCTAAATTGGAGAGATATGGGTTTGATGGATGGACTGTTAGATGGATAAGGAATTGGCTGGATAGCCGTGTCCAAAGAGTCACAGTCAATGGCTCAATGTCCAAGTGGAAACCAGTAACGAGTGGTGTCCCTCAAGGGTCCGTACTGGGACCAATACTGTTTAATATCTTCATTAATGACATAGACAGTGGGATTGAGAGCACCCTCAGCAAGTTTGCAGATGGCACCAAGCTGAGTGGTGCAGTTGATAAACCAGAGGGAAGGAATGCCATCCAGAGGGACCTTGACAGGCTTGAGGAGTGGACCCATGCGAACCTCATGAAGTTCAACAAGGCCAAGCGCAAGGTCCTGCACCTGGGTCGGGGCAATCCCCAGTGTCAATACAGGCTGGGGGATGAAGGGATTGAGAGCAGCCCTGCCGAGAAGGACTTGGGGATACTGGGGGATGAAAAATTGGACATGAGCCGTCAATGTGCGCTTGCAGCCCAAAAAGCCAATTGTATCCTGGGCTGCATCAAAAGAAGCGTGGCCAGCAGGTCGAGGGAGGTGATTCTGCCCCTCTACTCCGCTCTGGTGAGACCCCACCTGCAGTACTGCATCCAGCTCTGGTGTCCCCAGCACAAGACAAACATGGACTTGTTAGAGCAGGTCCAGAGGAGGGCCACGAAAATGATGCGCAAATGCCTTTTGAATGTGGGTAAGAGTCGTGCCGCCCCATGGCTCCACCAATGGTAGTGTGATTTTAGAGAATCATACCTTACGTGAATAATGTGGGTAGCATCCTGCCTACGCTGCCGATGTCAGTCAGGGGTCAGGGTGTTGGCAGTCTGTCTATGCTGCCGATACTGGTCAAGGGGCAGGGTGTCAGGAGGCAGGGTATCAATGTCCCATCATTGGAAGTGTTCAAAGTCAGGTTGGAAGGGGTTTTGAGCAAGCTAATCTAGTGAAAGATGTCCCTGCCCATGGCAGGGGGGTTGGACTAGATGATCTTTAAAGGTCCCTTCCAACCCAAACCATTCTATGATTCTATGATTCTAGCTCCTACCACCTGCTACTGGTGGTAGAGGCGGGGATGGGTAGAAAAACAAAGGCATGTAAAGGGAAAGCTCTGATCTCTGTGCCATGCAAGGAAGCAGCTGAAAAGAGCAGACTAGTGGAATCCTTTGTTGTGAGGTGATCAAGGTAAACTTGGAATGATATACATATTGTTTACAAGTGGAAAGCAACACGGCATGAGTGCAGAGCTGACGGGAGCAGTGCAGGAAACCGAGTGTGGAACAGTGCTGTGCATAACCAGAGCACTGTGGAGTGTAGGGGTGCTGGTCACAGTGTGGAATGAAAGTGCCCTCTGGTGTGTAGTTCTGGTTAGGGGGAAGGGGCGGGAAAGAGGATGGGAGGACTCCATAGCCTACGGTGTGGGGGCGTGCTGGGGATGTAGGAACACAGCTAAGCTGTGTTTTTACATGCAGTCCAATTCAGGCCCCAGTAAGGAAAAGGTTCCCAATCCCAAAATAAAAACTGTTTGTATCTTATATCTACTCAAGCTAGCTCTAAGCCTGTTGATGACAAAAACATGATTGCTGGCACTGAAAAGGTCAACAGCACACAGAGTCTGGACTTCCGTTATTTTGCAAACTTTCAAATCAAAACAATTTGATGGCAAGAACAATATGGCAAGAAGATGAGTGCACTGCAACTCATTAGCTCAGCACACTATCTGCAAGAGAGGAGATAAACATGGACTTGTACATTCAGGTGCATACACCGAGATGGACATCCAAGAAGAGATCAACTGCCATTTAGACACCCAGCATTTGGCCATGTTTTAGGAGCTGAGCTGTTCTGAATATCCAGTGCCAACTACACTTGGAAAATCTGTTGTTGTTGCGTATTTTTTAAGATAAGGACAGTTCCAAGCAGGGACACATTTTGGCCATCACCCATTTGAAGGCTTAAGACGTATCACAGTCAGCTTAACTGGATAAATTCTTCTAGATACCCAGCTGTCCCAGAAGAAGAAAAGATGACAGTGAAATATGTGAGATTTATATATAAAAGAGGCTCTACTACTCCATTGGATTTACAAGCTCTTTAGAGTGGAAATCTCTTTCCTGCTAAGAGATGCATTTCTGTCTTAACTCTTTCCGAGTTATATTTTTTCCTACTCATTTGGATTTTTTAGAATGTTTATAAGCTATTTTTGAACTACACTATGACTGAGGAACACTCATGTCCTAAAAATCCTCAGAATATGTTCAGACTATTAAGTGATCAAGGCTTTTTTTAGACCTACAGACATGTTGTACTTTCCAGGATAATATTTTCTGGCACAGGGAGGATCATGTCCGACACAAATATGAAATCATCTGACCAAACCACAGAAGGTAATGACAACAATCCTCTAATGGAAGCACACATTTTGAATAGCCAAGGAAATACTGAGAAATAGATCCAGGAAGGCTATCATATTCTGAAAGAAAAGAAACCACTGCCTCTGGCATCTGACAATTAGATCCTTGCTTTTTGAACTGGCTGGGGAGAGAGAGAGAGTCCAGTAACATACAAAATGTGTGATTTGAAATACAGAAGCAACAGCCTCAAACTAGGCAGCACATCAGGTGGTGCGAATCACTAGTGATGTAGTGATGTGCGCCCCCCCCCCCCGAAAAAAAACAACAAACAAAACCCAGAACACCCCAAAACAACAAAAAACATAGTCTAGTCTTTCTATTTGCATATCAAGTTCATAAAGGGCATTACGAGAAGAGTGGATTATATGCTGTTTTGCATAAAAATCAATCTTTAAGTTTTTCTGTCAAATTTGGTTTGGTAGAGGACTACCTCTAAAAAGGTAAAGTAAAAACACTGAGGATCACAGCAGTAGGTTGCGTATGTACCTGCAACCATAGAATTTATATGAACATGGTGCCTTCAGAACAGGTTCCCAAACACATAAAACCAGATGCTTCTTAAAGGAAACTTTCCCATCTGGAAGCCCTTACAAATATTTTGAAGGCATTTAAGGCAGTAGTGAGAAATTAATATTTTCACTTAAATTTTTATTAATTAGTTTAATATACTCTGAATTGTACTGCAAAATCTTTTTGAAGCCCAAGTGAGGTGCAAGGCACAAGAAGCAGAAATAGGCTATTACCTCACCATCTGCAATTTGGGCAGGATGCCTTAACTGGCGTGACTGCTGTAGTCTAAGCATTAATTTTCACATGGGAGTTATTCTTCTCCCTCTATATGAACCATCCGATTGGCATAAACATGATGGTCACCATGGAGACATAATATCCTGTTATTTGGAGGGCTGAGCAATAAATGAGATTTGCTGTCTTGTCAATTAGCACTGTGTGAGATCATTTTATTTGGGACTAACCTGATTATAAGACTGACAACTCTATATTTCCCAACTTCATTTTGATGCATTTGTGCATGATTTTACCTCTTGCTTATTTAGTTTATTTAAAAAAAAAAAAAACAAACAAAAAACCAAACTGCATAAAAGCAACAAGTTATGTGCATTGATATTTCTTTCTCAAAATGTTTGAGTTTTAATTAGTGAGGACAGGACATCGGGTTTGATAACAGACAACTCAACCCTCTGTGGGGGTGCTTGTGCACTCACAGCTGGTAAAATGGCCTGGGTAAGAACAGACGATAAGATGCTAGTGTGTTGGGTGTATTGGGTCTGGCTGGGATGGAGTTAACTTTCCCCATAGCAGCCCTCATAGTGCTGTGCTTTGTATTTGTAGCCTGAATGGTGTAAATAACACACCAATGCTTTGGCTACTGCTGAGCGGTGCTCGCACAGCATCAAGGCTGTCTCTCCAACCCTCCCTGCCCCCAAAGGCCAGTAGGTTGGGGGTGGGCAAGAGGTTGGGAGGGGACATAGCCAGGACAGCGGACCCAAACTGACCAAAGGGATATTCCATACCATATGATGTCTGCTCAGCAATAAAAGCTGAGAGAAAGGAGGAGGAGGGGAGGCATTCATTATTCAGGCGTTTGTCTTCCGAAGCAAACGGAAGACGCACTCTCTAGAGAGGTGTGCTGCCTACCGGGGGCTCGTATCAGGGATGTCACCGAGAGAATACCAAGCCTCATACAGTCCACTGACTATTATCCACTGCTGTTGTTTCACGTGGGCACCAGTGATACAGCCAGGAGCAGTCTGAGGAGTATCAAGAAGGATTACAGAGCCCTGGGAGTGGTGGTAAGGGACTCTGGAGTGCAGGTAGTTTTTGCATCAGTCCTCCTGGTCAAAGGGAAGGGGTTTGAAAGGGCCAGTCGAATCTGGCGAATCAACAAATGGTTACAGGACTGATGCCACAGCCAGGGGTTCGGCTACTCAGACCATGGGACTCGCTCTGAGAAACCTGGTCTACTGGGGGCTGATGGGGTCCATCTGTCAGAGAAGGGGAAGAGCATCTTCAGTCATAGGCTTGCCAAGCTGGTGAAGTTGTCGGGGGAGGGGAACCTCAATCCATCCCACTCCTACCAGTTTGATGCCAGTGCCAGCAATAGATGCCCAGGGCCTGGAGAGGGATCACAGGCCAGCAGGAGAGCACCTGAAGAGCAGCACAAAGGAATCCCAGCCACTCCAGCCAGTAAGTCAGCTTCATCAGGGGCCCAACTTAAATGCCTCTATGCAAACGCACGTAGCAGGGGGAATAAACAAGAGGAGTTAGAGATGTGCGCATGCCTGCAGGGCTATGATCTTATTGGCATCACGGAGACTGGTGGGATGGCTCCTATGACTGGAGTGTTGGAATGGAAGGATACAGGCTCTTTAGGAAGGACAGGCTGGGAAGATGAGGAGGGGGTATCGCCCTCTATGTCAATGACCGGCTGGAGTGCATGGAGCTCCGCCTGGGGATGGATGAGGAGCCGACCGAGAGCTTATGGGTCAGGATTAAAGGGAGGGCAGGGGCAGGTGACACTATAGTGGGGGTCTGCTACGGCCACCCGACCAGGAAGACCAAGCGGATGAGGCCCTCTGTAGACAGATAGGAGCAGCCTCACGTTCACAAGCCCTGGTCCTCGTGGGGGACTTCAACCACCCTGATATCTGTTGGAGGGACAACACAGCAGGACATAAGCAATCCAGGAGGTTCCTGGATTGTGCCGATGATAACGTCCTGCTCCAAGTGATAGAGGAGCCAACGAGGAGAGGTGCTATGCTGGACCTTGTTCTCACCAACAAGGAGGGGCTGGTGGGGAATGTGAAGCTCAAGGGCAGCCTTGGCTGCAGTGACCATGAAATGGTGGAGTTCAAGATCCTTAGGGCAGCGAGGAGGGTGCCCAGCAAGCTCACTACCCTGGACTTCAGGAGAGCAGACTTTGGGCTCTTCAGGGATCTGCTTGGTAGAGTACCATGGGATAAAGCCCTGGAGGGAAGAGGGGCCCAAGAAAGCTGGTTAATATTCAAGGATCCCCTCCTCCAAGCTCAGGAGCGATGCATCCCAACAAAGAGGAAGTCAGGCAAAACCGCCAGGAGGCCTGCATGGATGAACAAGGAGCTCCTGGACAAACTCAAGCACAAAAAGGAAGCCTACAGAGGGTGGAAGCAAGGACAGGTAGCCTGGGAGGAATACAGAGGAATTGTCCGAGCAGCCAGGGATCAGGTTAGGAAAGCTAAAGCCCTGATAGAATTAAATCTGGCCAGGGACGTCAAGGGCAACAAGAAAAGCTTTTATAGGTACGTCAGTGGTAAAAGGAAGACTAGGGAAAATGTGGGGCCTTTCCGGAAGGAAACGGGAGACCTGCTGGCCACACTTCTTTTGATGCAGCCCAGGATACGGTTGGCCTTCTGGGCTGTGATCACACATTGCTGGCTCATGTCCAGCTTTTCATCCCCCAGTACCCCCAAGTCCTTCTCAGCAGGGCTGCTCTCGATCCCTACATCCCCCAGCCTGTATTGATACCAGGGGTTGCCCTGACCCAGCTGCAGGACCTTGCACTTGGCCTTTTTGAACCTCATGAGGCCCACTTCTCAAGCTTGTCCAGGTCCCTCTGGATGGCATCCCGTCCCTCAGGCGTGTCCACCGCACCACTCAGCTTGGTGTCATCTGCAGACGTGCTGAGGGTGCACTCGATCCCTCTGTCTATGATGTCGTTGATGAAGATATTAAAGAGTACTGGTCCCAATACGGACCCCTGAGGGACACCACTTGTCACCGATCTCCATCTGGACGTTGAGCCATTGACCACTACCTTCTGGATGCGACCATCCAACCAATTCCTCATCCACCGAACAGTCCACCCATCAAAACCATATCTCTCCAATTTAGAGAGAAGGATGTTGTGGGGGACCGTGTCAAAGGCTTTACAGAAGTCCAGATAGATGACATCCATAGCTCTTCCCTTGTCCACTGATGTAGCCACTCCATCGTAGAAGGCCACTAGATTGTTCAGCCGTACTGGCTGTCTGCAATCACCTCCCTGTCCTCCATGTGCCTCAGCATAGCTTCTAGGAGGATCTGTTCCATGATCTTCCCAAGCACAGAGGTGTGGGACGAGAGGTTGCTGGTTAAGACTGAGGCAAAGAAGTCGCTGAGTATCTCAGCCTTCTGGGGCTTGAATAGCTGCCGTGCCCATGGCGGGGACTGGGGCAGCCGCGATGCCCATAGCAGGGGTTGGAACGGCCGCGGTGCCCTTAGCAGGGGGTTGGGCGGCCGCGATGCTCACAGCAGGGGGTGGAGCAGCCGCGACGCCCGTAACAAGGGTTGGGACGGCAGCGGTGCTCGTAATAAGGGATGGGGCAACCGCGATACCCGTGACGGGGGCTGGGGCCGCCGCGATACCCATAGCAGGGGGTGGAGCAGCCGCGACGCCCGTGGCGGGGGCTGGCGCAGCCGCGGCGGGGGCTGGGGCGGCCGCAGCGGCCGTAGCAGGGGGTGGAGCAGCCGCGGTACCCGTACCGGGAGCTGGGGCGGCCGCGGCGCCCCTGGCGGGGGCTGGGGCGGCCGCGGGGGCTTCAGCAGGGACTGGGACGGTCGCGGGGGCCCTGGCGGGACCTGGGGCGGCTGCGGTGCCTGCGGCGGGGGCTGGGGCGGCCGCGGTACCCATGTGGCGGGGGGTGAAGCAGCCGCGATGCCCGTAGCGGAGGCTGGGACGATCGCGGAGCGGGCTGGCGCGGCCACGGGGGCTGTAGCAGGGGCTGGGGCGGCCGCACCGTGCCTATATCTGCGCCGATTTTTAATCTTCTTCAGCAAGATCTGACACAAATTTATTCCAGTAATAGGAATAGCAAGCCGGTTCGAGCATCCCAAAGGTATTCGAAATTCTCATAAGCTCCTGTAACTACCCCGGAGGGGAAAGGGAAAGCAAAGAAAGGCATTTCCCCCTGGCGACCCTCCGGGGAGGAAAACTAAAAAGTATAATTACTGATAGTCCCCACCAGATTGCTCCCGAAGAATGGAGCTGTAACTGCCGCTGCCACTCTGCTCTGTGTGTCGCCCCCGCCCCCACCCCCCGCCATTAAATATGAATACAGTTAATAAAATGGTTTAAGAACCAATGATCTTATTTCACAAGCCAGTGCCACATAGCACAGCAAAGTCGTACCTCTAATCCAATGGCTAGAACTGAAAAGCTTCATATAAATACTGGCGAACAGCACAAACAGGAAGTAGGGTGCTATATAACACAACTTTAAGAACAACTCTGAGAGCAAATAAAACAACATTGTGTCCAGCGACGATTAAACTAATATAATGGATGCTTATAACAATTTTTTTTAACACACTGGTCAAATCTGTTGTTATCTCAGCCCTTCGAGCCTGACCAGGGGCTCAAACCCTGGACCCTCAGTCTGATGCGCTCTTGCCTGAGCTAGCTGGGCCCCTCTCGAGCCCCACGTTGGGCGCCAAAAAGGAGTGTCGTGGTTGCAGGAAAGCAAAGCAAAAAAAAAAAAAAATATATATATATATATTAAATATATATAAGGATAATAGAATATATAAAATGAACAATGCACAATTTCTCACCACCCGACAACCGATACAGCCTGTCCCAAGCAGCAGTCAGGGAACAGAAATATTCTCCAGCAGCGATCCCAGAACACTAAGTTCCAGAGAGAGCGAGCGAGGTAACAAACAGCTGAACGAACGAACGAAAAGGCCCCAACAAATGAAAAAAGGGAAAAAGAAGGGAACTGGCCCACCGCCAACCCCCACTTATGCTGGGCATAACGTCTATGGTATGGAATACTCTCTTTGGCCAGTTTGAATCAACTATTCTGGCTATACCCCTCCCGAGTTTTTGCACCTGCACATTAGCAAAACCTGGGAAGCTGGAAGATGTCCTTGATCGCTTAGCAGCAACTAATAACATCAGTGTATTATCAACATTCTTCACATACTAAATCCAAAACACGGTAGCTGCTGGAAAGAAAATTATCTTCATAGCGGCCAAAACCAGGACAAATAGGGATGAACAAAAGGCAGAGGCATTCAGTGCTTTAATAATACTGATAGACCTTGGGCTGCCCGGCCCTCTGTGTTGGAGGACCACGACTGCAGGAACAGCGACTTTCCATTTGTGGACACTGAAATTGTAAGGGAGCAGTTGTATCAGCTGAATGTTCATAAGTCCATGGGGCCTGATGGGATTCATCCCAGAGTACTGAAGGAGTTGGCAGATGTTACAGCAGGACCCCTCTCAATCATCTACCAAAGGTCTTGGGGGTCTGGGGAGGTCCCCGTTGACTGGAAGCTAGCGAACGTTATTCCAATTTACAAGAAGGGCGTGAGGGAAGACCCAGGAAACTACAGACCTGTTTGACTAACCTCAGTACCTGGACAAATTATTGAGAAGATCATACTGGGTGCTATTGAAAGGCATTTAAAGGACAATGCAATCATCAGGCACAGTCAACAAAGGGAAAGTCCTGTCCAATTAATTTGATACCCTTCTACGATAAGGTCACCCACCTAGTGGATGAAGGGAAGGCGGCGGATGTTCTTCTGGACTTTAGAGAAGGGGACTGAGCAAACCCTGCCCTGATTTGCATCGGTTCCCCCACTGCCGCGCTGTGAGCAGCAGGGCCAGGGCCAGTAGGGAGGATTCGGGGAGTGGCCACATGGGCCCCAGCACCGGCACCACTAGCACGGCGCCTACTCTGCCCCCTGCCAAGCAGAGAGGGCCACCAGGGGGAATAGGGGCCCAAAGCCGGAGCAGAACCAGGCAAGCGCAGGAGCTATGCCCCTTCAGATGCACGTTTAATGGCAGTCTGCAAATCTGCCAGTGCCAACCCCCAAGCTACCTCTCTACAGACATCACCGGACAGGCCATGACTATAGAGGGGTAACAAAGGGTCATCCCCCCAGTTCAGCTCTGATGACATGCGGATTGACATAGAATCAAAGACCTTTAAGATCATCGAGTCCAACGGTTAACCTATCACTGCCAAGTCCACCACTAAACCATGTCCCTAAGCGACACATCTACATGTCTTTTAAATACCTCCAGGGATGGTGACTCCACCACCTCCTTGGGCAGCCTGTTCCAAAGCTTGATAACCCTTTCAGTGAAGAAAATTTTCCTAATATCCAATTGAAACTTCCCCTGGCGCAACTTGAGGCTGTTTCCTCTTGTCCTTTCGCTTGTTACTTGGGAAAAGAGACTGACACCCACCTCTCTACAACCTCCTTTCAGGTAGTTGTAGAGAGCAATAAGGTCTCCCCTCAGCATCCTCTTCTCCAGGCTAAACAACCCCAGTTCCCTCAGCCGCTCCTCATAGGACTGGTGCTCTAGACCCTTCACCAGCTTCGTTGCCCTTCTCTGGACACGCTCCAGCACCCCAATGTCTTTCTTGTAGTGAGGGGCCCAAGACTGAACACAGTATTCAAGGTGCGGCCTCACCAGTGCCGAGTACAGGGGGACAATCACTTCCCTAGTCCTGCTGGCTACACTATTTCTGATACAAGCCAGGATGCCGTTGGCCTTCTTGGCCACCTGGACACACTGCCGGCTCATATTCAGCTGGCTGTTAACCAACACCCCCAGGTCCTTTTCCTCTGGGCAGCTTTCCAGCCACTCTTCCCCAAGCCTGTAGCATTGCATGCAGTTGTTGTGACCGATGCGCAGGACCCAGCACTTAGCCTTGTTGAACCTCATACAACTGGCCTCGACCCATCGATCCAGCCTGTCCAGATACCTCTGTAGAGACTTTCTACCCTCAAGGAGATCAACACTCCCGCCCAACTTGGTGTCGTCTGCAAACTTACTGAGGGTGCACTCGATCCCCTTGTCCAGATCATTGATAAAGATATTAAACAGAACTGGCCCCAATACTGAGCCCTGGGGAACACCACTTGTGACCGGCTGCCAACCGGATTTAACTCCATTCACCCCAACTCTTTGGGCCCGGCCATCCAGCCAGTTTTTCACCCAGCGAAGAGTGCGCCCGTCCAAGCCATGTGCAGCCAGTTTCTCCAGGAGGATGCTGTGGGAGACGGTGTCAAAGGCTTTACTAAAGTCCAGGTAGACAACATCCACAGCCTTTCCATCAGCCACTAAGCGGGTCACCTTGTCATAGAAGGAGATCAGGTTGGTCAAGCAGGACCTGCCTTTCATAAACCCATGCTGACTGGGCCTGATCACCCGCTTGTCCTGTACGTGCTGCGTGATGGTGCTCAAGATGATCTGCTCCATAACCTTCCCGGGCACCGAGGTCAGGCTGACAGGCCTGTAGTTCCCCGGATCCTCCTTCCGGCCCTTCTTTTGTAGATGGGCGTCACATTTGCTAACCTCCAGTCAACTGGGACCTCCCCGGTTAGCCAGGACTGCTGATAAATGATGGAAAGTGGCTTGGTGAGCACTTCCGCCAGCTCCCTCAGTACCCTTGGGTGGATCCCATCCGGCCCCATAGACTTGGTTGTGTCTAAATGGTGTAGCAGGTCACTGACCATTTCCCCTTGGATTATGGGGGCTTCGTTCTGCTCCCCATCCCCATCTTCCTGCTCAGGGGGCTGGGTGCCCAGAGAACAACTGGTCTTACTATTAAAGACTGAGGCAAAGAAGGCATTAAGCACCTCAGCCTTTTCCTCATCCTTTGTCACTATGTTTCCCCCCGCATCCAATAAAGGAGGGAGATTCTCCTTCGCCTTCCTTTTGTTGCTAATGTATTTATAGAAACACTTTTTGTTGTCTTTTACGGCAGTAGCCAGGTTAAGTTCTAGTTGGGCTTCGGCTCTTCTAATTTTCTCCCTGCATAACCTCACGACATCCTTGTAGTCCTCCTGAGTGGCCTGCTCCTTCTTCCAAAGGTCATAAACTCTCCATTTTTTCCTGAGTTGCAGCCGAAGCTCTCTGTTCAGCCAGGCCGGTCTTCTTCCCCGCCAGCTCATCTTTCTGCACATGGGGATGGCTTGCTCCTGCACCTTTAAGACTTCCTTCTTGAAGAATGTCCAGCCTTCCTGGACTCCTTTGCCCTTCAGGACTGCCTCCCAAGGGACTCTGCCAACCAGTGTCCTAAACAGGCCAAAGTCTGCCCTCTGGAAGTCCAAGGTGGCAGTTCTGCTGACCCTCCTCCTTACTTCTCCAAGAATCCAAAACTCATTTCATGATCGCTATTGCCCAAGACGGCCTCCAACCATCACATCACCCACAAGTCCTTCTCTGTTTGCAAACAACAGGTCCAGCGGGGCGCCTTCTCTCGTTGGCTCCCTCACCAGCTGTGTCAGGAAGTTATCTTCCCCACACTCCAGGAACCTCCTGGACTGTTTCCTGCCTGCTGCATTGTATTTCCAGCAGACATCTGGCAAGTTGAAGTCCCCCACGAGAACAAGGGCTAGCGATCATGTGACTTCTCCCAGCTGCTTACAGAATATTTCATCTGCCTCCTCGTCCTGGTTGGGTTGTTTGTAACCGTCTCCCACCATGATATCTGCCTTGTTGGCCTTCCCCCTGATTCTTACCCATAAACACTCGGCCCTTTCATCACCATCGTCAAGCTCTAGACAGTCAAAACACTCCCTAACATACAGGGCTACCCCACCGCCTCTCCTTCCTTGCCTATCCCTTCTGAAGAGTTTATAGCCATCCATTGCAGCATTCCATTTGTGCAAGTCATCCCACCATGTTTCCATGATTGCAGCTACATCATAGTTTTCCAGCTGCACAGTGGCTTCCAGCTCCTCCTGTTTGTTGCCCATGCTGCATGCATTGGTGTAGATGCACTTCAGTTGGGCTATTGATCCCACCACCATTTTGGGGGGAGAAGCCCTAATTCCTATGTGACTGTTCTCAGGCACTTCCGTGGTTTCCAACACATCAATAACCCTTGTGTCTTTGCTGCCACGTGGATCTCCATCCCCTAGCCCAGGTGGGCTTTGGCTTTCCTAACCCCATCCCTGCACACTTGGATAGTGTCTCTATATTCCTCCCAGGTCACTTTTCCCTGCTTCCACCTCCTGTATGCTTCCTTTTTATGTTTGAGTTTAGTCGGGAGCTCTTTGTTCATCCATGCAGTCCTCCTGCTGCCTTTGCTTGATTTCCTGCTCTTTGGGATGGACTGTTCTTGAGCTTGGAGGAAGTGATCCTTGAAAATCAGCCAGTTCTCTTGGACCCCTCTTCTCCCCAGGACCATCTCCCATTGGATGCTTCCATGCATATTCCTGAACAGGCCAAAGCCTGCTCTCCTAGAATCATAGAATCATAGAATTGTTTTGTTTGGAAGAGACCTCCAAGATCATCGAGTCCAACCGTTAACCTATCACTACCAAGTCCACCACTAAACCGTGGCCCTAAGTGCCACGTCTACACGTCTTTTAAATATCTCCAGGGATGGTGACTCCACCACCTCCCTGGGCAGCCTATTCCAATGCCTGATAACCCTTTCAGTGAAGAAATTTTTCTGAATATCCAATATCTAAACCTCCCCTGGCGCAACTTGAGGCCATTTCCCCTTGTCCTATTGCCTGTTACTTGGGAGAAGAGACTGACACCCACCTCGCTACAACCTCCTTTCAGGTAGTTGTAGAGAGCGATAAGGTCTCCCCTCAGCCTCCTCTTCTCCAGGCTAAATAACCCCAGTTCCCTCAGCCACTCCTCATAGGACTTGTGCTCTAGACCCTTCACCAGCTTCGTTGCCCTTCTTTGGACACGCTCCAGCACCTCAATGTCTTTCTTGTAGTGAGGGGCCCAAAACTGAATTCCAGGGTTGTGATCTTGCTTGATGCCTTGTTTCCCTCCTCTCGGGATCCTGAACTCTGCCATCTCATGGTCACTGCAGCCAAGGCTGTCCCTGACCTTCACATCCCTGACCAGTTCTTCCTTGTTTGTAAGTATGAGGTCCAGCAGAGCACCTCTACATCGGCTCCTCAATCA
The DNA here is from genome assembly GCA_009819775.1 of Phoenicopterus ruber ruber. Classification (NCBI taxonomy): domain Eukaryota; kingdom Metazoa; phylum Chordata; class Aves; order Phoenicopteriformes; family Phoenicopteridae; genus Phoenicopterus; species Phoenicopterus ruber. Next base: position 8,972,088 of record CM020247.1, on the reverse strand, counting down.
CCTGCGTCAGGAAGTTGTCGTCAATGCAGTCCAGAAAGCTCCTGGATTGCTTGTGGCCTGCTGTGTTGTCCCTCCAGCAGATATCGGGGTGGTTAAAGTTCCCCATGAGGACCAGAGCCTGCGAACGTGAAGTTTCTTCCAGTTGTATGAAGAAGGCCTCATCTACTTCTTCCTGATCAGGTGGTATATAGCAGATGCCCACCACAATGTCACCCACATCGGTCTGCCCTCTAATCCTAACCCATAAGCTCTCAGCTGGCTCGTCACCCATCCCTACTCAGGGCTCCATGCATTCCCACTGCTCTCTCACATAAAGGGCAACTCCCTCTCCTCGCCTTCCCGGCATGTCCTTCCTAAAGAGCTTGTATCCATCCATGGCAGCACTCCAGTCATGTGAGCTATCCCAGGACACATCCGTGATCCCAATGAGATCGTATCCCTGCAACTGCACACAGACCTCTAATTCTTCCTGTTTGTTCCCCATGCTGCATGCATTAGTGTACAGGCACTTCAGAGAGGCACGCAGCCATGCTGATTTCCCAGGAAGGGTATGAGAGCTTTCCCCACAGTTCTGTCTGGTAGGCAGTTTCTTTTTTATGTGGATACCCTTGGGGCGGGCCCCCTTCAGCTCTGTTTTGTTGATTACAAGATCCCTTCTGTTCACATTACCCCACACACTTTGCTTGCCAACCTGGTCCACCCCTTCCTCAGGTGATTGTTGGTCACTCTCTCCCTTCCCCGTCCTTCCTAGTTTACCCCAGGTTGGCCAGCCTGTTGGCAAAAAAGCTTTTGCCCCATTGTTCGGGTGGATCCCATCTCTTCCAAGGAATCTTCGATCCTCAAAGAGGGTCCCATGGTCATAAAAACTAAAAGCCTGTTGCTGACACCAGCTGTGCAACCTATTGTTGACCTGCAGGATCCGTCCAGTCCTCCTCAAGCCCTTCCCCCTCACCAGCAGGATAGAGGAGAACACCACCTGGGCCTCCATGCCCTTGACCATTGCCCCCAGAGCCACGTAGTCACGCTTGATACTTTCCAGATCACCCCTGGCAGTGTCATTGGTGCCCACATGGAAGAGCATCAGGGGGTAATAGAGCCCGTCAAGCCTCGGCTGTCTTGCAACAGCATCCTGGATCCAAGCCCCTAGCAAGCAGCAAGCCTCCTTAGATGACAGGTCAGGTTGGCAGATGGGGATCTCCATCCCCTGCAGCAGGGAGTCTCCCACTACTATCACTCGCCACTTCCTCCCGTTTTTTTCCTGCATGTCTCAGGTCCAGCTGGCTTGAGTGCTTTGTTGGACAAAGCTCCTAGGCCCTTGTCAGCTATGAGGGCACTGACTCTGTCCTGTGATTGCAAATTTTGAGGTGGAGCAGGAGCCTTCCTCCTGGTGCCAGAAGTCACAAGCTTCCAGCCTTTGCCATCATGGAAGTCTCAGAGATCTGGTTGACCTCTTTCTTGTCATCTCTAATGCTACAGCTTCTTAACTTGGTGACACAGATCCTCAATGAGCACACAACTCCTGCGGACTAGAAGACTGTCTCCCAATGCCCTGGCCTCAGCAGGAGGCCCCAGGCACCCCCTGCAGAGCTGCATTCTCCTTCTGGAGCTCTGTCTGGGTCAAAACCTCTGACGTTACAGGGTCAGTTGTTCCAATGGCTGCTAGGGATCATGCCCTGTGGTGTATCACCACCATTGCTGAGGAAGTATATTCTGTTCTGAGCAGAGTTGCTGGTCCCCTTCTTTGCGTCCTTCTGTGCAAACTGCTGCATCTGATGGCTATTTCTGTTGGCAGCGCTCTGCAGCACAGATTTAATTTAGGTTGGAAGGGACCTCTGGAAGTCTCTGGTCCAACCTCCTGCTCAAAGCAGGGCCAACTTAGAACAGGTTGCTCAGGGCCTTTTCCAGTCATGTTTTGGATATCTCCAAGGATGGAGATCCCACAACCTCTCTGGGCCCCTGTTCCAGTGTCTGACCACCCTTGTGATGAAAAACGTTTTCCTCATATCTAATTGCAATTTCCCATGTTCCAACTTGTTCCAGTTGCTTCTCATCCTATCCCTGCGTGCCTCTGAGAAGCCTGGCTCTGTCTTCTCTACACCCTCCCATTAGCTAGCTGTAGACACTAATAAGATCTCCCCTGAGCCTTCTCAAGGCTGAACAAAACCAGCTCTCTCAGCCTTTCCTCGTATGTCATGTGTGCCAAGGGCCCTAATCATGTTGGTGGCCTCTGCTGAACTTGCCCCAGTGTGGTTTCTAACACATCAATAACCCTTGTGTCTTTGCCGCCACATGGATCTCCATCCCCTACCTCCACTGAGATGGCAGACCGAGGGATCTCGCTAGCACACTGTCCCTCAAACATTGGCATGCCACCCCCAGACTTATCTCTAGTGAGCCTAGTTTTATCCCTTTCCCCCTTCAAATCTAGTTTAAAGCTCTTTCAATGAGTCCTGCTAACTCCTGCGCAAAGATCCTTTTCCCCCTTTGAGACAGGTGTACCCCATCTGTTGCCAGCAGGCCTGGTGTCATGTAGACCGACCCATGTCAAAAAACCCCAAATTCTGCTGGTGACACCAGTCTCGGAGCCAGATTTTGATCTGCTGGGTCTTCCTGTTTCTTCCCAGAAGAATTATTTCAGTAGTTCATGTTGTTTGCAATTCAGTAAGGAAAAAGTTTAGCTAAGTAATAAATTGATTGATAGGGGGTTTTTAAAGTAATTCTGTTCCACCTGTGCTGAAGTATTTACCCTATCAATTCAAAACAAATTTATATGGTGTCATGGGCAAGACAGAGTAAACAGCAATCCAGAGTGATCCGGATACTGGGGTTTATTTAAGAACAAACAAGATTAGAGTTTTTACCCTACTTAATTATTTCACAGACTCCCCCAGGCCCCACGTTATGTTCACTAGGTCTCAATTTCCCTTCCCCTCAGGGGGATTGCAGCTGGTCTGGGAAGGTTGGGCAGAAGGTCATGTTAGTTCCTGCTGTGCAGCTGCTCCCAGTTACCAGTTTTAGGTCTTACTGGCCAAGGTCTCTGGGTCTCCCTCAGCATTCATCTCCACACATCTCCCTGGTCTCTAGAATCTTCCTCCACTTCCATGATCTTCACCTTCTTCTTTCTGGGCCTCCTTCTTTCTGAGACCACTTCTTTTCCAGAACCCATCTTCTCTGCCACGTCTTCTTTCTGGGCCCCTAAGCCCCGACTTTTCCCAATCTAAATAGTTTATGCGTAGAAGCATAACGTGTTCAGCCTCCTAATTGGTGGTTCTGTCTCATATCACTTTATTAATTGGAGGATTTTATCAGTTGCAGCTAGCAAGTAACAGGTTTGTGGTTGGGGGATTAAAAGTTCAATTTCAGACATTCACATTCATCTCCTCTCACGCACATGCGCACCCCCCCCCCCCCCCAATTATCCGCTACCTGGCAGCATTCACAATTTAAGCTATTTTTTCACCTATAATATTGGGTAAGCAAATAATTTAATAAATTCTCTTTTTTCTCCCCTCTCTCTCCCATTATCTGAAGGTTTACCTACTTTTTGAATTCTATGCATGCTAACATGGAAAAAAAGAAAGCTTTAATTCAGGTTAGTCCTAGTCCACTGGGGTGCCAGCAATTAACTCAGGTTTTATCAGATTTTCCAAGCACTAAATATTATGCCACATCTTTACTTACAGCTCAAGGACCATGCAGAATATGTCAATACATGTATGCTCCAACAATCTTAATAGCCCTAGCTGTCTTTATCAGGCATGAAAAATAAAATACCCATTCTAACCCAGATTAAGCATTTTATTTTATCTTTCATAAGCCAAAGTGCACAAACAATTTGTGTGTGTGGGCGGGGGGGGAAGAACATAGACAGGCATGCACACACACAAGTTCACACAGAGACACTGTCAGGGAATAGCAAGGGCCAGCTGCTCTCTAAGGGATGAGGAGGCCAGGAGCCTAGCACAATAACACAGCATGCGGCTGTAGGTAACCTAGAGACCGGTAGTCCTCTGATATAGCTCAGGCAGCTGAAGGCACAGGCCTGAGCAGAAATAGGACTCCTGGGCCCATGGGCAGAGGGTGTGCATAGAGGCCACAGGTGAGGCTGGTCAGGACCTTTAAGGCCTACTACTGCTCTCAAGGCCCTAACAGACAGAGACGAAAGCACAGAAGCACGCATAGACAGACACATGCGCGCGCACACGCACTCACAGAATCACAGAATGGTAGGGGTTGGAAGGGACCTCTGGAAATCATCCAGTCCAACCCTCCTGCCAGAGCAGGGTCACCTAGAGCAGGCTGCACAGGACCGCGTCCAGGCGGGTTTTGAATATCTCCAGAGAAGGAGACTCCACAACCTCTCTGGGCAGCCTGTTCCAGTGCTATGTCACGCTCACAGTAAAGAAGGTTTTCTTCATGTTCAGATGGAACTTCCTGTGTTCCAATTTGTGCCTGTTGCCCCTTGTCCTGTCGTTGGGCGCCACTGAAAAGAGTCTGGCCCCATCCTCTTGACACCCGCCCTTGAGATATTTATAAGCATTGATGAGGTCCCCTCTCAGTCTTCTCTTCCTCAGGCTGAACAGACCCAACTGCCTCAGCCTTTCCCCATAGGAGAGATGCTCCAGCCCTCTAATCATCTTTGTAGCTCTCTGCTGGACTCTCTCCAGTATTTCCTCATCTTTCTTGAACTGGGGAGCCCAGAACTGGACGCAGTACTCCAGATGGGGCCTCACTAGGGCAGGGTAGAGAGGGAGGATAACCTCCCTCGACCTGCTGGCCACACTCAACTTAACGCACCCCAGGATGCCGTTGGCCTTCCTGGCCGCAAGGGCACATTGCTGGCTCATGGTGAATTTGTCATCCACCAGGACTCCCAGGTTCTTCTCCGCAGAGCTGCTTTCCAGGAGGTCAACCCCTAACCTGTACTGGTGCATGGGGTTATTCCTCCCCAGGTGCAGGACCCTGCACTTGCCCATGTTGAACCTCATGAGGTTCCTGTTCGCCCGACACTCTAGCCTGTCCAGGTCTCGCTGAATGGCAGCACAGCCTCCTGGTGCATCAGCCACTCCTCCCAGTTTTGTATCATTGGCAAACTTGCTGAGGGCACACTCTGTCCCTTCATCCAGGTTGTTGATGAATAAGTTGAACAAGACTGGGCCCAGTACTGACCCCTGGGGGACACCACTAGCTACAGGCCTCCAACCAGACTCTGTGCTGCTGATCACCACCCTCTGAGCTCTGCCATTCAGCCAGTTTTCAATCCACCTCACCGTCCACTCGTCTAACCCACACTTCCTGAGCTTACCTATGAGGATATTGTGGGAGACAGTGTCAAAAGCCTTGCTGAAGTCAAGGCAGACAACATCCACCGCTCTCCCCTCATCCACCCAGCCAGTCATGCCATCGTAGAAGGCTATCAGATTGGTCAAGCATGATTTCCCCTTGGTGAAGCCATGCTGACTACTCCTGATCACCTTCTTTTCTTCTACATGCTTAGAGATGACCTCCAGAAGGAGCTGTTCCATCTGCTTACCAGGGATGGAGGTGAGGCTGACTGGCCTGTAGTTTCCCGGGTCCTCCTTCTTGCCCTTCTTGAAGACTGGGGTGACATTGGCTTTCCTCCAGTCCTCAGGCACCTCTCCCGTTCTCCATGTCCTTTCAAAGATGATGGAGAGTGGCTTGGCAATGCCTTCTGCCAGCTCCCTCAGCACTCCTGGGTGCATCCCATCAGGGCCCATGGATTTGTGGGTGTCCGCTTTGCCCAACCGATGTCTAACCCGATCCTCTTTGGCCAAAGGAAGGCCATCCTTTCTCCAGACTTTCTCTCTTACCTTCAGGGTCTGGGATTCCTGAGGGCCAGCCTTAGCAGTAAAGACTGAAGCAAAGGCGGCATTCAGTAACTCTGCCTTCTCCGCATCCTTCGTCACCAGGGCACCCACCTCATTCAGCAGAGGGCCCACGTTTTCCCTAGTCTTCCGTTTGCTACCGATGTATTTGAAGAAGCCCTTCTTACTGTCCTTGACGTCCCTTGCCAGAATAAATTCCAGGTGGACCTTAGCCTTCCTCATTGCATCCCTGCATACCCTGACAACGTTCCTGTATTCCTCCCAAGTGGCCTGTCGCTTTTTCCACATTCCGTAGACTTCCTTCTTCCCTTTGAGTTTAGCCAGCGGTTCCTTGCTCAGCCATGCAGCTCTCCTGCCTCCCTTACCTGATTTCTTACTCCTGGGGATGCACCGCTCTTGAGCTTGGAGGAAGTGATGCTTGAATACTGACCAGCTTTCCTGGACCCCCTTGCCTTCCAGAACCCTAACCCACGGGATTCCTCCAAGCAGGTCCTTGAAGAGGCCAAAGATAGCTCTCCTGAAGTCCAGGGTTGTAATCCTGCTTAGTGCCCTGCTTCCTCCACGCAGGATCCTGAACTCCACCATCTCATGGTCACTGCAGCCAAGGCTGTCCCCAGCCTTCACATCCCCAACCAGACCTTCTTTGTTTGTTAGCATGAGGTCCAGCAGCACCCCTCTCCTCGTCGGCTCCTCCACCACCTGCGTCAGAACATTGTCATCAATGTTCTGCAGGAACCTCCTGGACTGTGTGTGCCTTGCTGTGTTGTCCCTCCAACAGATATAGGGGTGGTTGAAGTCCCCCATGAGAACCAGGGCCTGTGATCATGAGGCTACTTTCAGCTGTCCGTAGAAGGCCTCATCGACTTCCTCTTCCTGATCAGGTGGCCTGGAGTATACACCCACAACAGTGTCCCCCATGTTAGCCTGTCCCTTAATCCTTACCCATAAGCTCTTGACTCATTCTTCGTCCTCCCCTAGGCAGAGCTCGATACACTCCAGTTGCTCCCTCACATAGAGAGCAACTCCGCCACCTCGCCTTGCTGGCCTGTCTTTCCTAAAAAGTACATACCCATCCATGACAGCATTCCAGTCATGCGAGCTGTCCCACCACGTCTCTGTAATTGCTACGAGATCGTGGCCCTGCGAGTGCACACAGATCTCTAGTTCTTCCTGTTTATTCCCATGCTGCGTGCGTTGGTGTACAGGCATTTCAGAGAGGTAGTCGAGCACGCAGGTTTCCCTGGAGGGGTGCAAGAGGATTCACCATAGCCATACACACCCTTAGGGTGGTTGGCCTTCTGGTTCTCATCTTGGGAGGCAGCTAAGGAACATTTGTCGCTGCTCAGGTTGGCCTGGCTTATGCAATGGCATGAGCATCTGAGGGAATGAAGGCACGGACTCCAGCATAGGTGGAAAGCGGAGACCCTTTAATGCACACTTACAGGGTTTATAAAGCTTTCTTATCTACTACACGCGCTCTAACACCTGTTCACGCGACTGGCATGCATAGTTACAGCTTTGTGATTGGTAACTCTCTCCTGTCCACGCGAAGGGCAAACATTTCTTGATTGGTACACTTAGCCATAACAAGGAAATTCCTTAGTATCATAACAAACTTCTTTCTGGTTCTAACTGCTTCTACCTTCTCTTGCTTATCTCGCTGTGTCCCTTCGTTGACCTTTACTGTATCGCTGTTTCATTCAGCTCTATTACCTTGCTGTGTCCCTTCGTTGACCTTTACTGTACTGCTGTTTCAATCAGCTCTAAGCTGTCGTAAAGCGGGTCACCTACAAGCATCGCTACTTTGGACCCCTCCCCCTGAGTCCTTCAGTCATACACTCACTCACACACGACCGAACAAATGCAAACACACCCCCCCCAATAAGCTCTCATGCAGGTCCTTTTGCTATTACCTTTAAGTGCTGGAGCGCTAAGATATGCAAGCTGCTGATTAGGCTGTGGCTCAAGGTTCAGCTAATTGAACAGGATGTGGAAAACTACTGGCCGTGACATGAGAAATTGCCAGACGTGTGTCGTGGTTTAACCCCAAATTGTAACCCAATACCACGCAGCTGCTCGCTCGCTCCCCCTCTCCCCGCTGGGGTGGGGAGGAGAATTGGAGAGAAAGGAAAACTCGCGGGTTGAGTTAAAAACAGCTCACCAGGACAGCAAAGGAAAAATATGAAAATATATTAATAACGATAATAATGATAATATATACAAGGATAATAGAATATATAAAACAAACGTTACACAATTTCTCACCACCCGATGACCGATACAGCCCGTCCCGAGCAGCAGGCAGGGAGCAGGGGTATCCCCCCCAGCTATCCCAGAACAGCAAGTTCCAGAAAGAGCAGGCGAGGGAACAAACAGCCGAACGAACGAAAAACAAAAAGGAAAAAATAGGGAAACAAAAAGCAACCCGAAGGGAAGCTTAAGGATTAGGGCAAGTTAAGGGTCTCAAAAGCCTCAAAAGCCTAAAAGCCTAGTGGCCCACCAACCGACCCTCGCTTATATCAGGCATGACGTCTATGGTATGGAATACTCTCTTTGGCCAGTTTGGATCAACTAGCCTGTCTCTACCCCTCCCAAGTTTTGCATCTGCACGTTAGCAGAACCTGGAAAACAGCAAAATGTCCTTGGTCGTTCAGCAGCAACCAGCAACATCAGTGTGCTATCACCGTTCTTCTCACACTAAAGCCAAAACACAGGAGCTGCTGAAAACAAAACTAACTCCATCCTGGCCTAAACCAGGACAATGTGACAGGTAACAGAGTGAGAAGCTGCCAAGTTACAGGCAGTGCCATGAGGGATGGCTGGATTGCACTGGTGGTTAAGGGGGAGCTATGCGAGACTTCACAGACACCTGACAGGCAGCATTGGGGGCTTTGGGGGAGTGGAACCTTGCAAGGCCAGCAGTGCCTGGGTAACTGTAGCATATAAGGCTGAGAGTGTCTAGGGACTGGTACCAGAAATACCAAATTTGGATATGGGTGTAGCAAAATGGACCAGTGGGGAAAAAGTAATTAGAGGTGGGTTGGTTGTTTGGGAGGAGACCAGGGTAGAGAATGGGAGGGATCAAGGTAGATGGAGGGGGGAAGTACAAGCATGGGAAAATGGAGAAAAGGGGGGATAGAAGAGGCCGGTCGCATGTAAGCAGGCTGCCAATCAGTACACTTGTTTGACTGAGCCTTGTGCCTGATCACTGCAGTCTGTCCTGTCTTCTTCTTAAATCCTTTTTCTTAATTCATTTTTCTGTGTGCTCTCACCCTCTATCCTATGTGAGCACTGCAAGGTCTAAGTGCCAGCAACTGGAGAAGGGGCCACAAGTCACAGGGCCCATAGGTCTAGGTGCCAGCAACTGGAGGAATCAGGGTGTGTTTATATTTCCCTAATGAATTTTAATACTCTGTGTGTGTGCAATATGCTAGCAAACATCAAGCTGGACTAGCTGGCAAGTAGGAGACCCGCATCTGGAAAGACTCAAGGTGTGGGTGAGGGGCCCCAAGTCTGGACATTGATACTATAAAGACAGAATCTGTGTAAATATTCAATGGATCTATGAATGTGGGTGCGCTTGTGACTCTACAGAGCGAGGGTGTATGTTTTCACTAGTAAACTTCAGTCCTCATCGGCCAGAGAGGAGGAACAGTACTGGGCCCTCTGTATTCATGTTTATGTGAGTGTTGGTGTTTATGTGAACGCTGGTAAAGGCAGTGCTCTGTCTGTGGTAGTCTGTGTGGCTGGCTGTTTTAGTGTCCTCTGTGTGTATGTGTGTACCTCCCTGTAATACGTGCTCAGCCTCGCTACTGGCCAGATCTGCAAATGGGAGCAGAGCTGCATCAATGGGCCTGGGACAGAGAGACCTCGCAAGTCTGAGAGCGTATGGGGCTGAGCTTCAGTGGCTGGGAAGAAGGAAACCCCAGGTCCCCGAGTCTGCTGGATTTGGCAGCTCGCATAACGTCCTTAACAGTCAGCTTCCTAGATTTCCAGCTATTTGATCTTCACAAATGTCTCCCTCTCCAAAAAAAACCACCACATGAATAATTTCTTCAAAATGCATTATAACAATCAACCTACGATAGGTATGTTCTTAAAAAGCCTCTCGGGTAATGAAGCTGAAGAGTTAAAATATACATTTTTTTTTTTCAGGCAAGTATTTCTTGCTGATTTCAATGAATACTTTGTCAGCAAAATCTTAATTGAAATACTCCATAAAGGTCTCAGAACCCTGCAAATGGCTAGAATAAACATTATAAAATTATATGGATATACTAGACTAGGAACTGTTGTTATCAGCAGTTTAAGTGTAGAGCTCTAATCCAAAGTTTTTATATTGCAGATATAATGTAGTACCTTAACTGAATAAATATCTCCTACAAGATGGAGATCGCAAGATCGACTACTTGGAGCAGTTTCGATGCTTGTTTCATTCACGTGTCTGTCTCTACTCCCAAGAACCATGCACATCCTCTTCTGGAGATACAGGGGAATACAGTCATTTAATGACAGTCCACATATTTGAGCAGTCTGAGTCCTAGTTTTATGAAATGGATACAACAAGCTTTTAATAGATGAATTCAGTTCTTTTCATGTTGTGCTATTAGACATTCATTTGTGTACTGGTGGCTTTGAAGGAAACTGTTGAAACACTTTTTCCTGCAGAAAATTTATATTCAGAACACAGTGTCTTTGTATCCACTACTAACTGAGGAAAGGTAAAGTTTGGCATTCATATTTAATGTGTGAATTAATGCTGAATATTCAACTTTTTTTTTTTGGCTTTTTTTTGGTTTTTTTTTTACTTCTTATGATAAGACCAGTTACATTCAGGTACATCTTTGTTTAAATACGTGTGCTTTTCATCTGTTCCAAACTGACAATACATTTGAAGAACTTCTGATAAAACTATGGACAAATCATAGGCTAATTCCTCTCATGATGATAGTCTGTGCAAGGTACAGAATAATATTACACACTTCAGCTGGGAATTAGCAACAGTGGAAAATTTTGCAGCGCATTGTCTCAGGTTTCAAACATGCAATCAAGGCTTATATTATTAACATATAAAGCTTCCCACAGTAAAAGTAACAGAAACCCTAGAGGCTGGGGAACATAATTTGTTGAACAGAGGCCATTTAACTTGTCACTTTATGAGAAACATTTGGAACAGCTTACTTGCTATGATTACAAGGCAAGCTGTTTACCTATTCAGCTCTTTTTTTCCCTGCTCCAAACAGCAGTGTTTTCCTATTAAATTCACTGAGGAAAATGCAGCTACGTTTGGATTTTTCCTTCTTGCAATAAATACAATATATGCAGTTAAGGAAAAACAACCTGAAAAGTTTCAACTGCAGCAAAACTTTTGCAGAGAGATGACTAATTTTTCTAGCCAGTCAAATTCATATTATGAAATTTTTTTTTCTTTTGTGGCAATAACCTAGTATACACAAAACCAGCCTGGTTATCTAATCATTGTATAAAAGTTTCATCAATAGAAAAGGCCAAGCAAGTATACATAAGGAAGTCCAGTTCTTTTGTAACAAAGAGGTGTCGTACCAGTGGGACCTGGGTGGGTTTTGGTCCAACTGTTACCCGTGCCCCACTGACGTATCTTTTAGATAATATTAGAAAATCATTCACTAAGAAGCTGAAGTAAATCTGCAGTCTGATGCTGTTCCCATTGAATTTGAGAGCAGAGTTCTGAATGAAGTTTATAATAGGGTATTTTGAGTCACCTTTGACATAGTGTCTGCGCTGTGGAGTTCTAGCTCAAGATTTTGTTTCCTTTCTATTTTGACATGTGCTTTTCTTTTTTTCATCTGTGAGATCCATCACTGTGTATAGTTTCTAGTTTTATCTGGAAAGGAATCTGATTTTGGGGAACAGTTACAATTGCTTATCTGGGGAGTTTAAAAAAAATAAAAATAAATTCTACCAGTGTGTGCAGAAGCTGTTATTCAGGGTATGTATGTTATTTCTTAATGTCAGTGTCAATTAATTTAATGGAGAGCCTTCAGTATGAGCCAGTTCCAATTGCTTTTGCAATAGCCTGGTGATAGCAAACTATAGCATATTTCTCTATCTGAAAAAGATTATTAGAAATGTGAAAATGCCTGTTTTTATTTGTAAATAAGAAAGACAATGTCATGGTTTAGCCCCAACCCACATCTAAGCACCACGCAGCCGCTCGCTCACTCCTCCCCCCTCAGTGGGATGGGGAGGAGAATCGGAAACAGAAAGGCAAAACTCGTTGGTTGGGATAAAAACAGTTTAACAGGACAGCAAAGGAAAAGAAAAACAAACAAAAAACCCCAACAATAACAGAATGTACTTAGCGCATGATTCACAGTACAGATTGCTCACCGCCCAGAGCCAATGCCCAGCCCGCTCCCGAGCAGCAATCCTTCCCCCCTCACTGCCTGTTCCCCCTCTATATACGGAGCATGCCACCACATGGTATAGAATAGCCCCCTGGCCAGCTTCTTGTGAAAATTAACCCTATCCCAGCCGGAACCAGGACAGACAATCTAATGTTTCAATGGCTGCTTTCACACTGGTTTAAAGTAAATCTGGCAGACTTAAGTTGTGAGCATGAGCATAAAATGTTGAGTGTGTCCGTGATTCAGGCTTTCTGTTTGCAGTTCCTAATACTAATTAGTCATAAATCTTTATCTATAAAGTGTTACCCTGTAGTCCTGTAATACTGTATTTCCATTGGTAATTTCGTGTTGAGTTTTCAAGGCCTTAGGACTGAAGTTTGTCAGGCCTGCTCTGTCTGAACTTTTCTTGATCTGCCCATAGCTTTGTTTTAACTTGGTTTAGCTGTAACAGCAATTTTTATAATTGATCAGGTGTCTATGGATAATATGATTTTCTTTTGTTTATCTTTGTATGGTGCCACCATGGTTTTATGATTCTAACATAATAATGTAGTGTAGAGAAATACAGGCCTGGTATGATAGCAGGGACCTTGAGAATTGGAGACACAGGATGTGGTGTAGAGGAGTACAGGCATGGGATGATAAGAGATGGGGCAAAGGCTTTTGGCACTGGAGACCCCATGGCTATAAACTCACCAGTGGTCAGTTAAAGAAATGCAGACCTGGAGCTGGACCAAACTGATTTTAGGGGTAACAGAGAATATTGAAATAGTACCTAGCATCTGTAAAAAGCCACCATATATAGTAAATTTGGATGTAACCTGGAGCTGTAGACCAATGAAGAAAGAGCAAAGATTGTAAAAGCATGTTAGCAAACATATACAAATTACCCCAAGTGGATCCTGGAGTGATGTCCTGGTTTAGGCCAGGATGGAGCTAGTTTTGTTTTCAGCAGCTCCTGTGTTTTGGCTTTAGTGTGAGAAGAACAGTGATAGCACACTGATGTTGCTGGTTGCTGCTGAACGACCAAGGACATTTTGCTGTTTTCCAGGTTCTGCTAACGTGCAGATGCAAAACTTGGGAGGGGTAGAGACAGGCTAGTTGATCCAAACTGGCCAAAGAGAGTATTCCATACCATAGACGTCATGCCCGATATAAGCGAGGGTCGGTCGGGGGGGCCTCTAGATCTTTTCTTGGTCTTTTGGGCTTTTGAGGCTTTTTGAGACCTTTAACTTGCCCTAATCCTTAAGCTTCCCTTCGGGTTGCTTTTTGTTTCCCTATTTTTACCTTTTTGTTTTTCACTCGTTTAGCTGTTTGTTCCCTCGCCTGCTTTCCCTGGAACTTGCTGTTCTGGGATAGCTGGGGGGGATACCCCTGCTCCCTGCCTGCTGCTCGGGACGGGCTGTATCGGTCGTCGGGTGGTGAGAAATTGTGTATCGTTTGTTTTATATATTCTATTATCCTTGTATATATTATCATTATTATCGTTATTAATATATTTTCATATTTTTCCTTTGCTGTCCTGGTGAGCTGTTTTATCTCAACCCGCGAGTTTTTCCTTTCTCTCCAATTCTCCTCCCCACCCCAGCAGGGAGGGGGGGAGCGAGCGAGCGGCTGCGTGGTATTGGGTTACAATTTGGGGTTAAACCACGACAAGTGAAGAAGAAGCCGCCAACATGAACATCATATTCTTCCTGGTGAAGGACTCCAGATGCTGACAACTTGCTGTAGCGCCCCCCCCCCCCGAATGAAACCACCAACTTTTAGGCCCAAGAGGTGCAGTGGAAGGGTGAACACAACACCAGGAACAGGGGTAGAAACTAAGGAGTAGGTGTATAACAATTTCAACTTTACTTTTATTCTTTCTTCTTCTGTAATAATTAGATCTGGACTAATAATGGTTAGACTGTTAAGACTTCAATTATACTAACAATAAATTCTTGAATATATATATTAAAAGAAAAAAAGCGTGCTTCCTCTTTGACTGTAAACAAGATTTTGAGCATAATAGGCTTTGGCATAATAGGCCCTTGCCCCCTCACAGAACACCTGTTAACCTAATTATCTAAGAAGAGATGTTCATCTTGGAAGTAAAAAGGATATCTGCCAGTAAGGTAAATATTGCATTTCTTCAGTAAGCAGGTCCATAAGTTCAGGTCTTGAGAGTCCTTGGGTTTATATTTAAACCAACTGCAAAGCAATAGAATGGCAATGATGCTTATTTTCAATCGTTGTTGTCACAGTAATAGTGCATAAGAGGTTTTCATGGGATTAGGATGAAATATCTTTGGGTATAAAGCAGCTAGAGTTACAGTAATACTGCTTCATGATAAGAGACAATTTCAGGTGTTTATGAAGTATATTATCTTCTCAATTCTTGGAAGAATGTGATGGTATAGAAATATCCTTATGAAGGTGTCACAGAAAAACCTGGTCTCCAAATACATGGATGTATTTGCATAGGAGGAGATGTAGTTGGGGGCAGAAGGGTTCAGTCAGATATAACTTCCATTTTTTTTCCAGGAAAATTTAACGTATTTCTGTGTTTGGGATTAAAGATTGCATGCTTTGGGATTTATGATTCCATGTGTGTGTGAGACCATTAAGAAATTTGTATTTAAATTCTTTAAATCTGAGAAAGTTGGAATAATAATGGGTGGGATTCTTTTCTTGCATCTTATGCTGACTTTACTTTGGAGGAGCCACTCTCAATTTGTACTGCTGTAAATGAGGAAAGGCTCTTGGAGAGTGAGGGAGGAAACTGTTTCTTCAGAGTAATGTTTAAATGGGGAAAAAAAATCCTTTTTATATACTCTCCTGGTGCAAATCTCTCTTCATTTTTTAAAAAACTGTTAAACGTGAAACTTTTTTTTTTCTTAAAAATTAATCTAAGCAGAGACTAATCCAGAACAACTAATAGATTGAGCCCTGGCATTAGTGTATAGATTCCTGTTTGATTTAAGAGTCTTTGCAAGTTCTTCTCTAACTATTTTCCATCTCTGTTTATTACATGCTAAACAGATGGCCCAGAAATTAGCCAAAGGCAGGAAGAAGGTGCAGTACAACCACCATCAGCTTGATGTTATGTCTGTTCTTTTGTTTGCTTTGTTGGGGTTTTTTTTGCCTTTTTATTTTGTGCTTTGCTTTTCTGCATCCAGCAAGGTTTTTTTAGGTTTATTTCTGAGCTACCATATCACTTAACATTTCTCAGAAGTCAATTGCCTGGTTGGCCGTCATTAGCCATTGCTTATCATTAGCCATTTTGTGTTAGAAATAGGGTAAAGGTTGGACTTATCAAAGGGATACAGGTAGTACCGAAAACGCATACCAAAGAAATAGGACTGATGTGTCAAAGGTTTTATTCTGTAAACTGGCAAAGTAAAAAAAAAAGTGGTTTTTTTATTCCTCTATAGAGTGTTTTGCTTGATTCACAGCTGTGTCAAATAAAGGAAAAAAGTATAGACACACAATTATATGCTGACTGACTCATATTTTAGTAATATGTTATGATGATGGAGTTCTTAAATAGCTATCAGATTTTTTTAAAAGGCACTTAAAATTGCAAGCATTTGCTTTTTGTTTACAAAGGTAGGGCTTCTGGAAGGAGTTAGCACGTTAATAGTATGCTGTCTGACTGTGAAGACCCTCTTGCCAGAAGTGCACTATAAGTTATTTAAAACCGCACCTGTGGTACACATTTTTCCATTATTCTGAGCAGTCACTGTTGTTAAGCCCCTGTATGGGAAGGGAGATCAGAGTGTTTTTTATGGGATTAAAAATTTTACAAGTTGCATCTAACCCACTTTCATATCTAATACAGGATTTCCATATCTTTTGTTTATCTTTAGCTTCTGCAATCTAATACTTTGTTTTGAATTGCTGTTCTGGTGACTGTGTCTTGTTTGTGATCTAATATCATTATTAAGGGTGTTGCCTAATGTTATTGACTCTATTCCATTTATTTGCAGACTCCAGAAGGTGAATCTCAACCCATGACTGAAGTGGACCTCTTCATTTCTACACAGAGAATAAAAGTATTGAATGCAGACACACAGGTATGGACAAAGAAGCACCTTTGCCAGGTCAGGCCTTGGCAGTGTTATAATAAGAGTCCTTTGAAATAGACCTTCATCTACCTGCCAAAATTTGACTTTCAGGAAATGCTGGCTCTTATAGTTCCCTCCAAGACTTCCTGGTCAGAAATCTATGCTCAAGAACCATGTCACACATGGAATTAATCAGAGTTGTCTGACTGATTTGGCAGGTATGCTAATTGCAGTTAGCCCAAAAGATAAGAAGCTTTGTTCACATTATACAGCATTCTAGGCAGTCTAGTACCATAATACGACAAGTACCAATTGTCCCCAGACAAGCCTAAAGTATTTGGTTGTGATAACTAATTTGAAATCCTTAGTACTCAGCATGTTGTGTGTGTTCAGGCCAAGATACCCAAGTCTTTGTGTTCTTTTCCACAGTAACTTTCATTTTCAAAATGTACTCTTTTTTGGTTTGCTTTTTTGAAAGAGAGACTGTTGGTTCCTCTTGGCACCTCCTTTCATGCAGGAGACTTTTTTCCTTTCTGTAGACATTTACTTAATAAAGGTGTCATACTGCCAGTAATCTCTTTATAAAAACACCAAAAGTGCAATAAGAATTTGCTTAAAACAGCATCTGATACCATTTTTTCTGTCCTCCAGGAAACTATGATGGATCATCTTCTGAGGACCATTTCTTACATTGCGGATATAGGGAATATAGTTGTTCTGATGGCTCGTAGACGAATGCCACGATCAAATTCCCGGGACAATGTGGAAGCATCTCACCCCTCCCAAGATGGAAAAAGGCAATACAAAATGATTTGCCATGTCTTCGAGTCTGAGGATGTAAGGATTTTTTTATCTTGTGATTTTTCTAGGAGGTAAAATGTGAGCACATCTTGACAGGCTTGAAAGTCTATAGCCAATGGTCCTGTTTGACTTGTTTGTTAATTGCATAAAAATATTTAATCAAAGTAGAAGAACTTGCTTTCTCTTTGCATGATGGAACCCTGTGTTTTAATTCCAAAGTCAGTATTTATAGAACTTCCTTTTTTTTCAAGTAAATTTAATACTTTCCTAGAAACAGTGAGGGGCAGATTCTAAAAGAACACTGTTGCCACAACTTACATATACCAGCTCAGGATCTTTGAGAGTGAGCATCCATCAAAGCAGCTTATTTTCATAGGGAGCTTCCATTCCCTAGTGTTGCCATGAGGATCGCTGATATATGCCATAAAGGGGTGTTTTGGGCTTTTTTTGTTTGTTTGGGTTTCCTTTGATATGATGATGGAGTTCAGAAGGAGTAGCTGAAATTATTCCCGCCCCCGCAGGATGATCTTCTCAATAATTTGTCCAGGTACTGAGGTTAGTCAAACAGGTCTGTAGTTTCCTGGGTCTTCCCTCACGCCCTTCTTGTAAATTGGAATAATGTTCGCTAGCTTCCAGTCAACGGGGACCTCCCAGACTCTCAAGACCTTTGGCAGATGATTGAGAGGGGTCCTGCTGTAACATCCGCCAACTCCTTCAGTACTCTGGGAAGAATCCCATCAGGCCCCATGGACTTATGAACATTCAGCTGATACAACTGCTCCTTTACAATTTCAGTGTCCACAAATGGAAAGTCACTGTTCCCGCAGTCATGGTCCTCCAACTCAGAGGGCCGGGCAGCCCAAAGTCTGTCAGTATTATTAAAGCGTTGAATGCCTCTTCCTTTTCTTCATCCCTATTAGCAAAGTGACCACCTTCAACAAGTATCAGCCCAATGTATTCTTTAGACTTCCTCTTGCTATTAACATACTTAAAAAAGCCCTTCTTGTTGTCTGACACAACCCTGGCCAGTTTCAACTCTAGCTGAGCTTTGGCCTTTCATGGTTTTTTTCCCTGCATACGCGAACCACGGCTCTGTAATCTTCCTGTGAAGCCTGACCTTGCTTCCAGAGATCGTACAATTTCGTTTTCCTCTTGAGCTCCACGAGGAGTTTCCTGTTCAGCCAAGCTGGTCTTCTGCCCCTCTTGCTTGACTTAGGACACGGTGGAATTGCCTGCTCCTGTGCTTCTAAAAGGTGGTTCTTAAAGACTGACCGGCACTCGTGGACTCCTAAGACTCAAAAGCAGATTCCAAGGGTACTCTGCTAAATAGATCCCTGAATAGCTTTAAGTTTGCTCTCCTGAAGTCCAGGGTAGCAACTCTGCTGTCCTTTTTTCTCATTACACTGAAAATTTTAAACTCAACCATTTCATGATCACTGTGGCCAAGGCATCCAGCTACCATCACATCCCCACGAGTCCTTCTCTATTCACAAATAGCAAGTCTAGGAGGGCATCTTTTTGGGGTTTGTTTGGTTGGGGTTTTTTTTCGGGGGGGGGGGGGGGCGCGCACATCACTACATCACTAGTGATCGCATCACCTGAGAATGGTGATAGTACACTGATGTTGTTGGTTGCTGCTAAACAATCAAGGACATTTTGCAGTTTCCCAGGTTTTGCTAACGTGCAGGTGCAAAAACTTGGGAGGGGTATAGCCAGAATAGTTGACCCAAACTGGCCAAAGAGAGTATTCCATACCATAGACGTCATGCCTGATATAAGTGAGGGTCGGCTGGTGGGCCACTTCCCTTCTGGTTCCCTTGTTGTTCCCTTCTTTTCCCTTTTTTCCTTCCTTCGGGCCTTTTCGTTTGTTCGTCCGGCTGTTCGTTCCCTCGCCTGCTCTCTCTGGAACTTGCTGTTCTGGGATAGCTGCCTGACTGCTGCTCGTGATGGGCTGTATCGGTCATCGGGTGGTGAGAAATTGTGCATCGTTCATTTTATATATTCTATTATCCTTATATATATTATTATTATTATCATCATTAATATATTTTTATATTTTTCCTTTGCTGTCCTGGTGAACTGCTTTTATCTCAACCCACGAGTTTTCCTTTCTCTCCGATTCTCCTCCCCACCCCACTGGGGAGGAGGGGAGCGAGCGAGCGGCTGTGTGGTATTCGGTTACCATCTGGGGTTAAACCACGACATGGTTCTTTTGATGTTCCTCAGTGGCCCGACTCGGGTACATGAGCATCTACGTGACGTACTTTTACAACCAGCTTCTCTACCCGGGCAGCAATATCTTGCCACACTGCGGCAGCCCAGATGTTTGCCTCTGTGCTGCAAGTTTCTCTGCTTCCATTGCTGTAACCACCCCCGCGGGGCATTTGCCACCATCCATGAGTCAGTATAGAGGTAGAGCACTGGCCACTTTTCTCGCTCAGCAATAGCTAAAGCCAGCTGGATGGCTTTCACCTCTGCAAACTGACTCGATTCACCTTCTTCTTCAGTGGCTTCTGCGACTCGTCCTGTAGGACTCCACACGGCAGCTTTCCATCTGCGATGCTTTCCTACAATACGACAGGACCCATCAGTGAACAGGGCATATCGCTTCTCATTTTCTGGCAGTTTATTATCCAAGATTCCTGGGCAACTGGGGTTTCCTGTTCAAGCCCGCTGTGTGATCAGTGCGACCCACTTACTCCAAGTAGCATCAGTTGCATGATGTGTAGAGGGGACCTTCCCTTTGAACATCCAGCCCAGCACCGGCAGTCGGGGTGCCAGGAGGAGCTGTGCTTCAGTACCAATCACCTCCGAAGCAGCTCGAACCCCTTCATATGCTGCCAAGATCTCTTTTTCAGTTGGAGTATAGCAGGCCTCAGATCCAGTGTAAAGCACATTTTTAACACCTTGTCCTGCCCGGACTGGCCCAAAGGCTACTGCATGAACTATCTCCTGTTTAATTTGCTCAAAGTCTTGTTGTTGCTCAGGGCCCGTGTGCACAGGACATCGTCTGGATCTTTGGAGACCTCATCATTGTCTAGATCCCTGTAGATGACTTACAGTACCGCTAATTCTCTCAGGTACTGGATGCCTTCATCTGCAGTGGTCCACTTTCCTGGGGAGTTCACAAGGTCTTCCTTGAATGGATATCTTGCCCTCACACTTGAGAGGAGCCGTCTCCAGAGACTGCAAATTGCTGCCTCTTTTCCAATTCCTCTCTCAATTCCCCGGTTTCTAGCAAGGGATCCCAGCTGTTGGGCTTCCTTGCCTTCCAATTGCTGACTGTCGGCCCCGCTATCCCAGCATCGGAGCAGCCAGGCAGCAATCCGCTCTCCTGGCTGGCGGCTGTAATCTTTCCGCATGTCTCAAAGCTCTGCTGAGGTCAGGGACCGGGTAGTTTCTGCTTCCTGTCGGAATTCTCTCACTCCTTCCTCCAATTTCTTTGTCGAAGGACTGGCTTCTTGATCAAACCTTTCCTCTTCTTCCTCCTCCCTTACTAATCGAGGATATGGACCTGTTGTCTTCCTTGTCCATTGTTTCTTTTTAACTACTGGGGCAATTACTGTAGTTGGTGGTGTTGTTTGGGTCCCTATCTCAACCATGGCGTCCTCAGGTGCAGTTTGGGTCCCTGCCTCAACCAGAGTCCTCTGAGAATGCTGAACTGTGGCTCAATAGGCACAAGCCAGGCCCCAGTACAGTGCTAGAAGCTGCTGGTTTTCATTGGGATAGGCAAGGCACCCTTCTATCAGGTGGCGCGTCAGTTTACCAGGGTTGCCTGTTCGGGTGTCAAGTCCCAGGCTATGGGAGGTGATAACCGCCCTAGGAACCTGCCCAAGTCCTTCCACACACCCTGCCACCCTGGGACCAGCTGCCTCAGGGCACATTTCAATATAGCCTCACCCAAAAGTTGTCTTCTCTTCCACCAGGACGAGACTAGATTCCACAAACCCCGTAATATGCCAACTGTGTTAATTAGTAGTGCTAAACAGCTCACTTAAGGGTGAACAAGGACCTCAGGAGCCTGCATAATAAAACCATCCACATCAATCCCGGGTAGGGAGAGGGAGATGCATTCCCTCATCCTCTCCACCAGATAGCTCCCCCAGCACAGTAAGGCCATCAATGCCAGGGCAAAGCACATATAACCATTGTTTCTATTAACATGTTGCCAAAAGTAAAGAGATAAGCAGTGCAGCCAACAGACTTTGTGACCCCTACAGGAGCTTGCCGCTCAATAACTACTATAGTTATAGCACGCTTAATACAAAACTGCTCTTGTCATGCCCCACGTTGGGTGCCAAAAAGGACTGTCGTGGTTTAGCCCCAACCGGCAGCTAAGCACCATGCAGCTGCTCGCTCGCTCGCTCGCTCCTCCCCACCAGTGGGATGGGGAGGAGAATCGGGAAAAAGAAAGGCAAAACTCGTTCCCTGTTCAACCAAGCTGGTCTTCTGCCCCTCTTGCATGACTTAGGACACAGTGGAATTGCCCGCTCCTGTGCTTCTAAAAAGTGGGTTGACCTCAACTGGCCGCCAGGTGCCCACCAACCTGCTCTCTCACTCTCCTTCCTTGGTGGGACAGGGGGAGAATATAAGTTGAAAAACCTGTGGGTCGAGATAAAGGCAGTTTAGTGAAGAAAAGCAAAGGTTGCGTGCAGAAGCAAAGCAAAGCAAAAAGATTTATTCTCTACTTTCCATCAGCAGGCGATGTCCAGCCACTTCCTGGGAAGTAGGGCCTCAGTATGCATAGCGATTCATCATAGAATCATCATAGGATGGTTTGGGTTGGAAAGAACCTTAAAGATCATCTAGTTCCAACCCCCTCTGCCATGGGCAGAGACATCTTCTGCTAGACCACTTTGCTCAAAGCCTCATCCAACCTGGCCTTGAACACTTCCAGGGATGGGGCATCCACAACTTCTCTGGCCAACCTGTTCCAGTGCCTCATCACCCTCATGGTGAAGAATTTCTTCCTATTATCTAATCTAAATCTACCTTCTTTCAGTTTGAACCCATTACCCCTTGTCCTATCACTGCATGCCCTTGTAAAAAGTCCCTCTCCAGCTTTCTTGTAGGCCCCCTTTAGGTACTGGAAGGCTGCTAGAAGGTCTCCCCGGAGCCTTCTCTTCTCCAGGCTGAACAAGCCCAACTGTCTCAGCCTGTCCTCATAGGAGAGGTGTTCCATCCCTCTGATCATCTTCGTGGCCCTCCTCTGGACTCAGTCCAACAGGTCCACGTCCTTCTTGTGCTGGGGGCCCCAGAGCTGGACGCAGTGCTCCAGGTGGGGTCTCATGAGAGTGGAGTAGAGGGGCAGAATCACCTCCCTCGACCTGCTGGCCACGCTTCTTTTGATGCAGCCCAGGATACAGTTTGGCTTTCTGGGCTGCAAGCACACATTGCCAGGTCATGTTGAGTGTTTCATCAACCAGCACCCCCAAGTCCTTCTCGGCAGGGCTGCTCTCAATCCATTCTCCGCCCAGCCTGTATTTGTGCTTGGGATTGCCCCGGCCCATATGCAGGACCTTGCACTTGGCCTTGTTGAACTTCATGAGGTTCGCACGGGCCCACCTCTCAAGTCTGTCAAGGTCCATCTGGATGGCAGCCCTTCCCTCCAGCATGTCAACCGCACCACACAGCTTGGTGTCATCGGCAAACTTGCTGAGGGTGCACTCCATCCCACTGCCCATGTCCCCAACTAAGATGTTAAACAGCGCTGGTCGCAACATTGACCCCTGAGGAATGCCACTCGTCACTGGTCTCCACTTGGACATCGAGCCATTGATCGCAACTCTTTGAGTGCGACCATCCAGCCAATTCCTTATCTACTGAGTGGTCCATCCGTCAAATCCATGTCTCTCCAATTTAGAGACAAGGATGTTGTGCGGGACAGCGTCAAATGCTTTGCACAAGTCCAGGTAGATGATGTCAGTTGCTCTTATCCACCAACGCTGTAACCCCATTGTAGAAGGCCACCAA
Source organism: Phoenicopterus ruber ruber (assembly GCA_009819775.1). Lineage (NCBI taxonomy): Eukaryota > Metazoa > Chordata > Aves > Phoenicopteriformes > Phoenicopteridae > Phoenicopterus > Phoenicopterus ruber. The sequence goes on along the minus strand of CM020247.1, from coordinate 8,949,036 downwards.
ATTTGTCAGGCACGATTTGCCCTTAGTGAAGCCATGTTGGCCGTCACCAATCACCTCCTTATTTTCCATGTGCCCTATCATAGTTTCCAGGAGGATCTGCTCCATGATTTTGCTGGGCACAGAGGTGAGACTGACTGGCCTGTAGTTCCCCAGGTCTTCCTTTTTTCCCTTTGTAAAAATAGGGGTTATGTTTCCCCTTTTCCAGTCAGTGGGAACTCCACCGGACTGCCACGACTTCTCAAATATGATGGAGAGTGGCTTAGCAACTTCATCCGCCCGTTCCCTCAGGACCCGCGGATGCATCTCATCAGGTCCCGTGGACTTGTGCACCTTCAGGTTCCTTAGATGGTCTCGAACCTGATCTTCTACAGTGGGCAGTTCTTAATTCTCCCAGTCCCTGCCTTTGCCTTCTGCAACTTGGGCGGTGTGGCTAGAGCACTTGCCGGTGAAGACCGAGGCAAAAAAGTCATTGAGTACTTCAGCCTTCTCCATATCCTGGGTAGCCAGGTCTCCCGTTTCCTTCCGGAAAGGCCCCACATTTTCCCTAGTCTTCCTTTTACCACTGACGTACCTATAAAAGCTTTTCTTGTTGCCCTTGACGTCCCTGGCCAGATTTAATTCTATCAGGGCTTTAGCTTTCCTAACCTGATCCCTGGCTGCTCGGACAATTCCTCTGTATTCCTCCCAGGCTACCTGTCCTTGCTTCCACCCTCTGTAGGCTTCCTTTTTGTGCTTGAGTTTGTCCAGGAGCTCCTTGTTCATCCATGCAGGCCTCCTGGTGGTTTTGCCTGACTTCCTCTTTGTTGGGATGCATCGCTCCTGAGCTTGGAGGAGGGGATCCTTGAATATTAACCAGCTTTCTTGGGCCCCTCTTCCCTCCAGGGCTTTATCCCATGGTACTCTACCAAGCAGATCCCTGAAGAGCCCAAAGTCTGCTCTCCTGAAGTCCAGGGTAGTGAGCTTGCTGGGCACCCTCCTCGCTGCCCTAAGGATCTTGAACTCCACCATTTCATGGTCACTGCAGCCAAGGCTGCCCTTGAGCTTCACATTCCCCACCAGCCCCTCCTTGTTGGTGAGAACAAGGTCCAGCATAGCACCTCTCCTCGTTGGCTCCTCTATCACTTGGAGCAGGACGTTATCATCGGCACAATCCAGGAACCTCCTGGATTGCTTATGTCCTGCTGTGTTGTCCCTCCAACAGATATCAGGGTGGTTGAAGTCCCCCACGAGGACCAGGGCTTGTGAACGTGAGGCTGCTCCTATCTGTCTACAGAGGGCCTCATCCGCTTGGTCTTCCTGGTCGGGTGGCCGTAGCAGACCCCCACTATAGTGTCACCTGCCCCTGCCCTCCCTTTAATCCTGACCCATAAGCTCTCGGTCGGCTCCTCATCCATCCCCAGGCGGAGCTCCATGCACTCCAGCCGGTCATTGACATAGAGGGCGATACCCCCTCCTCATCTTCCCAGCCTGTCCTTCCTAAAGAGCCTGTATCCTTCCATTCCAACACTCCAGTCATAGGAGCCATCCCACCAGTCTCCGTGATGCCAATAAGATCATAGCCCTGCAGGCATGCGCACATCTCTAACTCCTCTTGTTTATTCCCCCTGCTACGTGCGTTTGCATAGAGGCATTTAAGTTGGGCCCCTGATGAAGCTGACTTACTGGCTGGAGTGGCTGGGATTCCTTTGTGCTGCTCTTCAGGTGCTCTCCTGCTGGCCTGTGATCCCTCTCCAGGCCCTGGGCATCTATTGCTGGCACTGGCATCAAACTGGTAGGAGTGGGATGGATTGAGGTTCCCCTCCCCCGACAACTTCACCAGCTTGGCAAGCCTATGACTGAAGATGCTCTTCCCCTTCTCTGACAGATGGACCCCATCAGCCCCCAGTAGACCAGGTTTCTCAGAGCGAGTCCCATGGTCTGAGTAGCCGAACCCCTGGCTGTGGCATCAGTCCTGTAACCATTTGTTGATTCGCCAGATTCGACTGGCCCTTTCAAACCCCTTCCCTTTGACCAGGAGGACTGATGCAAAAACTACCTGCACTCCAGAGTCCCTTACCACCACTCCCAGGGCTCTGTAATCCTTCTTGATACTCCTCAGACTGCTCCTGGCTGTATCACTGGTGCCCACGTGAAACAACAGCAGTGGATAATAGTCAGTGGACTGTATGAGGCTTGGTATTCTCTCGGTGACATCCCTGATACGAGCCCCCGGTAGGCAGCACACCTCTCTAGAGAGTGCGTCTTCCGTTTGCTTCGGAAGACAAACGCCTGAATAATGAATGCCTCCCCTCCTCCTCCTTTCTCTCAGCTTTTATTGCTGAGCAGACATCATATGGTATGGAATATCCCTTTGGTCAGTTTGGGTCCGCTGTCCTGGCTATGTCCCCTCCCAACCTCTTGCCCACCCCCAACCTACTGGCCTTTGGGGGCAGGGAGGGTTGGAGAGACAGCCTTGATGCTGTGCGAGCACCGCTCAGCAGTAGCCAAAGCATTGGTGTGTTATTTACACCATTCAGGCTACAAATACAAAGCACAGCACTATGAGGGCTGCTATGGGGAAAGTTAACTCCATCCCAGCCAGACCCAATACACCCAACACACTAGCATCTTATCGTCTGTTCTTACCCAGGCCATTTTACCAGCTGTGAGTGCACAAGCACCCCCACAGAGGGTTGAGTTGTCTGTTATCAAACCCGATGTCCTGTCCTCACTAATTAAAACTCAAACATTTTGAGAAAGAAATATCAATGCACATAACTTGTTGCTTTTATGCAGTTTGGTTTTTTGTTTGTTTTTTTTTTTTTTAAATAACTAAATAAGCAAGAGGTAAAATCATGCACAAATGCATCAAAATGAAGTTGGGAAATATAGAGTTGTCAGTCTTATAATCAGGTTAGTCCCAAATAAAATGATCTCACACAGTGCTAATTGACAAGACAGCAAATCTCATTTATTGCTCAGCCCTCCAAATAACAGGATATTATGTCTCCATGGTGACCATCATGTTTATGCCAATCGGATGGTTCATATAGAGGGAGAAGAATAACTCCCATGTGAAAATTAATGCTTAGACTACAGCAGTCACGCCAGTTAAGGCATCCTGCCCAAATTGCAGATGGTGAGGTAATAGCCTATTTCTGCTTCTTGTGCCTTGCACCTCACTTGGGCTTCAAAAAGATTTTGCAGTACAATTCAGAGTATATTAAACTAATTAATAAAAATTTAAGTGAAAATATTAATTTCTCACTACTGCCTTAAATGCCTTCAAAAATATTTGTAAGGGCTTCCAGATGGGAAAGTTTCCTTTAAGAAGCATCTGGTTTTATGTGTTTGGGAACCTGTTCTGAAGGCACCATGTTCATATAAATTCTATGGTTGCAGGTACATACGCAACCTACTGCTGTGATCCTCAGTGTTTTTACTTTACCTTTTTAGAGGTAGTCCTCTACCAAACCAAATTTGACAGAAAAACTTAAAGATTGATTTTTATGCAAAACAGCATATAATCCACTCTTCTCGTAATGCCCTTTATGAACTTGATATGCAAATAGAAAGACTAGACTATGTTTTTTGTTGTTTTGGGGTGTTCTGGGTTTTGTTTGTTGTTTTTTTTCGGGGGGGGGGGGCGCACATCACTACATCACTAGTGATTCGCACCACCTGATGTGCTGCCTAGTTTGAGGCTGTTGCTTCTGTATTTCAAATCACACATTTTGTATGTTACTGGACTCTCTCTCTCTCCCCAGCCAGTTCAAAAAGCAAGGATCTAATTGTCAGATGCCAGAGGCAGTGGTTTCTTTTCTTTCAGAATATGATAGCCTTCCTGGATCTATTTCTCAGTATTTCCTTGGCTATTCAAAATGTGTGCTTCCATTAGAGGATTGTTGTCATTACCTTCTGTGGTTTGGTCAGATGATTTCATATTTGTGTCGGACATGATCCTCCCTGTGCCAGAAAATATTATCCTGGAAAGTACAACATGTCTGTAGGTCTAAAAAAAGCCTTGATCACTTAATAGTCTGAACATATTCTGAGGATTTTTAGGACATGAGTGTTCCTCAGTCATAGTGTAGTTCAAAAATAGCTTATAAACATTCTAAAAAATCCAAATGAGTAGGAAAAAATATAACTCGGAAAGAGTTAAGACAGAAATGCATCTCTTAGCAGGAAAGAGATTTCCACTCTAAAGAGCTTGTAAATCCAATGGAGTAGTAGAGCCTCTTTTATATATAAATCTCACATATTTCACTGTCATCTTTTCTTCTTCTGGGACAGCTGGGTATCTAGAAGAATTTATCCAGTTAAGCTGACTGTGATACGTCTTAAGCCTTCAAATGGGTGATGGCCAAAATGTGTCCCTGCTTGGAACTGTCCTTATCTTAAAAAAATACGCAACAACAACAGATTTTCCAAGTGTAGTTGGCACTGGATATTCAGAACAGCTCAGCTCCTAAAACATGGCCAAATGCTGGGTGTCTAAATGGCAGTTGATCTCTTCTTGGATGTCCATCTCGGTGTATGCACCTGAATGTACAAGTCCATGTTTATCTCCTCTCTTGCAGATAGTGTGCTGAGCTAATGAGTTGCAGTGCACTCATCTTCTTGCCATATTGTTCTTGCCATCAAATTGTTTTGATTTGAAAGTTTGCAAAATAACGGAAGTCCAGACTCTGTGTGCTGTTGACCTTTTCAGTGCCAGCAATCATGTTTTTGTCATCAACAGGCTTAGAGCTAGCTTGAGTAGATATAAGATACAAACAGTTTTTATTTTGGGATTGGGAACCTTTTCCTTACTGGGGCCTGAATTGGACTGCATGTAAAAACACAGCTTAGCTGTGTTCCTACATCCCCAGCACGCCCCCACACCGTAGGCTATGGAGTCCTCCCATCCTCTTTCCCGCCCCTTCCCCCTAACCAGAACTACACACCAGAGGGCACTTTCATTCCACACTGTGACCAGCACCCCTACACTCCACAGTGCTCTGGTTATGCACAGCACTGTTCCACACTCGGTTTCCTGCACTGCTCCCGTCAGCTCTGCACTCATGCCGTGTTGCTTTCCACTTGTAAACAATATGTATATCATTCCAAGTTTACCTTGATCACCTCACAACAAAGGATTCCACTAGTCTGCTCTTTTCAGCTGCTTCCTTGCATGGCACAGAGATCAGAGCTTTCCCTTTACATGCCTTTGTTTTTCTACCCATCCCCGCCTCTACCACCAGTAGCAGGTGGTAGGAGCTAGAATCATAGAATCATAGAATGGTTTGGGTTGGAAGGGACCTTTAAAGATCATCTAGTCCAACCCCCCTGCCATGGGCAGGGACATCTTTCACTAGATTAGCTTGCTCAAAACCCCTTCCAACCTGACTTTGAACACTTCCAATGATGGGACATTGATACCCTGCCTCCTGACACCCTGCCCCTTGACCAGTATCGGCAGCATAGACAGACTGCCAACACCCTGACCCCTGACTGACATCGGCAGCGTAGGCAGGATGCTACCCACATTATTCACGTAAGGTATGATTCTCTAAAATCACACTACCATTGGTGGAGCCATGGGGCGGCACGACTCTTACCCACATTCAAAAGGCATTTGCGCATCATTTTCGTGGCCCTCCTCTGGACCTGCTCTAACAAGTCCATGTTTGTCTTGTGCTGGGGACACCAGAGCTGGATGCAGTACTGCAGGTGGGGTCTCACCAGAGCGGAGTAGAGGGGCAGAATCACCTCCCTCGACCTGCTGGCCACGCTTCTTTTGATGCAGCCCAGGATACAATTGGCTTTTTGGGCTGCAAGCGCACATTGACGGCTCATGTCCAATTTTTCATCCCCCAGTATCCCCAAGTCCTTCTCGGCAGGGCTGCTCTCAATCCCTTCATCCCCCAGCCTGTATTGACACTGGGGATTGCCCCGACCCAGGTGCAGGACCTTGCGCTTGGCCTTGTTGAACTTCATGAGGTTCGCATGGGTCCACTCCTCAAGCCTGTCAAGGTCCCTCTGGATGGCATTCCTTCCCTCTGGTTTATCAACTGCACCACTCAGCTTGGTGCCATCTGCAAACTTGCTGAGGGTGCTCTCAATCCCACTGTCTATGTCATTAATGAAGATATTAAACAGTATTGGTCCCAGTACGGACCCTTGAGGGACACCACTCGTTACTGGTTTCCACTTGGACATTGAGCCATTGACTGTGACTCTTTGGACACGGCTATCCAGCCAATTCCTTATCCATCTAACAGTCCATCCATCAAACCCATATCTCTCCAATTTAGCAGCAAGAATGTTGTGGGGGACAGCGTCAAAGCCTTACAGAAATCCAGGTAGATGATGTCCATAGCTCTTCCCTTGTCCACTGATGCAGTCACTCCATCGTAGAAGGCCGCTAGATTAGTCAGCCACGATTTGCCCTTGGTGAAGCCATGCTGGCTGTCTCTAATCACCTCCCTATCTTCTATATGTTTTGACATAACATCCAGGAGGATCTGTTCCATGATCTTACTGGGCACAGAGTTGAGGCTGACTGGTTGGTAGTTCCTGGGGTCCTCCTTATTACCTTTTTTTAAAAATGGGTGCAATATTCCCTTTCTCCAGTCACTAGAACAGCTCACAGGGAGTAATGCAGCAGTGAGTGAAAGCTACGGAGCATCCAGTAGCTTTAAGAGTAGAGCAGCCAAGAGCAAGCTATAGGCATAGAAGAGAGCCATATAGACTAGGCGGAGTGGGCTGGAAGCCCACTGAACTTCATTCATGAAATTCAACAAGGACCAATGACAAGTCCTGCACCTAGGGAGGAAGAAACCCTGGCAACAAAACAGGCTGGGGACTGACTAGCTGGAGAGCAGCTCTGCTGAAAAGGCCCTGGAGGGTCTTGGCAGACAGCAATGATGTTGAACATGAGCCAGCAGTATGCCCTGGCAGCAAAGGCGGCCAACAGCATCCTGGGTTGGATTAAAAGGAGCTTAAGCAGTAAACTGCAGGAAATGTTTCTTCCTCTCTACTCAACACTCATTAGGCCACCTCTAGAATACCATGTCCAGTTTTGCCCCCCAAGAAAGGCATCGACAAACTGGAGTGAGTTCAGCAGAAGGCCATCAAGATAGTCAGGGGGCTGGAGCTCTTGCCCTATGAGGAGAGGCTGAGGGAAGGGGACTTGTTCAGCCTGGAAAAGAGAAGGCTTCAGGGGCCCCTAACAGCAGCCTTCCAATATCCATGAGGAGATCATCAAGAAGACAGAACCAGGCTCCTCACAGAGGTGCATGGTGGGAGTATGAGAGCTAATGGGCATACGTTGAAACGAGAAAGGTTCATACTGGATACAAGGAAAAACTTTTGCATCATGAGGAGTGTCAAGCATCGGAACAGGCTGCCCAGAGAGGTTATATAGTCTGTCCCTGAAGATTTTCAATACCTGACTAAAAACCCTGAGTAATGTGGTCTGACCTCATAACTGATTGCTTTGAACAGGAGGTTGGACTAGAGACCCTCTGAGGTCCCTTCCAACCTGAATGATTCTGTGATCATGGACCGCTTCCAGTCACATTAAGGGCTGGATCTGCTCAATGGGCCAGTTGTTTCCACCCTTTCCATACTTTATCTGACTGTAACTTCAAACATGAAGTGCTGAGTAGAGAGGAATGATCACCTCCCTCAACCTGCTGTCAACACTCCTCCTAATGCAGCCCAAGACACTTTTGCCTTCTTTTAAAGGCCTTCTCATTATCTTTATAATGCTGTTGTGTGTTTTATAGAAGGTGTGGTTTTTTTTTTGTTGATGACTTGCCTTTGTGCCAGAAGTGAAAACTAGCACAGACGAGAGCTCAAGTTCTCCCTCTGGAGTCTCAATTTCAAGTAATGCAATGGGTATACCTTTATCTTAGCAGTAGTTAGCTGTGAAAAGAAGGCTTTACTTGTGTTTCTTATGTGTAGTTACTTGTTCAGCTGGGTTCACTGCATGGATGAATATGTTGACATTCTGTTTTGCTTTTTTAATTATTAGTTTAGGTTCATTTTTTAAAAAAATTTATTAGAGTTCCTTAACTTGTAGGTATGAACCATTTTGCAGCATGTTTATAACAGAGAAAGTGTCAGTGAATGAAACCATCGGAATGTTTGATGTTCTTCTTTTCTTCTTTGGGAATTACTACAGGCACAGCTGATTGCACAGTCTATAGGTCAAGCATTTAGCGTGGCCTACCAGGAATTTCTGAGGGCAAATGGAATCAATCCAGAAGACCTAAGCCAGAAGGAATATAGTGACTTGCTCAATACCCAGGACATGTACAATGATGACTTGATTCATTTTTCCAAATCTGAAAACTGCAAAGATGTATGTCTCTGCTTATTTTCCATAACACCATTAAGCTCGTGTATCCTGAGTTCAGGCCTGTACTGGCAACAATTAGAAAGCTATTAGTGCTTCCAATAAATAACCTCACTGAGGTAATTTCTATCCTTCCCAGTAGGTTTATCCTGTGGGCAATTCTGTTTTAAGAGCAAGCAGTGAACCCTAAATTTATCAATAGTTGAATGATTTACTGTCTCTATGTGTTCTTTTTACTAAACAATTTTCACATTTGAGACATTACATGTCAGTGAAGTGAATATACAGTAGACAGTATAAAATTTTTGGAGGCACTGAGGTTGATAAGTGGTTGACCCCAGATTCTAAAAGGCTATATATTTGCTACTGATTTTATTAGTAAAGATGAAGTAGTGTAACACTGCAACACACGGGTAATTGTTTCCGAAAACACAGTCACAAGTACTTTAAATCTCTCCCTGACTTAGTTCTGTCCACCAAAGTCCATCATGCCAGGGTTTCTTCTATACCAACTCCCTCCAGTTATATGAACAGATGAGTTCTATTTGGGGAGGGATTTTGAATTAAACAAAATCTCTAGTTATAATGTTATTTGATGGTTGAAGGCATTTAAACTGTGTTAAACTATATACCCTATTGTGTTTTGCCTTTGAATAAGAAAGGCATTTTGCAAATGAGAAGCCTGTGTTTACTTATATGGAAACATATGGGGGGTGGGATCATCAGTTCCATAGATGAGAAAAAAGCTTTTGTTTGAAACTCTCTTTCTTATGATTCAGGTTTACATTGAAAAGCAAAAGGGAGAAATTCTAGGTGTAGTGATTGTGGAATCTGGCTGGGGATCCATTTTGCCTACAGTTATCATAGCCAACATGATGCATGGAGGACCAGCAGAGAAGTCTGGGAAACTAAATATAGGGGACCAGATCATGTCAATTAATGGAACCAGTTTGGTTGGCTTACCACTCTCAACATGCCAGAGCATTATAAAGGTACAGAGAATATTCCTGGATATTACATTTTTTAAAACCTTTATTGGAGTAGTGGGAGAGCAAAAAGTATAGAACTATTTGTTGTTTGTTAACTCTGATCTTGTGCATTTTATAGCAGTTTCCTTTTGATGACCTTAAAGTAGAGGGCAAATTCTGTTTTACCTACTTTCTGAGCCCTAAGAAGGAAGCTATACAGTTAACTGCTTAGACCAGGGCACAGTGCAGGACTTCAGGCCCCAAGGGAATATTTGGATTCAAAAGGAAGATGTCTGTTACTATCTGGAGGCAACTAAACTTCATAGGACAGTCTGAGACATAGGTGCCTAAAATCTGCATTGGTGCAATTTTAGCCATTTAAATGATTCCTGTGATCTAGTTCCTAGAGAACTGAATCATTTTTTAAAAAAGCTTGTTTTTTTAAAAACATATTTTAACATTTTTCTAAACTTTGAATTTAGAAGAAAAATTAAGCCTATTTATTTTCTGTAGAAACAACTTGAGTGTATTAGAAAGCATAATGTTTCTTTGAACTTGGCTAAATGGTGAGGGTTTTTTTCTTTTTCTTTTAATTGACATGAGAGCATGTAAATGCAAAAAGCAGGCAAGTCAACTGGAAATGAAGAGCCTCTGGGGTAGATGCAACATACAAGAGAATGGGTATTTAAACATCAAAGTTTCAGGAGGGGGAAAGATGCAACCTTTGAGAATGTTGGAAACTCGACTAAATTGTCTTCTGGGTTACCTATTGAAATAGTCAATCACCACAGAACTGCTGCATATTGTAGCATGTACACATGCAATGTAATGCTATATATGACTATAGAAATCCTTCTGTGTTCCTGCTGGGTAGTGGTGTTCTGCAGTAAAAAAAAAGTTTGTTTAGTAATTCACAAAATAAGTATGTCTTTGTTGCCCATGGATTCCTTTCTTAATGCTTGAACTAAAAAATTCACTATAAAGATCTGATATTCTGGTTTCTGAAAATGTAAATACTATGCACTGACAGGTAATAGATATTTAAGTCTCTGAGACCAACCATTCTGGATTCAGTGAATTCAAATGATATCTTGTGAATGCAGTATATTAAAACCTTGGTAACCGCACTCTTTTTTTTTTCCCTGAAGCAGAAAAAAACCTTAAGTATCTCTGTGCCAACTTCAGTGGAACAAAGCTCACCACCCTTCATGTTATCAGCTTTGTCATACTTGTTTTCTATCCCATATCAGTTTTGTTTCTAAAACTGATGTATGTTTTTCTCATACAGATGGACTTTTGCTGTGATGTGTTAAGAATCTTCAGTACTTTCTCAAAATGAAAACAATCAAAAAGCTAGCTTTGCTGTCTCCTGCCTTTAGAGGCCTTTTAACTCCTTTTTCATGGATACATGAGGCTGTTGCCAGAGGAACTGCTAGCCATTTATCTTTCTGTTAAGAAGGTAGTTGATGCATTTGCAGATCTTTATAGCCATGCATCTAGAACTGTTTATGCAACATTTTTGGATAACACAAATGAACCCCCAAATGAAACATCAATCACCCAAGTATATATTTCAATGTTACAAAAATATCCTAAGATTGTAAACTTTTTTAGTATGCTATAAGGACTCCTATGAAAAGATAAGCATTTTATATAGATGAGGAGAATATATTGCAAGTACTTCACCTGAGGTTATTTTAAAATTAGAGATGTAAGCCTTGCTACTAATTGACTATAAACCATTTACAAACTGACATATCTAGGAAGAAACTTTCCATATGTGATGGTTATTCCCCAATTGTATTATGCTACTTATGTCTTTTTCAGAAGCATCTGGTGCTAACTACTGTCAGAAACAGATTCAGGAACTGTGCAACTGTCATGTCCAGGCAGTTAGAAGCATTGACTTTTCATCCCATCAGAATGTCAGTCTCAAGTCAGTACCAAGTCTAGAGTTAGGCTCAACAAAATCAGCAGCAGTAAACTGCATGTAGAGACATCAGTATATTACCTTAGCTGTAATAGGAGTTATTTTTCTGAATGAAATCCTAATCTTGTTGAAGTCAGTGGCAGGCAATCCATTGTTTTCAATGGGACCCATATTTGATTTTGTGCATGTGAAAGAAATTCAAAAGCAGGTGTTGGAATTGATAAATGTTAACATGATTGAAGCTTGAAGCTACTGTACTCTCTACATAGCATCTCTTTCCCATGTGGGTTCTGTTTATTGAAGGCTAAATGTTTGTAAATGCAACATTTAAGAGTAATGTGTGTTCAGTTCTATATGTTGTATAGAAAAAAGTAACACTGGAGTTGGATTTATCTACAAGAAACAGCTCTGAACACTTGAATATGTGTAATACATACAATTATCTCCACTTTTATGTTTGGATTGTCCTTCTTCATTTAGTTCTTTAGGTAGCAAAGATTTAATGGTGAATGTGATAAATCCAATTTAGAAGGGAGGGGTAATGTAAATGTGAGTATTGCTTATACACGGACTTGACCTTTGCATTACAGAATTGAATATAACTATACCAGGCAAGCCACTTATTTCTAACTATCTGTCTTAGCTCCATATTTTAAATTTCATTTCCCAGACAGAATGTTTGGCAGTTTTCTGGTCAACTGCATAGACCTGCTTTTTATTTCCTTTGCTTCCTTTAGAACAATAATTTGTGTTCTCAAATGAAGAAATTGCCAACAGGAAGCCAGATTTCTTAAAACAACCACATCAGCTTCTTGACAAGAAGAGGTTTATACTGCATCATTCAATTCACTGAGCATCCTGTTGCTTGTGTCTGGTATTCAGGAATCCTGTTTCATAATGATACGTTCAAAGAACTGCTTATTCAGGGCTATTCCCATGTTAACATTCTAAGTATTGTTTTTCCTAGTGCTCATGTTAAATTGTTTGACTCCATCTTTGTCAACATTTTTCATGGTGATGGTTATTTTTTGCAGGGTTTGAAAAACCAAGCTCAAGTTAAACTGAATGTAGTTAGATGTCCTCCAGTAACCACAGTCTTGATCAGGAGACCTGACCTCAGATACCAGTTAGGCTTCAGTGTACAGAATGGGATTGTAAGTAGCTTCCAGACCTTCTGGTGATGCTTTTACATATGTTAAAGTTTACATATGTAATGAATTGTATTTTTTCCCTCACTGCAGCAGGGGCTCAGTACACATTTTAAGTCTAAGATATAAAAGCTGAACTGGTCAAAGTTATTCATCTGACTTTTTTCCCAGTCAAAAGTAGGAAAAGAAACTTTATTTCATAGCTTTAGAATCAATCAGAGGAATAAAAAGGCTGGTTTAGGTTAAAGAAACAAAAGTGTATGGAGAAGGCTGCTTTCAGTCTGTATCATTTATGTCTCTGACCAAACCATTGTATATGGTCTCAAAAGAAAGTCTGATTCTCTCTTAATGCAAGACTTATGCACTTTGAATTTTTTGTAAACTATGGTTCTTCATACACTCTTAAATTTTCAAACCATGAAGTAGAAAGTATAATATGTATAGCTTTTGGTGGATGTTTTTTTGCTTTTGGAAGAGAATGTGTAGTACTCGATCGCTAATAAATGTTACTTTGAATCAGTGATCCACTACATTTTAGACTTTGTTGCAAACACATGTATTTAAATATTGAATTATCATTTGTGGTCAAAAGCCTCTGTTCCATATCAAAACTGTGATAATTTTGTCCTTTCCCTTCCAGATCTGTAGCCTTATGAGAGGAGGTATAGCAGAGCGAGGAGGAGTGCGAGTTGGCCATCGTATCATTGAAATCAATGGGCAGAGTGTTGTAGCAACACCTCATGAGAAAATTGTTCACATTCTCTCAAATGCTGTTGGTGAGGTAGGAGAAAGAAGTGCGCCTAGACAGTATTGCATATTTCATCATCATTGCCTCTTTTGGGTTGTTACTGTTCAAACATCAATACTAGAAGTGAGAGTGAGAACCACCAAGGTTTTTCTTATTATTGAAGTGCCCACAACTTCAGATAAAATTGAGATGGTTGGTAGATACTCAACACCTTTGAGAATCCTTTTTCCCCAGACCTTAGTATGGATATGAAAATTCTTAGGCTTTCCCTTTCCCTTCTGTCCTATGTTACTTCAGCTAGTTTCTTCCCTAGTGCTCCCTAGGCTATGGACACTCATGTTTTTGGTAGCATGCCTAATAGGAGTATTGATTAACATGTCTTATTACTTTCCAGATTCATATGAAGACCATGCCAGCTGCTATGTACAGACTGTTGACTGCGCAAGAGCAACCAGTTTATATCTAAGGCTGACACCTCACCTTCACAACATGCATGAAGGATAGTTTTCCTCATTACTGCTTCTGTTTCTAGTGCTGCATTTGTGTCCGCAGATACATTTCTCTCTCTCCCCAACATTTGCTGTGTATAGAGGGGGAGGGAAAATATAGCCATGAGACTTTTTGGTTGCATCTCTATACAAGTAAAGCTTTATGCAACTCCACACACAGAGTAAATAGCAGCAGCAGCAGTGTCCATGGTAAGATTCACAAAAAGAAGACTTAAATGCCTATGAAGAATGAGTAACTGATGCTGTCATAAAACCCATTGTTCAAATGCACACCCTTTAATTTCTGTTCTTCAGGATAGTAGAACCCCAAAAGGTGCTCAGTGAGTTGGTACAGACAATGCAATTTTGACATGTTTCAGCAAATAATTCAGGAGATGTGAATTTTTGCAGTTGGGTCTCCCAGGTTTCTAATTTTTAAAATACTTTGTTTTCAAATGCAATGTCTTTTATATGCTCATTTCAAGGTTGAATGAGGGGGGAGACGAGTGATCTCTAAATATCCAGCAAGAGTAATATTGAGGGGCTCTGCTGAGAAGCTATACATTCTAAGCTCTTAATTACAGATTTGGTGCACACAACTGTGTGCTTGTGTATACTGACATTTTTAAATTGTGCTTGATATTTATGAAACTTGAAAATAATAGGTCTGCACACTGTTCTAAGTAATTTTGTTACACTGAGCCAGTTTAAAAGTATTTTTTGTTGAAAGGCATCTAGTTTTATTGACATTTTTCTTTAGACATAGATAAATGGGAGAAGTAAAGGTAAGGTGGGAATAAATTTATTTATTTTGTTATATAATTAATTTGTGATTTGTTTTTCCATATGACACTTAGAGGATGTGTGAGTACTATATGGATTTGTATGAAGAAGAAATGTAGAGATGTATGAAATGCAGGATTTGATTGGTCTATAACTTATATCAGGTACAAAGGGAAAAAACAGTAAAAGAATAAAGCAGCTGATGGCTCTTTTTCCTCAAGAAGAAAACATTCCATTTTGTGTAGCTACATTCTGTCCATACTGCATATTGCTGTTTACGCTGAATTTGAATCATATATTTAGACCAGGCTGATGCCTTGAATTTTCTGAAAGCAACGGTTTCTACTGTGTCTTATTGTGATATAAAGGCTCAGTGTGATTAAAAACAAGACCAGAACACATATGGGAAAAAAAAAAATCCCATCCTTTTCGCTTGAAAATGATGTGATGCTTATAGCCATTAGTTTCTCAATTACTGTGGAATGGACTGTGCAGTGCATTGTGTTTGGAGACTAGTAATGATACCTGGACTTTATTCCAGAGATTTCATGGATGTGTGTGTACACACGCACACTTCTGTTGATGAGAGCCATGTTTTTATCTGAGCACTTGGTTTCCATCTGTGGTCAGAGGTTTACTGTTGCCTTTCAGAAACCATGGACATACATGGGCTGAACAGAGAGAGGGAGAAAATAAGCTTTATATTTCAACAGGCAGTAAGGGAGATAATGGAATGGAGCATAAGCTATTGTAGAAAGTGAATACATTTTAGTTTGAAAGTAGTGTACAATGACTTGATTTACTGCAATTCTTGTTGTTGCATAATTTAATCTCGATCTCTGGAATAGCAGACTTTGCAAGCAAATGGTATTAGTATTCCAGGCTAGTATTTACCTCTGCTATCAGACTAATGTAAATAGATTGTGAATGACTTGTGATTAGAGTTTTTAATTATAGACATTTGGCTTATGGAGATCATTTGGAATTTTTCATAACTTCTTATAAATATAGTAATCTATCTAAATATGATATATAACCATATACTATTTAGTAGGTTATATATAGTGCAGTCTTTCCATAAATTGCCTGAGGAAACTCAGCAGTCTTGAAGACAGTTATCACACTTCTGATTCCTGCTGTGTTTTACACCCTCAGCTTCACTTGTTGTTTTTGTGGTTCTGTCCAACTCATGTTGAGGGGTCTTCCCATTGACTTCAGTGGGAGATGAAGAAAACCTAAGCACACAAAAAATGTAATCATTAAAAACAAGGCTGTTTTCCTGCAATCAAGCTTATACCTAGTTAAAAGCACCTGAGTACCTAACCCATTGACTTCATGGTGAATAGATGCTTAAAGCTAAGCATGTGAATGCTTGTAGGATTGGAGCCTAGTGAAGAATCTTCATTGTTCCAATTAATTGTATGTATATTAAATGTGTATAAGATTTCTACACTGGGAAGTTTCCAGTGTGCACTCCTGATAAGTCTTGTAAACAATCCCACCATTTTAGTTTGCAAAAGTAAAGATAGTTGCAAGAAAAATGAGCTCAAAAGGAAGAGTTGGCAATTTTCTACAGTAGTGCAGTAGTTTATTAGATTAGATGTGTGAATTCTCCGTGGATTCAAAAGAATAAACTGCCATTTTACTGCTTCTTCTGTAAAAGGTCTGAAAAGTTTTTTCCCTCTTCACTATTTCATGTATTCTTATTAATGCTTCAATGTTTACATTAAGCATGAAACATCCTTTTTATTTTTATTAGCAAGTTTCCCCATTTGTTTTGAATCTTGTTTTGATTTGAGATTGGGTTGGAATTTCCAGATTTGTTTTGTATGTTTTTTCCTTAATTTTCTAAATGAAATCAGTTTCTAAAGATGCAATGTGCATGAGATCTCTTGTACATATTTTGTGCAGTGCCTAGACTCTCTTGTATTATTGTTCTGTAAAAAGATTGAATAGAAATTATTATAAAGTATTGGGAAAAGTATAGTATTGTATTTGTAACAATATTGTTATTCTTTGTAAACACTGAACTTGGTGATCTCTCTCTTTATATATATAAATGAGCCTAGAATGTGAGCCTGCACATCTGAATGTAATTCCTCTGATGTTTTTTGTCACAGGTCTTTGACCCTTTCTCTGTAATGGAGCTGCAATGGTTTCATGTGGGGGGGGGAGTTTGGGTTGAGGGGGAGTTGCCATCTATTTTGTTGTGATGTATTTACTGTGCTACATTACTTTATTTAGCAGAGCACTAATGTCTATAAGAATTGCAACAATAAAATACAGAACAAAAATACCTCAGAAAAGGCTGAGAGTTTGCTGATAATAATTTAGGAAGTGGCTTGCCAAAACTGAATGAATGTATGCTAAGGTGTCCAAATTTCTCTTCTGCCACTTAGTTTGCAGTAATGTATATGTGTATCTGCAGAATCAAACACATAATATTAACTATGTAGTTAAAACAGCATTGTTTTAGGGCAATAAATAACACAATTGCTCCTAAATTATATCAATTACTTAGCTAAGGTTGTGTCCCAGCTTTCATTTTTAATTCTTGCCATGTGTGGATCTTTCCATAAATATGTTGACTATTTAAATATGCAATGCATATGGCAGAAATGTTATTTCACTGTCTAACTTTAAATATGTTTTTCACTTGGAAAACAGCGTGGTGGGTTGACCTCGGCCAGCAGCAAAACACTCACCCAGACTCTCACTCATTCCCCTCTCCTGTGGGATGAGGAGAAAACAGAAGGAAGTCAAAAAGACTCATGGATTGAGATAATAACAATTTAATAGGGAAAGCAAAAGCTGCACGTGCAAGCAAAGCAAATAAAGGAATTCATTCACTACTTCCCTTCAGCAGGCAGATGTCCAGCTGCTTCCTGGAAAACAGGGCCTCAGTACATGTAACAATTGCTTGGGAAGACAAACGCCATAACCACAAATGTCCCCCCCTTCCTCCTCCTTTCCCTGAGCTTTTACTGATGAGCATGACATCATATGGTATGGAATAGCACTTTGGTCAGATTGGATCAACTGTCCCGGCTGTGTTCTCTCCCATCCTCTTGCCCACCCCCAGTCTACTTGCTGGGGGCAGGGGAGGAGAAAAAGAGAGAAAACCTTGATGATGTGCAAGCACTGCTCAGCAATAGCCAAAACACTGCTGTGTTATCAATACTGTTTTAGCCACAAATGCAAAGCATAGCACGATACAGGCTGCTGTGAAAAAGTGAAAACTCCATCACATACAGACCCAGTATAAACAGCTTCTTTCCTATATTACTAATTACTAATCTAGCGGCCTTCTACGATGGAGTGACTGCATCAGTGGACAAGGGAAGAGCTATGGACATCATCTACCTGGATTTCTGTAAGGCTTTGACGCTGTCCCCCACAACATTCTTGCTGCTAAATTGGAGAGATATGGGTTTGATGGATGGACTGTTAGATGGATAAGGAATTGGCTGGATAGCCGTGTCCAAAGAGTCACAGTCAATGGCTCAATGTCCAAGTGGAAACCAGTAACGAGTGGTGTCCCTCAAGGGTCCGTACTGGGACCAATACTGTTTAATATCTTCATTAATGACATAGACAGTGGGATTGAGAGCACCCTCAGCAAGTTTGCAGATGGCACCAAGCTGAGTGGTGCAGTTGATAAACCAGAGGGAAGGAATGCCATCCAGAGGGACCTTGACAGGCTTGAGGAGTGGACCCATGCGAACCTCATGAAGTTCAACAAGGCCAAGCGCAAGGTCCTGCACCTGGGTCGGGGCAATCCCCAGTGTCAATACAGGCTGGGGGATGAAGGGATTGAGAGCAGCCCTGCCGAGAAGGACTTGGGGATACTGGGGGATGAAAAATTGGACATGAGCCGTCAATGTGCGCTTGCAGCCCAAAAAGCCAATTGTATCCTGGGCTGCATCAAAAGAAGCGTGGCCAGCAGGTCGAGGGAGGTGATTCTGCCCCTCTACTCCGCTCTGGTGAGACCCCACCTGCAGTACTGCATCCAGCTCTGGTGTCCCCAGCACAAGACAAACATGGACTTGTTAGAGCAGGTCCAGAGGAGGGCCACGAAAATGATGCGCAAATGCCTTTTGAATGTGGGTAAGAGTCGTGCCGCCCCATGGCTCCACCAATGGTAGTGTGATTTTAGAGAATCATACCTTACGTGAATAATGTGGGTAGCATCCTGCCTACGCTGCCGATGTCAGTCAGGGGTCAGGGTGTTGGCAGTCTGTCTATGCTGCCGATACTGGTCAAGGGGCAGGGTGTCAGGAGGCAGGGTATCAATGTCCCATCATTGGAAGTGTTCAAAGTCAGGTTGGAAGGGGTTTTGAGCAAGCTAATCTAGTGAAAGATGTCCCTGCCCATGGCAGGGGGGTTGGACTAGATGATCTTTAAAGGTCCCTTCCAACCCAAACCATTCTATGATTCTATGATTCTAGCTCCTACCACCTGCTACTGGTGGTAGAGGCGGGGATGGGTAGAAAAACAAAGGCATGTAAAGGGAAAGCTCTGATCTCTGTGCCATGCAAGGAAGCAGCTGAAAAGAGCAGACTAGTGGAATCCTTTGTTGTGAGGTGATCAAGGTAAACTTGGAATGATATACATATTGTTTACAAGTGGAAAGCAACACGGCATGAGTGCAGAGCTGACGGGAGCAGTGCAGGAAACCGAGTGTGGAACAGTGCTGTGCATAACCAGAGCACTGTGGAGTGTAGGGGTGCTGGTCACAGTGTGGAATGAAAGTGCCCTCTGGTGTGTAGTTCTGGTTAGGGGGAAGGGGCGGGAAAGAGGATGGGAGGACTCCATAGCCTACGGTGTGGGGGCGTGCTGGGGATGTAGGAACACAGCTAAGCTGTGTTTTTACATGCAGTCCAATTCAGGCCCCAGTAAGGAAAAGGTTCCCAATCCCAAAATAAAAACTGTTTGTATCTTATATCTACTCAAGCTAGCTCTAAGCCTGTTGATGACAAAAACATGATTGCTGGCACTGAAAAGGTCAACAGCACACAGAGTCTGGACTTCCGTTATTTTGCAAACTTTCAAATCAAAACAATTTGATGGCAAGAACAATATGGCAAGAAGATGAGTGCACTGCAACTCATTAGCTCAGCACACTATCTGCAAGAGAGGAGATAAACATGGACTTGTACATTCAGGTGCATACACCGAGATGGACATCCAAGAAGAGATCAACTGCCATTTAGACACCCAGCATTTGGCCATGTTTTAGGAGCTGAGCTGTTCTGAATATCCAGTGCCAACTACACTTGGAAAATCTGTTGTTGTTGCGTATTTTTTTAAGATAAGGACAGTTCCAAGCAGGGACACATTTTGGCCATCACCCATTTGAAGGCTTAAGACGTATCACAGTCAGCTTAACTGGATAAATTCTTCTAGATACCCAGCTGTCCCAGAAGAAGAAAAGATGACAGTGAAATATGTGAGATTTATATATAAAAGAGGCTCTACTACTCCATTGGATTTACAAGCTCTTTAGAGTGGAAATCTCTTTCCTGCTAAGAGATGCATTTCTGTCTTAACTCTTTCCGAGTTATATTTTTTCCTACTCATTTGGATTTTTTAGAATGTTTATAAGCTATTTTTGAACTACACTATGACTGAGGAACACTCATGTCCTAAAAATCCTCAGAATATGTTCAGACTATTAAGTGATCAAGGCTTTTTTTAGACCTACAGACATGTTGTACTTTCCAGGATAATATTTTCTGGCACAGGGAGGATCATGTCCGACACAAATATGAAATCATCTGACCAAACCACAGAAGGTAATGACAACAATCCTCTAATGGAAGCACACATTTTGAATAGCCAAGGAAATACTGAGAAATAGATCCAGGAAGGCTATCATATTCTGAAAGAAAAGAAACCACTGCCTCTGGCATCTGACAATTAGATCCTTGCTTTTTGAACTGGCTGGGGAGAGAGAGAGAGTCCAGTAACATACAAAATGTGTGATTTGAAATACAGAAGCAACAGCCTCAAACTAGGCAGCACATCAGGTGGTGCGAATCACTAGTGATGTAGTGATGTGCGCCCCCCCCCCCGAAAAAAAAACAACAAACAAAACCCAGAACACCCCAAAACAACAAAAAACATAGTCTAGTCTTTCTATTTGCATATCAAGTTCATAAAGGGCATTACGAGAAGAGTGGATTATATGCTGTTTTGCATAAAAATCAATCTTTAAGTTTTTCTGTCAAATTTGGTTTGGTAGAGGACTACCTCTAAAAAGGTAAAGTAAAAACACTGAGGATCACAGCAGTAGGTTGCGTATGTACCTGCAACCATAGAATTTATATGAACATGGTGCCTTCAGAACAGGTTCCCAAACACATAAAACCAGATGCTTCTTAAAGGAAACTTTCCCATCTGGAAGCCCTTACAAATATTTTTGAAGGCATTTAAGGCAGTAGTGAGAAATTAATATTTTCACTTAAATTTTTATTAATTAGTTTAATATACTCTGAATTGTACTGCAAAATCTTTTTGAAGCCCAAGTGAGGTGCAAGGCACAAGAAGCAGAAATAGGCTATTACCTCACCATCTGCAATTTGGGCAGGATGCCTTAACTGGCGTGACTGCTGTAGTCTAAGCATTAATTTTCACATGGGAGTTATTCTTCTCCCTCTATATGAACCATCCGATTGGCATAAACATGATGGTCACCATGGAGACATAATATCCTGTTATTTGGAGGGCTGAGCAATAAATGAGATTTGCTGTCTTGTCAATTAGCACTGTGTGAGATCATTTTATTTGGGACTAACCTGATTATAAGACTGACAACTCTATATTTCCCAACTTCATTTTGATGCATTTGTGCATGATTTTACCTCTTGCTTATTTAGTTTATTTAAAAAAAAAAAAAACAAACAAAAAACCAAACTGCATAAAAGCAACAAGTTATGTGCATTGATATTTCTTTCTCAAAATGTTTGAGTTTTAATTAGTGAGGACAGGACATCGGGTTTGATAACAGACAACTCAACCCTCTGTGGGGGTGCTTGTGCACTCACAGCTGGTAAAATGGCCTGGGTAAGAACAGACGATAAGATGCTAGTGTGTTGGGTGTATTGGGTCTGGCTGGGATGGAGTTAACTTTCCCCATAGCAGCCCTCATAGTGCTGTGCTTTGTATTTGTAGCCTGAATGGTGTAAATAACACACCAATGCTTTGGCTACTGCTGAGCGGTGCTCGCACAGCATCAAGGCTGTCTCTCCAACCCTCCCTGCCCCCAAAGGCCAGTAGGTTGGGGGTGGGCAAGAGGTTGGGAGGGGACATAGCCAGGACAGCGGACCCCAAACTGACCAAAGGGATATTCCATACCATATGATGTCTGCTCAGCAATAAAAGCTGAGAGAAAGGAGGAGGAGGGGAGGCATTCATTATTCAGGCGTTTGTCTTCCGAAGCAAACGGAAGACGCACTCTCTAGAGAGGTGTGCTGCCTACCGGGGGCTCGTATCAGGGATGTCACCGAGAGAATACCAAGCCTCATACAGTCCACTGACTATTATCCACTGCTGTTGTTTCACGTGGGCACCAGTGATACAGCCAGGAGCAGTCTGAGGAGTATCAAGAAGGATTACAGAGCCCTGGGAGTGGTGGTAAGGGACTCTGGAGTGCAGGTAGTTTTTGCATCAGTCCTCCTGGTCAAAGGGAAGGGGTTTGAAAGGGCCAGTCGAATCTGGCGAATCAACAAATGGTTACAGGACTGATGCCACAGCCAGGGGTTCGGCTACTCAGACCATGGGACTCGCTCTGAGAAACCTGGTCTACTGGGGGCTGATGGGGTCCATCTGTCAGAGAAGGGGAAGAGCATCTTCAGTCATAGGCTTGCCAAGCTGGTGAAGTTGTCGGGGGAGGGGAACCTCAATCCATCCCACTCCTACCAGTTTGATGCCAGTGCCAGCAATAGATGCCCAGGGCCTGGAGAGGGATCACAGGCCAGCAGGAGAGCACCTGAAGAGCAGCACAAAGGAATCCCAGCCACTCCAGCCAGTAAGTCAGCTTCATCAGGGGCCCAACTTAAATGCCTCTATACAAACGCACGTAGCAGGGGGAATAAACAAGAGGAGTTAGAGATGTGCGCATGCCTGCAGGGCTATGATCTTATTGGCATCACGGAGACTGGTGGGATGGCTCCTATGACTGGAGTGTTGGAATGGAAGGATACAGGCTCTTTAGGAAGGACAGGCTGGGAAGATGAGGAGGGGGTATCGCCCTCTATGTCAATGACCGGCTGGAGTGCATGGAGCTCCGCCTGGGGATGGATGAGGAGCCGACCGAGAGCTTATGGGTCAGGATTAAAGGGAGGGCAGGGGCAGGTGACACTATAGTGGGGGTCTGCTACGGCCACCCGACCAGGAAGACCAAGCGGATGAGGCCCTCTGTAGACAGATAGGAGCAGCCTCACGTTCACAAGCCCTGGTCCTCGTGGGGGACTTCAACCACCCTGATATCTGTTGGAGGGACAACACAGCAGGACATAAGCAATCCAGGAGGTTCCTGGATTGTGCCGATGATAACGTCCTGCTCCAAGTGATAGAGGAGCCAACGAGGAGAGGTGCTATGCTGGACCTTGTTCTCACCAACAAGGAGGGGCTGGTGGGGAATGTGAAGCTCAAGGGCAGCCTTGGCTGCAGTGACCATGAAATGGTGGAGTTCAAGATCCTTAGGGCAGCGAGGAGGGTGCCCAGCAAGCTCACTACCCTGGACTTCAGGAGAGCAGACTTTGGGCTCTTCAGGGATCTGCTTGGTAGAGTACCATGGGATAAAGCCCTGGAGGGAAGAGGGGCCCAAGAAAGCTGGTTAATATTCAAGGATCCCCTCCTCCAAGCTCAGGAGCGATGCATCCCAACAAAGAGGAAGTCAGGCAAAACCGCCAGGAGGCCTGCATGGATGAACAAGGAGCTCCTGGACAAACTCAAGCACAAAAAGGAAGCCTACAGAGGGTGGAAGCAAGGACAGGTAGCCTGGGAGGAATACAGAGGAATTGTCCGAGCAGCCAGGGATCAGGTTAGGAAAGCTAAAGCCCTGATAGAATTAAATCTGGCCAGGGACGTCAAGGGCAACAAGAAAAGCTTTTATAGGTACGTCAGTGGTAAAAGGAAGACTAGGGAAAATGTGGGGCCTTTCCGGAAGGAAACGGGAGACCTGGCTACCCAGGATATGGAGAAGGCTGAAGTACTCAATGACTTTTTTGCCTCGGTCTTCACCGGCAAGTGCTCTAGCCACACCGCCCAAGTTGCAGAAGGCAAAGGCAGGGACTGGGAGAATTAAGAACTGCCCACTGTAGAAGATCAGGTTCGAGACCATCTAAGGAACCTGAAGGTGCACAAGTCCACGGGACCTGATGAGATGCATCCGCGGGTCCTGAGGGAACGGGCGGATGAAGTTGCTAAGCCACTCTCCATCATATTTGAGAAGTCGTGGCAGTCCGGTGGAGTTCCCACTGACTGGAAAAGGGGAAACATAACCCCTATTTTTACAAAGGGAAAAAAAGGAAGACCTGGGGAACTACAGGCCAGTCAGTCTCACCTCTGTGCCCAGCAAAATCATGGAGCAGATCCTCCTGGAAACTATGATAGGGCACATGGAAAATAAGGAGGTGATTGGTGACGGCCAACATGGCTTCACTAAGGGCAAATCGTGCCTGACAAATTTGGTGGCCTTCTACAATGGGGTTACAGCGTTGGTGGATAAGAGCAACTGACATCATCTACCTGGACTTGTGCAAAGCATTTGACGCTGTCCCGCACAACATCCTTGTCTCTAAATTGGAGAGACATGGATTTGACGGATGGACCACTCAGTAGATAAGGAATTGGCTGGATGGTCGCACTCAAAGAGTTGCGATCAATGGCTCGATGTCCAAGTGGAGACCAGTGACGAGTGGCATTCCTCAGGGGTCAATGTTGCGACCGGCGCTGTTTAACATCTTAGTTGGGGACATGGGCAGTGGGATGGAGTGCACCCTCAGCAAGTTTGCCGATGACACCAAGCTGTGTGGTGCGGTTGACATGCTGGAGGGAAGGGCTGCCATCCAGATGGACCTTGACAGACTTGAGAGGTGGGCCCGTGCGAACCTCATGAAGTTCAACAAGGCCAAGTGCAAGGTCCTGCATATGGGCCGGGGCAATCCCAAGCACAAATACAGGCTGGGGGATGAAGGGATTGAGAGCAGCCCTGCCGAGAAGGACTTGGGGGTGCTGGTTGATGAAACACTCAACATGACCTGGCAATGTGTGCTTGCAGCCCAGAAAGCCAAACTGTATCCTGGGCTGCATCAAAAGAAGCGTGGCCAGCAGGTCGAGGGAGGTGATTCTGCCCCTCTACTCCACTCTCATGAGACCCCACCTGGAGCACTGCGTCCAGCTCTGGGGCCCCCAGCACAAGAAGGACGTGGACCTGTTGGACTGAGTCCAGAGGAGGGCCATGAAGATGATCAGAGGGATGGAACACCTCTCCTATGAGGACAGGCTGAGACAGTTGGGCTTGTTCAGCCTGGAGAAGAGAAGGCTCCGGGGAGACCTTCTAGCAGCCTTCCAGTACCTAAAGGGGGCCTACAAGAAAGCTGGAGAGGGACTTTTACAAGGGCATGCAGTGATAGGACAAGGGGTAATGGGTTCAAACTGAAAGAAGGTAGATTTAGATTAGATAATAGGAAGAAATTCTTCACCATGAGGGTGATGAGGCACTGGAACAGGTTGGCCAGAGAAGTTGTGGATGCCCCATCCCTGGAAGTGTTCAAGGCCAGGTTGGATGAGGCTTTGAGCAAAGTGGTCTAGCAGAAGATGTCTCTGCCCATGGCAGAGGGGGTTGGAACTAGATGATCTTTAAGGTTCTTTCCAACCCAAACCATCCTATGATGATTCTATGATGAATCGCTATGCATACTGAGGCCCTACTTCCCAGGAAGTGGCTGGACATCGCCTGCTGATGGAAAGTAGAGAATAAATCTTTTTGCTTTGCTTTGCTTCTGCACGCAACCTTTGCTTTTCTTCACTAAACTGCCTTTATCTCGACCCACAGGTTTTTCAACTTATATTCTCCCCCTGTCCCACCAAGGAAGGAGAGTGAGAGAGCAGGTTGGTGGGCACCTGGCGGCCAGTTGAGGTCAACCCACTTTTTAGAAGCACAGGAGCGGGCAATTCCACTGTGTCCTAAGTCATGCAAGAGGGGCAGAAGACCAGCTTGGTTGAACAGGGAACGAGTTTTGCCTTTCTTTTTCCCGATTCTCCTCCCCATCCCACTGGTGGGGAGGAGCGAGCGAGCGACGCGAGCAGCTGCATGGTGCTTAGCTGCCGGTTGGGGCTAAACCACGACAGTCCTTTTTGGCACCCAACGTGGGGCATGACAAGAGCAGTTTTGTATTAAGCGTGCTATAACTATAGTAGTTATTGAGCGGCAAGCTCCTGTAGGGGTCACAAAGTCTGTTGGCTGCACTGCTTATCTCTTTACTTTTGGCAACATGTTAATAGAAACAATGGTTATATGTGCTTTGCCCTGGCATTGATGGCCTTACTGTGCTGGGGGAGCTATCTGGTGGAGAGGATGAGGGAATGCATCTCCCTCTCCCTACCCGGGATTGATGTGGATGGTTTTATTATGCAGGCTCCTGAGGTCCTTGTTCACCCTTAAGTGAGCTGTTTAGCACTACTAATTAACACAGTTGGCATATTACGGGGTTTGTGGAATCTAGTCTCGTCCTGGTGGAAGAGAAGACAACTTTTGGGTGAGGCTATATTGAAATGTGCCCTGAGGCAGCTGGTCCCAGGGTGGCAGGGTGTGTGGAAGGACTTGGGCAGGTTCCTAGGGCGGTTATCACCTCCCATAGCCTGGGACTTGACACCCGAACAGGCAACCCTGGTAAACTGACGCGCCACCTGATAGAAGGGTGCCTTGCCTATCCCAATGAGAACCAGCAGCTTCTAGCACTGTACTGGGGCCTGGCTTGTGCCTATTGAGCCACAGTTCAGCATTCTCAGAGGACTCTGGTTGAGGCAGGGACCCAAACTGCACCTGAGGACGCCATGGTTGAGATAGGGACCCAAACACCACCACCAACTACAGTAATTGCCCCAGTAGTTTAAAAAGAAACAATGGACAAGGAAGACAACAGGTCCATATCCTCGATTAGTAAGGGAGGAGGAAGAAGAGGAAAGGTTTGATCAAGAAGCCAGTCCTTCGACAAAGAAATTGGAGGAAGGAGTGAGAGAATTCCGACAGGAAGCAGAAACTACCCGGTCCCTGACCTCAGCAGAGCTTTGAGACATGCGGAAAGATTACAGCCGCCAGCCAGGAGAGCGGATTGCTGCCTGGCTGCTCCGATGCTGGGATAGCGGGGCCGACAGTCAGCAATTGGAAGGCAAGGAAGCCCAACAGCTGGGATCCCTTGCTAGAAACCGGGGAATTGAGAGAGGAATTGGAAAAGAGGCAGCAATTTGCAGTCTCTGGAGACGGCTCCTCTCAAGTGTGAGGGCAAGATATCCATTCAAGGAAGACCTTGTGAACTCCCCAGGAAAGTGGACCACTGCAGATGAAGGCATCCAGTACCTGAGAGAATTAGCGGTACTGTAAGTCATCTACAGGGATCTAGACAATGATGAGGTCTCCAAAGATCCAGACGATGTCCTGTGCACACGGGCCCTGAGCAACAACAAGACTTTGAGCAAATTAAACAGGAGATAGTTCATGCAGTAGCCTTTGGGCCAGTCCGGGCAGGACAAGGTGTTAAAAATGTGCTTTACACTGGATCTGAGGCCTGCTATACTCCAACTGAAAAGAGATCTTGGCAGCATATGAAGGGGTTCGAGCTGCTTCGGAGGTGATTGGTACTGAAGCACAGCTCCTCCTGGCACCCCGACTGCCGGTGCTGGGCTGGATGTTCAAAGGGAAGGTCCCCTCTACACATCATGCAACTGATGCTACTTGGAGTAAGTGGGTCGCACTGATCACACAGCGGGCTTGAACAGGAAACCCCAGTTGCCCAGGAATCTTGGATAATAAACTGCCAGAAAATGAGAAGCGATATGCCCTGTTCACTGATGGGTCCTGTCGTATTGTAGGAAAGCATCGCAGATGGAAAGCTGCCGTGTGGAGTCCTACAGGACGAGTCGCAGAAGCCACTGAAGAAGAAGGTGAATCGAGTCAGTTTGCAGAGGTGAAAGCCATCCAGCTGGCTTTAGCTATTGCTGAGCAAGAAAAGTGGCCAGTGCTCTACCTCTATACTGACTCATGGATGGTGGCAAATGCCCCGCGGGGGTGGTTACAGCAATGGAAGCAGAGAAACTTGCAGCACAGAGGCAAACATCTGGGCTGCCGCAGTGTGGCAAGATATTGCTGCCCAGGTAAAGAAGCTGGTTGTAAAAGTACGTCACGTAGATGCTCATGTACCCGAGTCGGGCCACTGAGGAACATCAAAAGAACCATGTCGTGGTTTAACCCCAGATGGTAACCGAATACCACACAGCCGCTCGCTCGCTCCCCTCCTCCCCAGTGGGGTGGGGAGGAGAATCGGAGAGAAAGGAAAACTCGTGGGTTGAGATAAAAGCAGTTCACCAGGACAGCAAAGGAAAAATATAAAAATATATTAATGATGATAATAATAATAATATATATAAGGATAATAGAATATATAAAATGAACGATGCACAATTTCTCACCACCCGATGACCGATACAGCCCATCACGAGCAGCAGTCAGGCAGCTATCCCAGAACAGCAAGTTCCAGAGAGAGCAGGCGAGGGAACGAACAGCCGGACGAACAAACGAAAAGGCCCGAAGGAAGGAAAAAAGGGAAAAGAAGGGAACAACAAGGGAACCAGAAGGGAAGTGGCCCACCAGCCGACCCTCACTTATATCAGGCATGACGTCTATGGTATGGAATACTCTCTTTGGCCAGTTTGGGTCAACTATTCTGGCTATACCCCTCCCAAGTTTTTGCACCTGCACGTTAGCAAAACCTGGGAAACTGCAAAATGTCCTTGATTGTTTAGCAGCAACCAACAACATCAGTGTACTATCACCATTCTCAGGTGATGCGATCACTAGTGATGTAGTGATGTGCGCGCCCCCCCCCCCCCCCCGAAAAAAAACCCCAACCAAACAAACCCCAAAAAGATGCCCTCCTAGACTTGCTATTTGTGAATAGAGAAGGACTCGTGGGGGATGTGATGGTAGCTGGATGCCTTGGCCACAGTGATCATGAAATGGTTGAGTTTAAAATTTTCAGTGTAATGAGAAAAAAGGACAGCAGAGTTGCTACCCTGGACTTCAGGAGAGCAAACTTAAAGCTATTCAGGGATCTATTTAGCAGAGTACCCTTGGAATCTGCTTTTGAGTCTTAGGAGTCCACGAGTGCCGGTCAGTCTTTAAGAACCACCTTTTAGAAGCACAGGAGCAGGCAATTCCACCGTGTCCTAAGTCAAGCAAGAGGGGCAGAAGACCAGCTTGGCTGAACAGGAAACTCCTCGTG
Source organism: Phoenicopterus ruber ruber (assembly GCA_009819775.1). NCBI lineage: Eukaryota > Metazoa > Chordata > Aves > Phoenicopteriformes > Phoenicopteridae > Phoenicopterus > Phoenicopterus ruber. Next base: position 8,920,138 of record CM020247.1, on the reverse strand, counting down.
GAGCTCAAGAGGAAAACGAAATTGTACGATCTCTGGAAGCAAGGTCAGGCTTCACAGGAAGATTACAGAGCCGTGGTTCGCGTATGCAGGGAAAAAAACCATGAAAGGCCAAAGCTCAGCTAGAGTTGAAACTGGCCAGGGTTGTGTCAGACAACAAGAAGGGCTTTTTTAAGTATGTTAATAGCAAGAGGAAGTCTAAAGAATACATTGGGCTGATACTTGTTGAAGGTGGTCACTTTGCTAATAGGGATGAAGAAAAGGAAGAGGCATTCAACGCTTTAATAATACTGACAGACTTTGGGCTGCCCGGCCCTCTGAGTTGGAGGACCATGACTGCGGGAACAGTGACTTTCCATTTGTGGACACTGAAATTGTAAAGGAGCAGTTGTATCAGCTGAATGTTCATAAGTCCATGGGGCCTGATGGGATTCTTCCCAGAGTACTGAAGGAGTTGGCGGATGTTACAGCAGGACCCCTCTCAATCATCTGCCAAAGGTCTTGAGAGTCTGGGAGGTCCCCGTTGACTGGAAGCTAGCGAACATTATTCCAATTTACAAGAAGGGCGTGAGGGAAGACCCAGGAAACTACAGACCTGTTTGACTAACCTCAGTACCTGGACAAATTATTGAGAAGATCATCCTGCGGGGGCGGGAATAATTTCAGCTACTCCTTCTGAACTCCATCATCATATCAAAGGAAACCCAAACAAACAAAAAAAGCCCAAAACACCCCTTTATGGCATATATCAGCGATCCTCATGGCAACACTAGGGAATGGAAGCTCCCTATGAAAATAAGCTGCTTTGATGGATGCTCACTCTCAAAGATCCTGAGCTGGTATATGTAAGTTGTGGCAACAGTGTTCTTTTAGAATCTGCCCCTCACTGTTTCTAGGAAAGTATTAAATTTACTTGAAAAAAAAGGAAGTTCTATAAATACTGACTTTGGAATTAAAACACAGGGTTCCATCATGCAAAGAGAAAGCAAGTTCTTCTACTTTGATTAAATATTTTTATGCAATTAACAAACAAGTCAAACAGGACCATTGGCTATAGACTTTCAAGCCTGTCAAGATGTGCTCACATTTTACCTCCTAGAAAAATCACAAGATAAAAAAAATCCTTACATCCTCAGACTCGAAGACATGGCAAATCATTTTGTATTGCCTTTTTCCATCTTGGGAGGGGTGAGATGCTTCCACATTGTCCCGGGAATTTGATCGTGGCATTCGTCTACGAGCCATCAGAACAACTATATTCCCTATATCCGCAATGTAAGAAATGGTCCTCAGAAGATGATCCATCATAGTTTCCTGGAGGACAGAAAAAATGGTATCAGATGCTGTTTTAAGCAAATTCTTATTGCACTTTTGGTGTTTTTATAAAGAGATTACTGGCAGTATGACACCTTTATTAAGTAAATGTCTACAGAAAGGAAAAAAGTCTCCTGCATGAAAGGAGGTGCCAAGAGGAACCAACAGTCTCTCTTTCAAAAAAAGCAAACCAAAAAAGAGTACATTTTGAAAATGAAAGTTACTGTGGAAAAGAACACAAAGACTTGGGTATCTTGGCCTGAACACACACAACATGCTGAGTACTAAGGATTTCAAATTAGTTATCACAACCAAATACTTTAGGCTTGTCTGGGGACAATTGGTACTTGTCGTATTATGGTACTAGACTGCCTAGAATGCTGTATAATGTGAACAAAGCTTCTTATCTTTTGGGCTAACTGCAATTAGCATACCTGCCAAATCAGTCAGACAACTCTGATTAATTCCATGTGTGACATGGTTCTTGAGCATAGATTTCTGACCAGGAAGTCTTGGAGGGAACTATAAGAGCCAGCATTTCCTGAAAGTCAAATTTTGGCAGGTAGATGAAGGTCTATTTCAAAGGACTCTTATTATAACACTGCCAAGGCCTGACCTGGCAAAGGTGCTTCTTTGTCCATACCTGTGTGTCTGCATTCAATACTTTTATTCTCTGTGTAGAAATGAAGAGGTCCACTTCAGTCATGGGTTGAGATTCACCTTCTGGAGTCTGCAAATAAATGGAATAGAGTCAATAACATTAGGCAACACCCTTAATAATGATATTAGATCACAAACAAGACACAGTCACCAGAACAGCAATTCAAAACAAAGTATTAGATTGCAGAAGCTAAAGATAAACAAAAAGATATGGAAATCCTGTATTAGATATGAAAGTGGGTTAGATGCAACTTGTAAAATTTTTAATCCCATAAAAAACACTCTGATCTCCCTTCCCATACAGGGGCTTAACAACAGTGACTGCTCAGAATAATGGAAAAATGTGTACCACAGGTGCGGTTTTAAATAACTTATAGTGCACTTCTGGCAAGAGGGTCTTCACAGTCAGACAGCATACTATTAACGTGCTAACTCCTTCCAGAAGCCCTACCTTTGTAAACAAAAGCAAATGCTTGCAATTTTAAGTGCCTTTTAAAAAAATCTGATAGCTATTTAAGAACTCCATCATCATAACATATTACTAAAATATGAGTCAGTCAGCATATAATTGTGTGTCTATACTTTTTTCCTTTATTTGACACAGCTGTGAATCAAGCAAAACACTCTATAGAGGAATAAAAAAACCACTTTTTTTTTTACTTTGCCAGTTTACAGAATAAAACCTTTGACACATCAGTCCTATTTCTTTGGTATGCGTTTTCAGTACTACCTGTATCCCTTTGATAAGTCCAACCTTTACCCTATTTCTAACACAAAATGGCTAATGATAAGCAATGGCTAATGACGGCCAACCAGGCAATTGACTTCTGAGAAATGTTAAGTGATATGGTAGCTCAGAAATAAACCTAAAAAAACCTTGCTGGATGCAGAAAAGCAAAGCACAAAATAAAAAGGCAAAAAAAACCCCAACAAAGCAAACAAAAGAACAGACATAACATCAAGCTGATGGTGGTTGTACTGCACCTTCTTCCTGCCTTTGGCTAATTTCTGGGCCATCTGTTTAGCATGTAATAAACAGAGATGGAAAATAGTTAGAGAAGAACTTGCAAAGACTCTTAAATCAAACAGGAATCTATACACTAATGCCAGGGCTCAATCTATTAGTTGTTCTGGATTAGTCTCTGCTTAGATTAATTTTTAAGAAAAAAAAAAGTTTCACGTTTAACAGTTTTTAAAAAATGAAGAGAGATTTGCACCAGGAGAGTATATAAAAGGATTTTTTTCCCCATTTAAACATTACTCTGAAGAAACAGTTTCCTCCCTCACTCTCCAAGAGCCTTTCCTCATTTACAGCAGTACAAATTGAGAGTGGCTCCTCCAAAGTAAAGTCAGCATAAGATGCAAGAAAAGAATCCCACCCATTATTATTCCAACTTTCTCAGATTTAAAGAATTTAAATACAAATTTCTTAATGGTCTCACACACACATGGAATCATAAATCCCAAAGCATGCAATCTTTAATCCCAAACACAGAAATACGTTAAATTTTCCTGGAAAAAAAATGGAAGTTATATCTGACTGAACCCTTCTGCCCCCAACTACATCTCCTCCTATGCAAATACATCCATGTATTTGGAGACCAGGTTTTTCTGTGACACCTTCATAAGGATATTTCTATACCATCACATTCTTCCAAGAATTGAGAAGATAATATACTTCATAAACACCTGAAATTGTCTCTTATCATGAAGCAGTATTACTGTAACTCTAGCTGCTTTATACCCAAAGATATTTCATCCTAATCCCATGAAAACCTCTTATGCACTATTACTGTGACAACAACGATTGAAAATAAGCATCATTGCCATTCTATTGCTTTGCAGTTGGTTTAAATATAAACCCAAGGACTCTCAAGACCTGAACTTATGGACCTGCTTACTGAAGAAATGCAATATTTACCTTACTGGCAGATATCCTTTTTACTTCCAAGATGAACATCTCTTCTTAGATAATTAGGTTAACAGGTGTTCTGTGAGGGGGCAAGGGCCTATTATGCCAAAGCCTATTATGCTCAAAATCTTGTTTACAGTCAAAGAGGAAGCACGCTTTTTTTCTTTTAATATATATATTCAAGAATTTATTGTTAGTATAATTGAAGTCTTAACAGTCTAACCATTATTAGTCCAGATCTAATTATTACAGAAGAAGAAAGAATAAAAGTAAAGTTGAAATTGTTATACACCTACTCCTTAGTTTCTACCCCTGTTCCTGGTGTTGTGTTCACCCTTCCACTGCACCTCTTGGGCCTAAAAGTTGGTGGTTTCATTCGGGGGGGGGGGGCGCTACAGCAAGTTGTCAGCATCTGGAGTCCTTCACCAGGAAGAATATGATGTTCATGTTGGCGGCTTCTTCTTCACTTGTCGTGGTTTAACCCCAAATTGTAACCCAATACCACGCAGCCGCTCGCTCGCTCCCCCCCTCCCTGCTGGGGTGGGGAGGAGAATTGGAGAGAAAGGAAAAACTCGCGGGTTGAGATAAAAACAGCTCACCAGGACAGCAAAGGAAAAATATGAAAATATATTAATAACGATAATAATGATAATATATACAAGGATAATAGAATATATAAAACAAACGATACACAATTTCTCACCACCCGACGACCGATACAGCCCGTCCCGAGCAGCAGGCAGGGAGCAGGGGTATCCCCCCCAGCTATCCCAGAACAGCAAGTTCCAGGGAAAGCAGGCGAGGGAACAAACAGCTAAACGAGTGAAAAACAAAAAGGTAAAAATAGGGAAACAAAAAGCAACCCGAAGGGAAGCTTAAGGATTAGGGCAAGTTAAAGGTCTCAAAAAGCCTCAAAAGCCCAAAAGACCAAGAAAAGATCTAGAGGCCCCCCCGACCGACCCTCGCTTATATCGGGCATGACGTCTATGGTATGGAATACTCTCTTTGGCCAGTTTGGATCAACTAGCCTGTCTCTACCCCTCCCAAGTTTTGCATCTGCACGTTAGCAGAACCTGGAAAACAGCAAAATGTCCTTGGTCGTTCAGCAGCAACCAGCAACATCAGTGTGCTATCACTGTTCTTCTCACACTAAAGCCAAAACACAGGAGCTGCTGAAAACAAAACTAGCTCCATCCTGGCCTAAACCAGGACATCACTCCAGGATCCACTTGGGGTAATTTGTATATGTTTGCTAACATGCTTTTACAATCTTTGCTCTTTCTTCATTGGTCTACAGCTCCAGGTTACATCCAAATTTACTATATATGGTGGCTTTTTACAGATGCTAGGTACTATTTCAATATTCTCTGTTACCCCTAAAATCAGTTTGGTCCAGCTCCAGGTCTGCATTTCTTTAACTGACCACTGGTGAGTTTATAGCCATGGGGTCTCCAGTGCCAAAAGCCTTTGCCCCATCTCTTATCATCCCATGCCTGTACTCCTCTACACCACATCCTGTGTCTCCAATTCTCAAGGTCCCTGCTATCATACCAGGCCTGTATTTCTCTACACTACATTATTATGTTAGAATCATAAAACCATGGTGGCACCATACAAAGATAAACAAAAGAAAATCATATTATCCATAGACACCTGATCAATTATAAAAATTGCTGTTACAGCTAAACCAAGTTAAAACAAAGCTATGGGCAGATCAAGAAAAGTTCAGACAGAGCAGGCCTGACAAACTTCAGTCCTAAGGCCTTGAAAACTCAACACGAAATTACCAATGGAAATACAGTATTACAGGACTACAGGGTAACACTTTATAGATAAAGATTTATGACTAATTAGTATTAGGAACTGCAAACAGAAAGCCTGAATCACGGACACACTCAACATTTTATGCTCATGCTCACAACTTAAGTCTGCCAGATTTACTTTAAACCAGTGTGAAAGCAGCCATTGAAACATTAGATTGTCTGTCCTGGTTCCGGCTGGGATAGGGTTAATTTTCACAAGAAGCTGGCCAGGGGGCTATTCTATACCATGTGGTGGCATGCTCCGTATATAGAGGGGAACAGGCAGTGAGGGGGGAAGGATTGCTGCTCGGGAGCGGGCTGGGCATTGGCTCTGGGCGGTGAGCAATCTGTACTGTGAATCATGCGCTAAGTACATTCTGTTATTGTTGGGGTTTTTTGTTTGTTTTTCTTTCCTTTGCTGTCCTGTTAAACTGTTTTTATCCCAACCAACGAGTTTTGCCTTTCTGTTTCCGATTCTCCTCCCCATCCCACTGAGGGGGGAGGAGTGAGCGAGCGGCTGCGTGGTGCTTAGATGTGGGTTGGGGCTAAACCATGACATTGTCTTTCTTATTTACAAATAAAAACAGGCATTTTCACATTTCTAATAATCTTTTTCAGATAGAGAAATATGCTATAGTTTGCTATCACCAGGCTATTGCAAAAGCAATTGGAACTGGCTCATACTGAAGGCTCTCCATTAAATTAATTGACACTGACATTAAGAAATAACATACATACCCTGAATAACAGCTTCTGCACACACTGGTAGAATTTATTTTTATTTTTTTTAAACTCCCCAGATAAGCAATTGTAACTGTTCCCCAAAATCAGATTCCTTTCCAGATAAAACTAGAAACTATACACAGTGATGGATCTCACAGATGAAAAAAAGAAAAGCACATGTCAAAAATAGAAAGGAAACAAAATCTTGAGCTAGAACTCCACAGCGCAGACACTATGTCAAAGGTGACTCAAAATACCCTATTATAAACTTCATTCAGAACTCTGCTCTCAAATTCAATGGGAACAGCATCAGACTGCAGATTTACTTCAGCTTCTTAGTGAATGATTTTCTAATATTATCTAAAAGATACGTCAGTGGGGCACGGGTAACAGTTGGACCAAAACCCACCCAGGTCCCACTGGTACGACACCTCTTTGTTACAAAAGAACTGGACTTCCTTATGTATACTTGCTTGGCCTTTTCTATTGATGAAACTTTTATACAATGATTAGATAACCAGGCTGGTTTTGTGTATACTAGGTTATTGCCACAAAAGAAAAAAAAATTTCATAATATGAATTTGACTGGCTAGAAAAATTAGTCATCTCTCTGCAAAAGTTTTGCTGCAGTTGAAACTTTTCAGGTTGTTTTTCCTTAACTGCATATATTGTATTTATTGCAAGAAGGAAAAATCCAAACGTAGCTGCATTTTCCTCAGTGAATTTAATAGGAAAACACTGCTGTTTGGAGCAGGGAAAAAAAGAGCTGAATAGGTAAACAGCTTGCCTTGTAATCATAGCAAGTAAGCTGTTCCAAATGTTTCTCATAAAGTGACAAGTTAAATGGCCTCTGTTCAACAAATTATGTTCCCCAGCCTCTAGGGTTTCTGTTACTTTTACTGTGGGAAGCTTTATATGTTAATAATATAAGCCTTGATTGCATGTTTGAAACCTGAGACAATGCGCTGCAAAATTTTCCACTGTTGCTAATTCCCAGCTGAAGTGTGTAATATTATTCTGTACCTTGCACAGACTATCATCATGAGAGGAATTAGCCTATGATTTGTCCATAGTTTTATCAGAAGTTCTTCAAATGTATTGTCAGTTTGGAACAGATGAAAAGCACACGTATTTAAACAAAGATGTACCTGAATGTAACTGGTCTTATCATAAGAAGTAAAAAAAAAACCAAAAAAAAGCCAAAAAAAAAAAGTTGAATATTCAGCATTAATTCACACATTAAATATGAATGCCAAACTTTACCTTTCCTCAGTTAGTAGTGGATACAAAGACACTGTGTTCTGAATATAAATTTTCTGCAGGAAAAAGTGTTTCAACAGTTTCCTTCAAAGCCACCAGTACACAAATGAATGTCTAATAGCACAACATGAAAAGAACTGAATTCATCTATTAAAAGCTTGTTGTATCCATTTCATAAAACTAGGACTCAGACTGCTCAAATATGTGGACTGTCATTAAATGACTGTATTCCCCTGTATCTCCAGAAGAGGATGTGCATGGTTCTTGGGAGTAGAGACAGACACGTGAATGAAACAAGCATCGAAACTGCTCCAAGTAGTCGATCTTGCGATCTCCATCTTGTAGGAGATATTTATTCAGTTAAGGTACTACATTATATCTGCAATATAAAAACTTTGGATTAGAGCTCTACACTTAAACTGCTGATAACAACAGTTCCTAGTCTAGTATATCCATATAATTTTATAATGTTTTATTCTAGCCATTTGCAGGGTTCTGAGACCTTTATGGAGTATTTCAATTAAGATTTTGCTGACAAAGTATTCATTGAAATCAGCAAGAAATACTTGCCTGAAAAAAAAAAATGTATATTTTAACTCTTCAGCTTCATTACCCGAGAGGCTTTTTAAGAACATACCTATCGTAGGTTGATTGTTATAATGCATTTTGAAGAAATTATTCATGTGGTGGTTTTTTTTGGAGAGGGAGACATTTGTGAAGATCAAATAGCTGGAAATCTAGGAAGCTGACTGTTAAGGACGTTATGCGAGCTGCCAAATCCAGCAGACTCGGGGACCTGGGGTTTCCTTCTTCCCAGCCACTGAAGCTCAGCCCCATACGCTCTCAGACTTGCGAGGTCTCTCTGTCCCAGGCCCATTGATGCAGCTCTGCTCCCATTTGCAGATCTGGCCAGTAGCGAGGCTGAGCACGTATTACAGGGAGGTACACACATACACACAGAGGACACTAAAACAGCCAGCCACACAGACTACCACAGACAGAGCACTGCCTTTACCAGCGTTCACATAAACACCAACACTCACATAAACATGAATACAGAGGGCCCAGTACTGTTCCTCCTCTCTGGCCGATGAGGACTGAAGTTTACTAGTGAAAACATACACCCTCGCTCTGTAGAGTCACAAGCGCACCCACATTCATAGATCCATTGAATATTTACACAGATTCTGTCTTTATAGTATCAATGTCCAGACTTGGGGCCCCTCACCCACACCTTGAGTCTTTCCAGATGCGGGTCTCCTACTTGCCAGCTAGTCCAGCTTGATGTTTGCTAGCATATTGCACACACACAGAGTATTAAAATTCATTAGGGAAATATAAACACACCCTGATTCCTCCAGTTGCTGGCACCTAGACCTATGGGCCCTGTGACTTGTGGCCCCTTCTCCAGTTGCTGGCACTTAGACCTTGCAGTGCTCACATAGGATAGAGGGTGAGAGCACACAGAAAATGAATTAAGAAAAAGGATTTAAGAAGAAGACAGGACAGACTGCAGTGATCAGGCACAAGGCTCAGTCAAACAAGTGTACTGATTGGCAGCCTGCTTACATGCGACCGGCCTCTTCTATCCCCCCTTTTCTCCATTTTCCCATGCTTGTACTTCCCCCCTCCATCTACCTTGATCCCTCCCATTCTCTACCCTGGTCTCCTCCCAAACAACCAACCCACCTCTAATTACTTTTTCCCCACTGGTCCATTTTGCTACACCCATATCCAAATTTGGTATTTCTGGTACCAGTCCCTAGACACTCTCAGCCTTATATGCTACAGTTACCCAGGCACTGCTGGCCTTGCAAGGTTCCACTCCCCCAAAGCCCCCCAATGCTGCCTGTCAGGTGTCTGTGAAGTCTCGCATAGCTCCCCCTTAACCACCAGTGCAATCCAGCCATCCCTCATGGCACTGCCTGTAACTTGGCAGCTTCTCACTCTGTTACCTGTCACATTGTCCTGGTTTAGGCCAGGATGGAGTTAGTTTTGTTTTCAGCAGCTCCTGTGTTTTGGCTTTAGTGTGAGAAGAACGGTGATAGCACACTGATGTTGCTGGTTGCTGCTGAACGACCAAGGACATTTTGCTGTTTTCCAGGTTCTGCTAACGTGCAGATGCAAAACTTGGGAGGGGTAGAGACAGGCTAGTTGATCCAAACTGGCCAAAGAGAGTATTCCATACCATAGACGTCATGCCTGATATAAGCGAGGGTCGGTTGGTGGGCCACTAGGCTTTTAGGCTTTTGAGGCTTTTGAGACCCTTAACTTGCCCTAATCCTTAAGCTTCCCTTCGGGTTGCTTTTTGTTTCCCTATTTTTTCCTTTTTGTTTTTCGTTCGTTCGGCTGTTTGTTCCCTCGCCTGCTCTTTCTGGAACTTGCTGTTCTGGGATAGCTGGGGGGGATACCCCTGCTCCCTGCCTGCTGCTCGGGACGGGCTGTATCGGTCATCGGGTGGTGAGAAATTGTGTAACGTTTGTTTTATATATTCTATTATCCTTGTATATATTATCATTATTATCGTTATTAATATATTTTCATATTTTTCCTTTGCTGTCCTGGTGAGCTGTTTTTAACTCAACCCGCGAGTTTTCCTTTCTCTCCAATTCTCCTCCCCACCCCAGCGGGGAGAGGGGGAGCGAGCGAGCGGCTGCGTGGTATTGGGTTACAATTTGGGGTTAAACCACGACACACGTCTGGCAATTTCTCATGTCACGGCCAGTAGTTTTCCACATCCTGTTCAATTAGCTGAACCTTGAGCCACAGCCTAATCAGCAGCTTGCATATCTTAGCGCTCCAGCACTTAAAGGTAATAGCAAAAGGACCTGCATGAGAGCTTATTGGGGGGGGTGTGTTTGCATTTGTTCGGTCGTGTGTGAGTGAGTGTATGACTGAAGGACTCAGGGGGAGGGGTCCAAAGTAGCGATGCTTGTAGGTGACCCGCTTTACGACAGCTTAGAGCTGATTGAAACAGCAGTACAGTAAAGGTCAACGAAGGGACACAGCAAGGTAATAGAGCTGAATGAAACAGCGATACAGTAAAGGTCAACGAAGGGACACAGCGAGATAAGCAAGAGAAGGTAGAAGCAGTTAGAACCAGAAAGAAGTTTGTTATGATACTAAGGAATTTCCTTGTTATGGCTAAGTGTACCAATCAAGAAATGTTTGCCCTTCGCGTGGACAGGAGAGAGTTACCAATCACAAAGCTGTAACTATGCATGCCAGTCGCGTGAACAGGTGTTAGAGCGCGTGTAGTAGATAAGAAAGCTTTATAAACCCTGTAAGTGTGCATTAAAGGGTCTCCGCTTTCCACCTATGCTGGAGTCCGTGCCTTCATTCCCTCAGATGCTCATGCCATTGCATAAGCCAGGCCAACCTGAGCAGCGACAAATGTTCCTTAGCTGCCTCCCAAGATGAGAACCAGAAGGCCAACCACCCTAAGGGTGTGTATGGCTATGGTGAATCCTCTTGCACCCCTCCAGGGAAACCTGCGTGCTCGACTACCTCTCTGAAATGCCTGTACACCAACGCACGCAGCATGGGGAATAAACAGGAAGAACTAGAGATCTGTGTGCACTCGCAGGGCCACGATCTCGTAGCAATTACAGAGACGTGGTGGGACAGCTCGCATGACTGGAATGCTGTCATGGATGGGTATGTACTTTTTAGGAAAGACAGGCCAGCAAGGCGAGGTGGTGGAGTTGCTCTCTATGTGAGGGAGCAACTGGAGTGTATCGAGCTCTGCCTAGGGGAGGACGAAGAATGAGTCAAGAGCTTATGGGTAAGGATTAAGGGACAGGCTAACATGGGGGACACTGTTGTGGGTGTATACTCCAGGCCACCTGATCAGGAAGAGGAAGTCGATGAGGCCTTCTACGGACAGCTGAAAGTAGCCTCATGATCACAGGCCCTGGTTCTCATGGGGGACTTCAACCACCCCTATATCTGTTGGAGGGACAACACAGCAAGGCACACACAGTCCAGGAGGTTCCTGCAGAACATTGATGACAATGTTCTGACGCAGGTGGTGGAGGAGCCGACGAGGAGAGGGGTGCTGCTGGACCTCATGCTAACAAACAAAGAAGGTCTGGTTGGGGATGTGAAGGCTGGGGACAGCCTTGGCTGCAGTGACCATGAGATGGTGGAGTTCAGGATCCTGCGTGGAGGAAGCAGGGCACTAAGCAGGATTACAACCCTGGACTTCAGGAGAGCTAACTTTGCCCTCTTCAAGGACCTGCTTGGAGGAATCCCGTGGGTTAGGGTTCTGGAAGGCAAGGGGGTCCAGGAAAGCTGGTCAGTATTCAAGCATCACTTCCTCCAAGCTCAAGAGCGGTGCATCCCCAGGAGTAAGAAATCAGGTAAGGGAGGCAAGAGACCTGCGTGGCTGAGCAAGGAACCGCTGGCTAAACTCAAAGGGAAGAAGGAAGTCTACGGAATGTGGAAAAAGCGACAGGCCACTTGGGAGGAATACAGGAACGTTGTCAGGGTATGCAGGGATGCAATGAGGAAGGCTAAGGTCCACCTGGAATTTATTCTGGCAAGGGACGTCAAGGACAGTAAGAAGGGCTTCTTCAAATACATCGGTAGCAAACGGAAGACTAGGGAAAACGTGGGCCCTCTGCTGAATGAGGTGGGTGCCCTGGTGACAAAGGATACAGAGAAGGCAGAGTTACTGAATGCCTTCTTTGCTTCAGTCTTTACTGCTAAGGCTGGCCCTCAGGAATCCCAGACCCTGAAGGTAAGAGAGAAAGTCTGGAGAAAGGATGGCCTTCCTTTGGCCAAAGAGGATCGGGTTAGACATCGGTTGGGCAAAGCGGACACCCACAAATCCATGGGCCCTGATGGGATGCACCCACGAGTGCTGAGGGAGCTGGCAGAAGGCATTGCCAAGCCACTCTCCATCATCTTTGAAAGGACATGGAGAACGGGAGAGGTGCCTGAGGACTGGAGGAAAGCCAATGTCACCCCAGTCTTCAAGAAGGGCAAGAAGGAGGACCCGGGAAACTACAGGCCAGTCAGCCTCACCTCCATCCCTGGTAAGCAGATGGAACAGCTCCTTCTGGAGGTCATCTCTAAGCATGTAGAAGAAAAGAAGGTGATCAGGAGTAGTCAGCATGGCTTCACCAAGGGGAAATCATGCTTGACCAATCTGATAGCCTTCTACGATGGCATGACTGGCTGGGTGGATGAGGGGAGAGCGGTGGATGTTGTCTGCCTTGACTTCAGCAAGGCTTTTGACACTGTCTCCCACAATATCCTCATAGGTAAGCTCAGGAAGTGTGGGTTAGACGAGTGGACGGTGAGGTGGATTGAAAACTGGCTGAATGGCAGAGCTCAGAGGGTGGTGATCAGCAGCACAGAGTCTGGTTGGAGGCCTGTAGCTAGTGGTGTCCCCCAGGGGTCAGTACTGGGCCCAGTCTTGTTCAACTTATTCATCAACAACCTGGATGAAGGGACAGAGTGTGCCCTCAGCAAGTTTGCCAATGATACAAAACTGGGAGGAGTGGCTGATGCACCAGGAGGCTGTGCTGCCATTCAGCGAGACCTGGACAGGCTAGAGTGTCGGGCGAACAGGAACCTCATGAGGTTCAACATGGGCAAGTGCAGGGTCCTGCACCTGGGGAGGAATAACCCCATGCACCAGTACAGGTTAGGGGTTGACCTCCTGGAAAGCAGCTCTGCGGAGAAGAACCTGGGAGTCCTGGTGGATGACAAATTCACCATGAGCCAGCAATGTGCCCTTGCGGCCAGGAAGGCCAACGGCATCCTGGGGTGCGTTAAGTTGAGTGTGGCCAGCAGGTCGAGGGAGGTTATCCTCCCTCTCTACCCTGCCCTAGTGAGGCCCCATCTGGAGTACTGCGTCCAGTTCTGGGCTCCCCAGTTCAAGAAAGATGAGGAAATACTGGAGAGAGTCCAGCAGAGAGCTACAAAGATGATTAGAGGGCTGGAGCATCTCTCCTATGGGGAAAGGCTGAGGCAGTTGGGTCTGTTCAGCCTGAGGAAGAGAAGACTGAGAGGGGACCTCATCAATGCTTATAAATATCTCAAGGGCGGGTGTCAAGAGGATGGGGCCAGACTCTTTTCAGTGGCGCCCAACGACAGGACAAGGGGCAACAGGCACAAATTGGAACACAGGAAGTTCCATCTGAACATGAAGAAAACCTTCTTTACTGTGAGCGTGACATAGCACTGGAACAGGCTGCCCAGAGAGGTTGTGGAGTCTCCTTCTCTGGAGATATTCAAAACCCGCCTGGACGCGGTCCTGTGCAGCCTGCTCTAGGTGACCCTGCTCTGGCAGGAGGGTTGGACTGGATGATTTCCAGAGGTCCCTTCCAACCCCTACCATTCTGTGATTCTGTGAGTGCGTGTGCGCGCGCATGTGTCTGTCTATGCGTGCTTCTGTGCTTTCGTCTCTGTCTGTTAGGGCCTTGAGAGCAGTAGTAGGCCTTAAAGGTCCTGACCAGCCTCACCTGTGGCCTCTATGCACACCCTCTGCCCATGGGCCCAGGAGTCCTATTTCTGCTCAGGCCTGTGCCTTCAGCTGCCTGAGCTATATCAGAGGACTACCGGTCTCTAGGTTACCTACAGCCGCATGCTGTGTTATTGTGCTAGGCTCCTGGCCTCCTCATCCCTTAGAGAGCAGCTGGCCCTTGCTATTCCCTGACAGTGTCTCTGTGTGAACTTGTGTGTGTGCATGCCTGTCTATGTTCTTCCCCCCCCGCCCACACACACAAATTGTTTGTGCACTTTGGCTTATGAAAGATAAAATAAAATGCTTAATCTGGGTTAGAATGGGTATTTTATTTTTCATGCCTGATAAAGACAGCTAGGGCTATTAAGATTGTTGGAGCATACATGTATTGACATATTCTGCATGGTCCTTGAGCTGTAAGTAAAGATGTGGCATAATATTTAGTGCTTGGAAAATCTGATAAAACCTGAGTTAATTGCTGGCACCCCAGTGGACTAGGACTAACCTGAATTAAAGCTTTCTTTTTTTCCATGTTAGCATGCATAGAATTCAAAAAGTAGGTAAACCTTCAGATAATGGGAGAGAGAGGGGAGAAAAAAGAGAATTTATTAAATTATTTGCTTACCCAATATTATAGGTGAAAAAATAGCTTAAATTGTGAATGCTGCCAGGTAGCGGATAATTGGGGGGGGGGGGGTGCGCATGTGCGTGAGAGGAGATGAATGTGAATGTCTGAAATTGAACTTTTAATCCCCCAACCACAAACCTGTTACTTGCTAGCTGCAACTGATAAAATCCTCCAATTAATAAAGTGATATGAGACAGAACCACCAATTAGGAGGCTGAACACGTTATGCTTCTACGCATAAACTATTTAGATTGGGAAAAGTCGGGGCTTAGGGGCCCAGAAAGAAGACGTGGCAGAGAAGATGGGTTCTGGAAAAGAAGTGGTCTCAGAAAGAAGGAGGCCCAGAAAGAAGAAGGTGAAGATCATGGAAGTGGAGGAAGATTCTAGAGACCAGGGAGATGTGTGGAGATGAATGCTGAGGGAGACCCAGAGACCTTGGCCAGTAAGACCTAAAACTGGTAACTGGGAGCAGCTGCACAGCAGGAACTAACATGACCTTCTGCCCAACCTTCCCAGACCAGCTGCAATCCCCCTGAGGGGAAGGGAAATTGAGACCTAGTGAACATAACGTGGGGCCTGGGGGAGTCTGTGAAATAATTAAGTAGGGTAAAAACTCTAATCTTGTTTGTTCTTAAATAAACCCCAGTATCCGGATCACTCTGGATTGCTGTTTACTCTGTCTTGCCCATGACACCATATAAATTTGTTTTGAATTGATAGGGTAAATACTTCAGCACAGGTGGAACAGAATTACTTTAAAAACCCCCTATCAATCAATTTATTACTTAGCTAAACTTTTTCCTTACTGAATTGCAAACAACATGAACTACTGAAATAATTCTTCTGGGAAGAAACAGGAAGACCCAGCAGATCAAAATCTGGCTCCGAGACTGGTGTCACCAGCAGAATTTGGGGTTTTTTGACATGGGTCGGTCTACATGACACCAGGCCTGCTGGCAACAGATGGGGTACACCTGTCTCAAAGGGGGAAAAGGATCTTTGCGCAGGAGTTAGCAGGACTCATTGAAAGAGCTTTAAACTAGATTTGAAGGGGGAAAGGGATAAAACTAGGCTCACTAGAGATAAGTCTGGGGGTGGCATGCCAATGTTTGAGGGACAGTGTGCTAGCGAGATCCCTCGGTCTGCCATCTCAGTGGAGGTAGGGGATGGAGATCCATGTGGCGGCAAAGACACAAGGGTTATTGATGTGTTAGAAACCACACTGGGGCAAGTTCAGCAGAGGCCACCAACATGATTAGGGCCCTTGGCACACATGACATACGAGGAAAGGCTGAGAGAGCTGGTTTTGTTCAGCCTTGAGAAGGCTCAGGGGAGATCTTATTAGTGTCTACAGCTAGCTAATGGGAGGGTGTAGAGAAGACAGAGCCAGGCTTCTCAGAGGCACGCAGGGATAGGATGAGAAGCAACTGGAACAAGTTGGAACATGGGAAATTGCAATTAGATATGAGGAAAACGTTTTTCATCACAAGGGTGGTCAGACGTTGGAACATGGGAAATTGCAATTAGATACGAGGAAAACGTTTTTCATCACAAGGGTGGTCAGACACTGGAACAGGGGCCCAGAGAGGTTGTGGGATCTCCATCCTTGGAGATATCCAAAACATGACTGGAAAAGGCCCTGAGCAACCTGTTCTAAGTTGGCCCTGCTTTGAGCAGGAGGTTGGACCAGAGACTTCCAGAGGTCCCTTCCAACCTAAATTAAATCTGTGCTGCAGAGCGCTGCCAACAGAAATAGCCATCAGATGCAGCAGTTTGCACAGAAGGACGCAAAGAAGGGGACCAGCAACTCTGCTCAGAACAGAATATACTTCCTCAGCAATGGTGGTGATACACCACAGGGCATGATCCCTAGCAGCCATTGGAACAACTGACCCTGTAACGTCAGAGGTTTTGACCCAGACAGAGCTCCAGAAGGAGAATGCAGCTCTGCAGGGGGTGCCTGGGGCCTCCTGCTGAGGCCAGGGCATTGGGAGACAGTCTTCTAGTCCGCAGGAGTTGTGTGCTCATTGAGGATCTGTGTCACCAAGTTAAGAAGCTGTAGCATTAGAGATGACAAGAAAGAGGTCAACCAGATCTCTGAGACTTCCATGATGGCAAAGGCTGGAAGCTTGTGACTTCTGGCACCAGGAGGAAGGCTCCTGCTCCACCTCAAAATTTGCAATCACAGGACAGAGTCAGTGCCCTCATAGCTGACAAGGGCCTAGGAGCTTTGTCCAACAAAGCACTCAAGCCAGCTGGACCTGAGACATGCAGGAAAAAAACGGGAGGAAGTGGCGAGTGATAGTAGTGGGAGACTCCCTGCTGCAGGGGATGGAGATCCCCATCTGCCAACCTGACCTGTCATCTAAGGAGGCTTGCTGCTTGCTAGGGGCTTGGATCCAGGATGCTGTTGCAAGACAGCCGAGGCTTGACGGGCTCTATTACCCCCTGATGCTCTTCCATGTGGGCACCAATGACACTGCCAGGGGTGATCTGGAAAGTATCAAGCGTGACTACGTGGCTCTGGGGGCAATGGTCAAGGGCATGGAGGCCCAGGTGGTGTTCTCCTCTATCCTGCTGGTGAGGGGGAAGGGCTTGAGGAGGACTGGACGGATCCTGCAGGTCAACAATAGGTTGCACAGCTGGTGTCAGCAACAGGCTTTTAGTTTTTATGACCATGGGACCCTCTTTGAGGATCGAAGATTCCTTGGAAGAGATGGGATCCACCCGAACAATGGGGCAAAAGCTTTTTTGCCAACAGGCTGGCCAACCTGGGGTAAACTAGGAAGGACGGGGAAGGGAGAGAGTGACCAACAATCACCTGAGGAAGGGGTGGACCAGGTTGGCAAGCAAAGTGTGTGGGGTAATGTGAACAGAAGGGATCTTGTAATCAACAAAACAGAGCTGAAGGGGGCCCGCCCCAAGGGTATCCACATAAAAAAGAAACTGCCTACCAGACAGAACTGTGGGGAAAGCTCTCATACCCTTTCTGGGAAATCAGCACAGCTGGATGCCTCTCTGAAGTGTCTGTACATTAATGCACACAGCATGGGGAACAAACAGGAGGGATTAGAGTTCTGTGTGCAGTTACAGGGTTATGAACTCATTGGGATCACGGAGACATGGTGGGATAGCTCACATGACTGGAGTGCTGCAGTGGATGGATACAGGCTCTTTAGGAAGGACATGCCGGGAAGGCGAGGAGAGGGAGTTGCCCTTTATGTGAGAGAGCAGTGGGAATGCATGGAGCCCTGAGTAGGGATGGGTGACGAGCCAGCTGAGAGCTTATGGGTCATGATTAGCGGGCAGACCAATGTGGACAACACTGTGGTGGGTGTCTGCTATAGACCGCCTGATCAGGAAGAAGTAGATGAGGCCTTCTTCAGACAACTGGAAGAAGCTTCACGTTCGCAGGCTCTGGTCCTCATAGGGGACTGGAACCACCCCGATATCTGTTGGAGGGACAACACAGCAGGCCACAAGCAATCCAGGAGCTTTCTGGACTGCATTGACGACAACTTCCTGACGCAGGTGATTGAGGAGCCGATGTAGAGGTGCTCTGCTGGACCTCATACTTACAAACAAGGAAGAACTGGTCAGGGATGTGAAGGTCAGGGACAGCCTTGGCTGCAGTGACCATGAGATGGCAGAGTTCAGGATCCCGAGAGGAGGGAAACAAGGCATCAAGCAAGATCACAACCCTGGAATTCAGTTTTGGGCCCCTCACTACAAGAAAGACATTGAGGTGCTGGAGCGTGTCCAAAGAAGGGCAACGAAGCTGGTGAAGGGTCTAGAGCACAAGTCCTATGAGGAGTGGCTGAGGGAACTGGGGTTATTTAGCCTGGAGAAGAGGAGGCTGAGGGGAGACCTTATTGCTCTCTACAACTACCTGAAAGGAGGTTGTAGCGAGGTGGGTGTCAGTCTCTTCTCCCAAGTAACAGGCAATAGGACAAGGGGAAATGGCCTCAAGTTGCGCCAGGGGAGGTTTAGATATTGGATATTCAGAAAAATTTCTTCACTGAAAGGGTTATCAGGCATTGGAATAGGCTGCCCAGGGAGGTGGTGGAGTCACCATCCCTGGAGATATTTAAAAGACGTGTAGACGTGGCACTTAGGGCCACGGTTTAGTGGTGGACTTGGTAGTGATAGGTTAACGGTTGGACTCGATGATCTTGGAGGTCTCTTCCAAACAAAACAATTCTATGATTCTATGATTCTAGGAGAGCAGGCTTTGGCCTGTTCAGGAATATGCATGGAAGCATCCAATGGGAGATGGTCCTGGGGAGAAGAGGGGTCCAAGAGAACTGGCTGATTTTCAAGGATCACTTCCTCCAAGCTCAAGAACAGTCCATCCCAAAGAGCAGGAAATCAAGCAAAGGCAGCAGGAGGACTGCATGGATGAACAAAGAGCTCCCGACTAAACTCAAACATAAAAAGGAAGCATACAGGAGGTGGAAGCAGGGAAAAGTGACCTGGGAGGAATATAGAGACACTATCCAAGTGTGCAGGGATGGGGTTAGGAAAGCCAAAGCCCACCTGGGCTAGGGGATGGAGATCCACGTGGCAGCAAAGACACAAGGGTTATTGATGTGTTGGAAACCACGGAAGTGCCTGAGAACAGTCACATAGGAATTAGGGCTTCTCCCCCCAAAATGGTGGTGGGATCAATAGCCCAACTGAAGTGCATCTACACCAATGCATGCAGCATGGGCAACAAACAGGAGGAGCTGGAAGCCACTGTGCAGCTGGAAAACTATGATGTAGCTGCAATCATGGAAACATGGTGGGATGACTTGCACAAATGGAATGCTGCAATGGATGGCTATAAACTCTTCAGAAGGGATAGGCAAGGAAGGAGAGGCGGTGGGGTAGCCCTGTATGTTAGGGAGTGTTTTGACTGTCTAGAGCTTGACGATGGTGATGAAAGGGCCGAGTGTTTATGGGTAAGAATCAGGGGGAAGGCCAACAAGGCAGATATCATGGTGGGAGACGGTTACAAACAACCCAACCAGGACGAGGAGGCAGATGAAATATTCTGTAAGCAGCTGGGAGAAGTCACATGATCGCTAGCCCTTGTTCTCGTGGGGGACTTCAACTTGCCAGATGTCTGCTGGAAATACAATGCAGCAGGCAGGAAACAGTCCAGGAGGTTCCTGGAGTGTGGGGAAGATAACTTCCTGACACAGCTGGTGAGGGAGCCAACGAGAGAAGGCGCCCCGCTGGACCTGTTGTTTGCAAACAGAGAAGGACTTGTGGGTGATGTGATGGTTGGAGGCCGTCTTGGGCAATAGCGATCATGAAATGAGTTTTGGATTCTTGGAGAAGTAAGGAGGAGGGTCAGCAGAACTGCCACCTTGGACTTCCGGAGGGCAGACTCTGGTCTGTTTAGGGGCCTGGTTGGCAGAGTCCCTTGGGAGGCAGTCCTGAAGGGCAAAGGAGTCCAGGAAGGCTGGACATTCTTCAAGAAGGAAGTCTTAAAGGTGCAGGAGCAAGCCATCCCCATGTGCAGAAAGATGAGCTGGCGGGGAAGAAGACCGGCCTGGCTGAACAGAGAGCTTCGGCTGCAACTCAGGAAAAAATGGAGAGTTTATGACCTTTGGAAGAAGGAGCAGGCCACTCAGGAGGACTACAAGGATGTCGTGAGGTTATGCAGGGAGAAAATTAGAAGAGCCGAAGCCCAACTAGAACTTAACCTGGCTACTGCCGTAAAAGACAACAAAAAGTGTTTCTATAAATACATTAGCAACAAAAGGAAGGCGAAGGAGAATCTCCCTCCTTTATTGGATGCGGGGGGAAACATAGTGACAAAGGATGAGGAAAAGGCTGAGGTGCTTAATGCCTTCTTTGCCTCAGTCTTTAATAGTAAGACCAGTTGTTCTCTGGGCACCCAGCCCCCTGAGCAGGAAGATGGGGATGGGGAGCAGAACGAAGCCCCCATAATCCAAGGGGAAATGGTCAGTGACCTGCTACGCCACCTAGACACACACAAGTCTATGGGGCCAGCTGGGATCCACCCAAGGGTACTGAGGGAGCTGGCGGAAGTGCTCACCAAGCCACTTTCCATCATTTATCAGCAGTCCTGGCTAACCGGGGAGGTCCCAGTTGACTGGAGGTTAGCAAATGTGACGCCCATCTACAAAAGAAGGGCCGGAAGGAGGATCCGGGGAACTACAGGCCTGTCAGCCTGACCTCGGTGCCCGGGAAGGTTATGGAGCAGATCATCTTGAGCACCATCACGCAGCACGTACAGGACAAGCGGGTGATCAGGCCCAGTCAGCATGGGTTTATGAAAGGCAGGTCCTGCTTGACCAACCTGATCTCCTTCTATGACAAGGTGACCCGCTTAGTGGCTGATGGAAAGGCTGTGGATGTTGTCTACCTGGACTTTAGTAAAGCCTTTGACACCATCTCCCACAGCATCCTCCTGGAGAAACTGGCTGCACATGGCTTGGACGGGCGCACTCTTCGCTGGGTGAAAAACTGGCTGGATGGCCGGGCCCAAAGAGTTGGGGTGAATGGAGTTAAATCCGGTTGGCAGCCGGTCACAAGTGGTGTTCCCCAGGGCTCAGTATTGGGGCCAGTTCTGTTTAATATCTTTATCAATGATCTGGACGAGGGGATCGAGTGCACCCTCAGTAAGTTTGCAGACGACACCAAGTTGGGCGGGAGTGTTGATCTCCTTGAGGGTAGAAAGTCTCTACAGAGGTATCTGGACAGGCTGGATCGATGGGTCGAGGCCAGTTGTATGAGGTTCAACAAGGCTAAGTGCTGGGTCCTGCGCATCGGTCACAACAACTGCATGCAATGCTACAGGCTTGGGGAAGAGTGGCTGGAAAGCTGCCCAGTGGAAAAGGACCTGGGGGTGTTGGTTAACAGCCAGCTGAATATGAGCCGGCAGTGTGTCCAGGTGGCCAAGAAGGCCAACGGCATCCTGGCTTGTATCAGAAATAGTGTAGCCAGCAGGACTAGGGAAGTGATTGTCCCCCTGTACTCGGCACTGGTGAGGCCGCACCTTGAATACTGTGTTCAGTCTTGGGCCCCTCACTACAAGAAAGACATTGGGGTGCTGGAGCGTGTCCAGAGAAGGGCAACGAAGCTGGTGAAGGGTCTAGAGCACCAGTCCTATGAGGAGCGGCTGAGGGAACTGGGGTTGTTTAGCCTGGAGAAGAGGATGCTGAGGGGAGACCTTATTGCTCTCTACAACTACCTGAAAGGAGGTTGTAGAGAGGTGGGTGTCAGTCTCTTTTCCCAAGTAACAAGCGAAAGGACAAGAGGAAACAGCCTCAAGTTGCGCCAGGGGAAGTTTCAATTGGATATTAGGAAAATTTTCTTCACTGAAAGGGTTATCAAGCTTTGGAACAGGCTGCCCAAGGAGGTGGTGGAGTCACCATCCCTGGAGGTATTTAAAAGACATGTAGATGTGTCGCTTAGGGACATGGTTTAGTGGTGGACTTGGCAGTGATAGGTTAACCGTTGGACTCGATGATCTTAAAGGTCTTTGATTCTATGTCAATCCGCATGTCATCAGAGCTGAACTGGGGGGATGACCCTTTGTTACCCCTCTATAGTCATGGCCTGTCCGGTGATGTCTGTAGAGAGGTAGCTTGGGGGTTGGCACTGGCAGATTTGCAGACTGCCATTAAACGTGCATCTGAAGGGGCATAGCTCCTGCGCTTGCCTGGTTCTGCTCCGGCTTTGGGCCCCTATTCCCCCTGGTGGCCCTCTCTGCTTGGCAGGGGGCAGAGTAGGCGCCGTGCTAGTGGTGCCGGTGCTGGGGCCCATGTGGCCACTCCCCGAATCCTCCCTACTGGCCCTGGCCCTGCTGCTCACAGCGCGGCAGTGGGGGAACCGATGCAAATCAGGGCAGGGTTTGCTCAGTCCCCTTCTCTAAAGTCCAGAAGAACATCCGCCGCCTTCCCTTCATCCACTAGGTGGGTGACCTTATCGTAGAAGGGTATCAAATTAATTGGACAGGACTTTCCCTTTGTTGACTGTGCCTGATGATTGCATTGTCCTTTAAATGCCTTTCAATAGCACCCAGTATGATCTTCTCAATAATTTGTCCAGGTACTGAGGTTAGTCAAACAGGTCTGTAGTTTCCTGGGTCTTCCCTCACGCCCTTCTTGTAAATTGGAATAACGTTCGCTAGCTTCCAGTCAACGGGGACCTCCCCAGACCCCCAAGACCTTTGGTAGATGATTGAGAGGGGTCCTGCTGTAACATCTGCCAACTCCTTCAGTACTCTGGGATGAATCCCATCAGGCCCCATGGACTTATGAACATTCAGCTGATACAACTGCTCCCTTACAATTTCAGTGTCCACAAATGGAAAGTCGCTGTTCCTGCAGTCGTGGTCCTCCAACACAGAGGGCCGGGCAGCCCAAGGTCTATCAGTATTATTAAAGCACTGAATGCCTCTGCCTTTTGTTCATCCCTATTTGTCCTGGTTTTGGCCGCTATGAAGATAATTTTCTTTCCAGCAGCTACCGTGTTTTGGATTTAGTATGTGAAGAATGTTGATAATACACTGATGTTATTAGTTGCTGCTAAGCGATCAAGGACATCTTCCAGCTTCCCAGGTTTTGCTAATGTGCAGGTGCAAAAACTCGGGAGGGGTATAGCCAGAATAGTTGATTCAAACTGGCCAAAGAGAGTATTCCATACCATAGACGTTATGCCCAGCATAAGTGGGGGTTGGCGGTGGGCCAGTTCCCTTCTTTTTCCCTTTTTTCATTTGTTGGGGCCTTTTCGTTCGTTCGTTCAGCTGTTTGTTACCTCGCTCGCTCTCTCTGGAACTTAGTGTTCTGGGATCGCTGCTGGAGAATATTTCTGTTCCCTGACTGCTGTTTGGGACAGGCCGTATCGGTTGTCGGGTGGTGAGAAATTGTGCATCGTTCATTTTATATATTCTATTATCCTTATATATATTTAATATATATACATTTTTTTTTTTTTTTTGCTTTGCTTTCTTGCAACCACAACACTCCTTTTTGGCGCCCAACGTGGGGCTCGAGAGGGGCCCAGCTAGCTCAGGCAAGAGCGCATCAGACTGAGGGTCCAGGGTCACCTCTGTGCCTGGGAAGATCATGGAACAGATCCTCCTAGAAGCTATGCTGAGGCACATGGAGGACAGGGAGGTGATTGGAGACAGCCAGCATGGCTTCACCAAGGGCAAGTCCTGCCTGATCAACCTCGTGGACTTCTATGATGGAGTGACTACATCAGTGGACAAGGGAAGAGCTACGGATGTCATCTATCTGGACTTCTGTAAGGCCTTTGATGCAGTCCCCCACAACATCCTTCTCTCTAAATTGGAGAGATATGGATTTGATGGGTGTACTGTTTGGTGGATGAGGAATTGGTTGGATGGTCGCATCCAGAGGGTAGTGGTCAACAGCTCAATGTCCAGATGGAGATCGGTGACAAGTGGTGTCCCTCAGGGGTCCATATTGGGACCAGTACTGTTTAATATCTTCATCAATGACATAGTGGGATCGAGTGCACCCTCAGCAAGTTTGCAAATGTCACCAAGCTGAGTGGTGCGGTGGACACGCCTGAGGGACGGGATGCCATCCAGAAGGACCTGGACAAGCTGGAGAAGCGGGCCTGTGTGAACCTCATGAGGTTCAACAAGGACAAATGCAAGGTCCTGCACCTGGGTCCTGGCAACCCCCGGTATCAATACAGGCTGGGGGATGAAGGGGTAGAGAGCAGCCTCACAGTCACCCTGTTTTATCTGAATACAGCAGCAGCACGAAAAGTAGAAAACTAGCCATTACATTTTTCTCTTCTGCTATAGCGAAAAAATAATGGGGTATAATAAGAATGGAGACATGAACTCTATCTTCTGCTATTGCTAGATGCAAGAAGGGACGAGAGAAAGAAGATGCTTTGTATTAGATCAAGTTCAGGCACAAAACATGCAAAGGGAACTGGTCTAAAGTGAGGGGTGGGGGTATTTGTTGGGGGGGGGGGTGTTGTTGGGTTTTTTTAAAGTTTCCCACACATGGATGTCCTGTTTGACCTGACCTTTAGAGAAGAGAGATGCAATTCTGGTTGTTCAAGATCATTAAGTCTTACAAAAAAACCCAAGCCAAAACAAACCACAAAAACATAAACCACAAATAACACAATCCACTCCCCAAAGCAAAAAATTCTTATTAAAAAGGATTATTATATCACAAAATTATTATTTCACTCAATAAATAACAGCAGAAGTCAATAAAGCAATAACAGTCCTAAAAAGCAACTACCACTGCACAGATATGTCCAAAGCTATATCCAAATGCTGCACTATATTAAGATATACACTTACCTTGGGTCTGAAGTTGGTAGTCAGTCTTATATATTCGTGCTGGGTTTTTACAGTTCCCCCAGGATGGTATATTTTGAAACATTCATTGCAATAGCTTGCATTGCAGTACATGCAGCTCTCTCTGGATTCTCAAGGTGAAAGTTTGCAGAAATCACACATAATAGCTCTGGCTGCCCTGCCTGTATCTTTCCACAATGGTTTCCAAAGTAAAGTTTCGAAATAAGCCACTGATGCCATGTTCTCCAAGATCAATATCATGCTGACAGCCAGGACAACGAAACACAGTTGTTCTAGGAGTCAGTGAATTGCATTTTCTGCCTGTATAAACCACAAAACCTGGTTTAGTAGGAGCATAAACAAAAAGTTTAGATTTTAAAGGGAAAAACACAGGAATTTATGAACCAATCCCAAACTATTTTAGCACATCATCCAAACCAGTACAATACTAATCCATATGCATTCTGCCAAGCCAAAGAGAATAGATTTGCCATTACAAGGCACTGTGTGTGAATCAGCACAGGCAGGGCGCAGGAATAACCACAAAACCACAGACGAAATGCAAAGAGTAAATTTATTTTCATTACCTCGCCAACTGGGGGATTCCCGAAGCAGCACCCGGGCAGAGGCACACAAGCGGGGACTCAGGCACCACAGAGCTCGGTCCTTGCTAGAGGATTGCTGAACCTGCTGTTTTCGCCTGTTTATCAGGGATTTGTGCAGGCGTAGTTTACCACTGTGCTTTGATCTTTCCCACAGCAGGGCAGGAATCTCAAGCGTGTTCGATAGGGCGCCTCTAAGTCTATCACAGGCCTATGTTATCTAAACACAGATGTTCTACTTGTCAAACACACAAGAATAAACAACAATTAGAATGATATATGTAATTTTCTATACCCCAGCTGCAAGTCACTTGAGTGTGTTTAAAATTCTCCTCACCAATCTTCTCACACACTGTAATGTTCAAATCCAGAGGACGTTACAAACTACTCTAAAACTTAATTCCATGTCATTTAACTGTTCTAATTTTATCATCTGCTTTGCGCGGTTTTGTTTCTTGCAACAACACTATGTCAACAACGCTACCCTTTCCTTCAAAGCAGGCCCTGCATTGCCAGACATTTCTAAAACCAGTTTCTTTTCTGTTCAGAATGTCTCACGATCCCTGCACAAGGTGGGGAAGTAGACTGGCTAAGCCTGGGGCTCATTACTTTAACTAGTCTGAGGGTTTACACAGGAACAAACTGTTTGTCTTCATAACCCTAAGAAATTCCTAAGGTAATTATGTAGCATGTAGAGCTTAAAAAGGCACTCCCTTAAGAGAACATGCTGTAGATCCCGGTCTAGTTTTGAATGCATACAATTTGCAGCCTTTTTAAACACTAAACATGTACTTTCTGTAAACCAATTGGTATTAGGCTAACTGGCTGCCCAAATACAGAGTCATGGCTTTGTAACATGTTCAAGTCAAAGATGCTGTATTGGATTTGCATGGCAAGGCTTTGGTAGTGGGGGGGGCTACAGGGGTGGCTTCTGTGAGAAGATGCCAGAAGCTTCTCCTATGTCCAACAGAGCCAATGCCAGCCGGCTCCAAGACAGACCCACCTCTGGCCAAGGCAGAGTCAATCAATCAGTGACAGTGGTAGTGCCTCTGTGATAACATATTTAAGAAGGGGGGAAAAAACTGCTGCCAATGCCAGCCGGAAGAGAGGAGTGAGAACATGTGAGAGCAACAACTCTGCAAACAACAAGGCCAGTGAAGAAGGAGGGGGAGGAGGTGCTCCAGGCACCGGAGCAGAGATTCCCCTGCAGCCTGTGGTGAAGAAAATGGTGAAGCAGGCTGTCCCCCTGCAGCCCGTGGAGGTTAACGGTGGAGCAGATATCCACCTACAGCCCATGGAGGACCCCATGCCGGAGCAGGTGGATGCGCCCGAAGGAGGCTGTGACCCCGTGGAGACCCTGTGCTGGAGAGCAGGCTCCTGGCAGGACTCGTGACCTCGTGGACAGAGGAGCCCACACTGAAGCACTTTGTGAAGAACTGCGGCCCATGGGAAGGACCCACGTTGGAGAAGTTCATGGAGGACTGTCTCCCATGGGAGGGACACCATGCTGGAGCAGGGGAAGAGCGTGAGGAGGAAGGAGCAGCAGTCTTTTCTTCAGGCTAAACAGCCCCAACTCCCTCAGCCTTTCCCCATAGGAGAGATGCTCCAGTCCCTTAATCATCATTGTAGCCCTCCACTGGGCTCTCTCCAGTAGTTCCTCATCTTTCCTGAACTGGGGAGCCCAGAACTGGACGCAGTACTACAGATGGGGCCTCACTAGGGCAGAGTAGAGGGGGAGGATAACCTCCCTCAACCTGCTGGCCACACTCTTCTTAACGCACCCCAGGATGCCGTTGGCCTTCCTGGCCGCAAGGGCACATTGCTGGCTCATGGTGAATTTGTTGTCTACCAGGACTCCCAGGTCCTTCTCCGCAGAGCTGCTTTCCAGGAGGTCAACCCCTAACCTGTACTGGTGCATGGGGTTATTCCTCCCCAGGTGCAGGACCCTGCACTTGCCCATGTTGAACCTCATGAGGTTCCTCTCCACCCAACACTCTAGTCTGTCCAGGTCTCGCTGAATGGCAGCACAGCCTTCTGGTGCATCAGCCACTCCTCCCAGTTTTGTATCATCGGCAAACTTGCTGAGGGCACACTCTGTCCCTTCATCCAGGTTGTTGATGAATAAATTGAACAAGACTGGGCCCAGTACTGACCCCTGGGGGACACCACTAGCTACAGGCCTCCAACTAGACTCTGCGCCACCGATCACCACCCTCTGAGCTCTGCCATTCAGCCAGTTCTCAATCCACCTCACCGTCCACTCACCTAGCCCACACTTCCTGAGCTTACCTATGAGGATGTTATGGGAGACAGTGTCAAAAGCCTTGCTGAAGTCCAGGTAGACAACATCCACCGCTCTCCCCTCATCCACCCAGCCAGTCATGCCATCGTAGAAGGCTATCAGATTGGTCAAGCATGATTTCCCCTTGGTGAAGCCATGCTGACTACTCCTGATCACCTTCTTTTCTTCTACATGCTTAGAGATGACCTCCAGAAGGAGCTGTTCCATCACCTTACCAGGGATGGAGGTGAGGCTGACTGGCCTGTAGTTTCCCGGGTCCTCCTTCTTGCCCTTCTTGAAGACTGGGGTGACATTGGCTTTCCTCCAGTCCTCAGGCACCTCTCCCGTTCTCCATGTCCTTTCAAAGATGATGGAGAGTGGCTTCGCAATGCCTTCTGCCAGCTCCCTCAGCACTTGTGGGTGCATCCCATCAGGGCCCATGGATTTGTGGGTGTCCAGTTTGCCTAACTGATCTCTAACCCGATCCTCCTCGACCAAAGGAAGGCCATCCTTTCTCCAGGCTTCCTTTCTTACCTCCAGGGTCTGGGATTCCTGAGGGCCAGCCTTAGCAGTAAAGACTGAAGCAAAGAAGGCATTCAGTAACTCTGCCTTCTCTGTATCCTTTGTCACCAGGGCACCCACCTCATTCAGCAGAGGGCCCACGTTTTCCCTAGTCTTCCGTTTGCTACCGATGTATTTGAAGAAGCCCTTCTTACTGTCCTTGACGTCCCTTGCCAGAATAAATTCCAGGTGGGCCTTAGCCTTCCTCGTTGCATGCCTGCATACCCTGACAATGTTCCTGTATTCCCCCCAAGTGGCCTGTCCCTTTTTCCACATTCTGTACACTTCCTGACGTTGGTAGCTCTTCCCTTGTCCACTGATGCAGTCACTCCATCGTAGAAGGCCACTAGGTTAGTCAGGCATGATTTGCCCTTTATGGCAGCCATGTTGGCTGTCCCTAATCACCTCCCTGTCACCCATATGTTTCAACATGTCTTCCAGGAGGATCTGCTCCATGATCTTACCGGGCACAGAAGTGAGGCTGACTGGTCGGTAGTTCCCAGTGCCGTTCTCATGGTTCAACCCCAGCTGTTAACCAAGTATCACGCAGCTGCTCGCTCACTCCCCACCTCCCCAGTGGGGTGGGGAGGAGAATCGGAGAGAAAGGAAAACTCGTGGGTTGAGATAAAAACAATTCACCAGGACAGCAAGGGAAAAGATATTAATAATTATATTATATATTAATAATGATAATAATAATAAAATATAATGATAATAGAATATATAAAATGAACGATGCACAATTTCTCACCGACCGACAACCCAATGACCGATACAGCCCACCTCGAGCAGCAATCACGGAGTGAAACTGAGAGTGATCTCGGAACAATCCCGAGCAGTGATCTCGGAACTGCAAGTTCCAGAGAGAGCAAGTGAGGGAACAGTCGAATGAACGAAAGCACGGATGAACGAAAGGCCCTTGGCCCACCGGCTGACCCCCACTTATGCTGGGCATGACATCTATGGTAGGGAATACTCTCTTTGGCCAGTTTGGGTCAACTATTCTGGCTATACCCCTCCCAGGTTTTTGCACCTGCACATTAGAAAAACCTGGAAAGCTGGAAAATGTCCTTGATCGCTTACCAACAACTAATAACATCAGTGTATTATCAACATTCTTCACATACCAAATCCCATACTAAATCCAAAACACAGTAGCTACTGGGAAGAAAACTAGCTCCGTCCTGGCCGAAATCAGGACAGTTCTCCTTTTTGCCCTTTTTAAAAATGGACGTGATGTTTCCCTTTTTTATGCAGTCACTAGGGACTTCTCATGACTGCCACAACTTTTCAAATATGATGGAGAGTGGCTTGACAAATCACATCAGCCAACTCCCTCAGGACCCTGGGGTGCATCTCGTTGAGTACCAAGGCCTTGTGTATGTTCAGGTTCCTCAGGTGGTCTCGAACCTGATCTTCTCCTATGATGGGAGGGACTTCATTCCCCCAGTCCCTGCCTTGATGTTCATGGGCTTGAGAGATGTGGGAAGAGAGATTAGCTTTGAAAACTGAGGCCAAAAAAGTTGTTGAGTACCTCAGCCTTCTCCATGTTGGTTGTCACCAGCTCTCCTATATTTTTTTATTGGGGGGGTGGGTATGTGTGTACATTTTCTTTAATCTTCCTTTTCTGGCCAACATGCCTGTAGAAGCCCTTTTTATTATTCTTCACATATCTCGCCAAATTCAGCTCCAACTGTGCCTTAGCTTTCCTGATCCCATTCCTACATATCCGGGCAGTATCCCTATATTCTTTCCAGGATACATGTCCCTGCTTCCATTGCCTATGCATTTCCTTCTTACACTTTAATTTGACCAGGAGGTCCTTACTCAGCCATGCTGGTCGCCTGCCTTCCTTGCCTGATTTCTAGTCTGATTTCAGGTCTAGTAATGCTTCTCCTCTGATCAGGCTGTCTATCTCTTGGCTTAAGAAATTATCCTCGACACACTCCAAGAGTCTCCTGGACTGCTTACAGCTTACTGTGCTGCTTTTCCAGCAGATGTCAGGGTGATTGAAGTCCCCCAACAGGATCAGAGCCTGCAAGTGTGATGCTTCCTGTAGTTGAAGTAAGAAAGCTTCGTGGATTGCTAATTGCTTTGAGGCATTTCACAGATGTTCCCCTGTTGGTTCCTAATATATCAGCAGCCCTTGGCTTTTCTATGTTGCTCAAAACTCTATCCCCTTCCCCCACTAAATCTAGTTGTGTCCCTGTATGTTCTTGTTTATGGCTTCCACCTTATTTTCCCTTATTGCACTGAAAAAGGCCCTTGACCAGATACCATTAAAGAAGCAGATGCTCTCCTTCCACGTATCCTTACACTGTTTAGTTCCAAGGACTGACTGCTCTTTGTGCCAAAAAAAAAAAAAAGTTATCTTGGTTTAAAGTATTAGCCTAAGGAAGTCAAGGCAGTTTCAGTGCTTAAATGTGAGTTACACTGCAGGAAAGCCTGTTGTTTAACCAGTCTGACTCTCAAGAGTTTGGGTTTGGGTTTTTGTTGTTGTTGTTCTTGAAAAAGCAAACTGAGTTAAACCTATAAATTCCTATTTTTAAGAAGTATCATTGCTTTCATTTCACTAGGTTTGTAACCTGTGTTAAGACTACCCTCCTCCTCTTTTTTCCTCCCCTGCAATGCAGACATGTCCTAAAGATGAACAAAGTTTGTATATTAGCAGTGTTTGTTTCACGTGAAATGAATGTTGTTAATGCTTTTATAAATGGTAATTAAGCTTTGTTTGCAGTGTTAATCAGAGCTGTGCCTCAAAACAGCTAAAACTGTGTAGAACAATTATTTTGCAGATCTGGGGTTTGACAACATGTATGTGTACAGTTATCCAGTAAGTCTTACTGGCTCACATTTTCTGTGCTTACACTTGCTTTACCCCCTTTCTGTCATGAAGGTTACTATTAAGAATATTGAAAGAGAGCTCCTCTGCCCAGCATGCAAGGAATTATTTATCCATCCATTGATCCTTCCTTATCAGCACAATATCTGTCAAAAATGTGTAAAAAAAATTCTCTTTCGCTGATGGAGTCTCTGAATCCTCTAATCGGAGTAGCCCTCGAACTATAATCTATTCTACTAGCATGGATAGAATTGATGGGATTAGTAGATCAGGTATGTATCAGAATTTTGCATATTTTTTCTAATTTTATATATTAGAGTGACTTTAACTGAATGGTATCTGCATTGCTGAAGTGTCTTCTCAGTACTCCTGATGACTTCGGGATAGTGCAAGTCTTGTTCATTCTGTGCCAAGAACAATGTCACAGAGAACAATACAAAGAGTATTTTCATTTTAAGGATAATGCACTCTATTTCATATACAATAAATTTGTCTTTGTGGCATTGACAGAGTCCAGTACTTTCTGACCAGGTTCTTTTAGATATTCCATGCATGGAGGGTATAATGTTTAATATCAAATTTACTTATTTGAAGATATTTGATGTTACATGGGATTTTTGATTTAGCAGCATGATACAGCAATATACTGAAATCACAATACAGGTGTAAGTTACACTTAGCAAAATATAGGGATTGCAGTATAGAGTACAATCACAATACCAGTGTGATTCCCATTACTGGTTGTACTGGTTTTGGCTGGGATAGAGGTAATTTTCTTCATAGCAGCAGGTATTGGGGCTATGTTTTGGATTTGTGACCAAACCAGTGTTGATAACACACCAATATTTTAGCTATTGCTGAACAGTGCTTACATAGCCTTAAGGCTTTTTCTCACACTGCCCCACCAGCAAGTAGGCTGGGAGTGCACAAGAAGTTGGGAGGAGACACAGCCGGGACAGCTGACCCCAACTGACCAAAGGGATATTCCATACCATATGATGTTGTGCTCAGCAATAAAAGCTGGGGGGAAGAAGAAAGAAGGCAGGGGGATGTTTGGAGTTATGGTGTTCGTCTTCCCAGGGCTCAATTTTAGGGCCAGTGCTCTTTAATGTTTTAATAAATGATCTGGACACAAGAATCGAATGTACATTAAGTAAGTTTGCCGGTGATACTAAACTAGGAGGAGCTGTGGACTCCCTCAAGGGTAGAGAGGCCTTACAGAGAAATCTGGATAGACTAGAGAGCTGGACAGTCACCAACCATATGAAATTTAACAAGAGCAAGTGCCAGATTCTCCACCTGGGACGGGATAACCCTGGTTATACATACAAACTGGGGGACGAGAGCCTGGAGAGCAGCCCCACAGAAAGAGATCTGGGGGTTTGGGTTGATGGCAAGTTGAATATGAGTCAACAGTGTGCCCTGGCAACCAAAAGGGCCAACCATGTCCTGGGGTGCGTCAAGCACAGCATAGCTAGCCAGTGGAGGGAGGCAATTATCCCATTCTACGCTGCACTGGTGTGGTCTCACCTCGAGTACAGTGTGCAGTTTTGGGCGCCTCAATATAAGAAGGACATCAAGCTATTAGAGTGTGTCCAGAGGAGGGCGACCAAGATGGTGAAAGATCTCAAGGGCAAGACTTATGAGGAGCGGCTGAGGTCACTTGGTTTGTTCAGCTTGGAGAAGAGAAGGCTGAGGGGTGATCTCATCGCAGTCTACAACTTCCTCAAGGGTGGCAGAGGAGGAGGAGGTGCTGATCTCCTCTCTCTCTGGTGACCAGTGATAGGACACAAGGAAATGGAATGAAGTTGCGTCAGGGGAAGTTCAGATTGGACATTAGGAAAAGGTTCTTCACTGAGAGGGTGGTTGGTCACTGGAACAGGCTCCCCAGGGAAGTGGTCACAGCACCAAGCCTGTCAGAGTTCAAGGAGTGTCTGGACGACGCTTTTAGTCATATGGTTTAGTTTTAGGTAGTCCTGCAAGTAGCAGGGAGTTGGACTCAATGATCCTTATGGGTCCCTTCCAACTTGAGATATTCTATGATTCTAAGTAACTGTCACACATGATGAAGCTCTGCTTTCCTGGAAATGGCTAAACATCTGCCTGCTGATGGGAAGTAGTGAATGAATTCCTTATTTTGGTTTGCTTTTAAATTTTGCTTTTAAATTGTTGGTTGAAGCAACCATAAAAGAGCAGTGCAAGGCAAGCATCTTTTGGCTAGCATCAAAGGACACTTCAGAAACGTTGATGCTTCATTTCTTTTTCAAGAGAAGATAGATGACTAAACACAGTTAAGAACAAATTTCCCATTCTAAAAAAATAACCTATTTCAACACTGTAAGAATTCAGCTGTATGTACTCTAAGTCATACCTCCATTTACAAACTTGCTAGTTGTAGCAACTTGTGCTCCTCTCAAAGGGATTTTAAAACTGCTCCAGTTACAGAGGTTAGATTTTAGTTTCTTTGTAAGGGGAAGCTGAGAGGATATGTTGGACCTAAATGCTGGCTTAGCCTGCTTCAGAATTACTTAAATGACTGTTCTTTGATTGTTGCTCCACTTGAGTTCATGAATGAGACAGGGATGCACTCCCTGTTTGATAGCTTTAAGAACATTGTGCCATGAATAGCTTTTGGGTTCCAAAGGCTTTTTAAAGCTTTTAAACTTGCAGCTTTACTTCAGCCTTGGATCACTTTATTTTGGAGAGGAGAAGAAATGTGTGCATAGCTATTTGGTAGGAATGTAACTTCTCTGCAATCCCCTTCTAAGACAAAAAGAGATGGACATATTCTGTTTAACTGTGCAGCTCTATGGTTCCCTAATTCAGGGTAGAGGAATCTCTCAAATTCACTCATCTCAGTGTTCCCTTTAATTGGTGTAGGGACTCAGTAATCTTTTATCAAGGCCATTTATCTGGGAAAAGGCCAAGTCAGCCTCTGTATGTTTTGACTAACTGATCTGGTTGATATTTCATAGTGGTAATGCCTAGTTGTCTCGCTTTTCTGATTCCTCTTGGGATAAGAAAGTTGTCTCAGCCAGAGCAAACTTCTAGGAGCTTTGTTAACAAACAAAGAAGGTCTGGTTGGGGATGTGAAGGTTGGGGACAGCCTTGGCTGCAGTGACCACAAGATGGTGGAGTTCAGGATCCTGCGTGGAGGAAGCAGGGCACTAAGCAGGATTACAACCCTGGACTTCAGGAGAGCTAACTTTGCCCTCTTCAAGGACCTGCTTGGAGGAATCCCATGGGTTAGGGCTCTAGAAGGTAGGGGGGTCCAAGAAAGCTGGTCAGTATTCAAGCATCACTTCCTCCAAGCTCAAGAGCGGTGCATCCCCAGGAGTAAGAAATCGGGTAAGGGAGGCAAGAGACCTGCGTGGCTGAGCAAGGAACCGCTGGCTAAACTCAAAGGGAAGAAGGAAGTCTACGGAATGTGGAAAAAGGGACAGACCACTTGGGAGGAATACAGGAATGCTGTCGGGGTATGCAGGCATGCAACGAGGAAGGCTAAGGTCCACCTGGAATTTATTCTGGCAAGGGACGTCAAGGACAGTAAGAAGGGCTTCTTCAAATACATCGGTAGCAAACGGAAGACTAGGGAAAACGTGGGCCCTCTGCTGAATGAGGTGGGTGCCCTGGTGACAAAGGATGCAGAGAAGGCAGAGTTACTGAATGCCTTCTTTGCTTCAGTCTTTACTGCTAAGGCTGGCCCTCAGGAATCCCAGACCCTGGAGGTAAGAGAGGAAGCCTGGAGAAAGGAAGACCTTCCTTTGGTCGAGGAGGATCGGGTTAGAGATCATTTAGGCAAACTGGACACCCACAAATTCATGGGCCCTGATAGGATGCACCCACAAGTGCTGAGGGAGCTGGCAGAGGTCATTGCCAAGCCACTCTCCATCATCTTTGAAAGGACATGGAGAACGGGAGAGGTGCCTGAGGACTGGAGGAAAGCCAACGTCACCCCAGTCTTCAAGAAGGGCAAGAAGGAGGACCCGGGAAACTACAGGCCAGTCAGCCTCACCTCCATCCCTGGTAAGCAGATGGAACAGCTCCTTCTGGAGGTCATCTCTAAGCATGTAGAAGAAAAGGTGGTGATCAGGAGTAGTCAGCATGGCTTCACCAAGGGGAAATCATGCTTGACTGTAGGTGACCTGTTTTACGACAGGTTAGAGCTGATTGTAACAGCAGTACAGTAATTGAAACAGCAGTGCTGTAAAGGTCAATGAAGGGACACAGTAAGGTAAACAAGAGTAACCAGAAGCAGTCAGAACCAGAAAGAAGTTTGTTGTTACACTAAAGAATTTCTTTGTTATGTTTAAGTGCACAAATTTAGAAATGTTTAAACAGGTGTTAGAGCGCGTGTAGTAGATAAGGAAGCTTTATAAACCCCTGTAAGTGCGCATTAAAGCGTCTCCGCTTTCCACCTATGCCGGAGTCCGTGCCTTCATTCCCTCAAATGGTGACCCCGACGTGATGGGGTAAATCAACGCTGCATGAGCGTCCGAAAAAGCAACGCTGCATAAGCGTCCAGTAAAGCAACGCTGAACGAGCGTCCAGTAAAGCAACGTGGAGCGTCCGGAGGGAACCCAGCCGAACGAATCAAGCTTGCAGCTGGACTGCGGCTTCCACCCCGGGACATCGCCTGAAAAACAGGTGAGCGGCTGGGCATTTATAATGGGAACTAATATTTCTGCGGAAGAAGCAGCTCTAGTTAAGTTATTAACGCACCTTTTGACAAAAAGGGGAGTAAAGTATGACTCATAAAATTAAACTGTTGCTGAAGTTTTTGCAAAAGCAAGGAGCCCCCTCTACTGTCTCTGCTGTGTTTGATGTAAAGACGTGGGAGCAGGCAGGAGAAACGATATGGGAAGCAGTCTCTAGAGGGAATACAGCTGCCGTTGAAATTTTGACTACATGGCATTTAGTAACTGAGACTTTAAGATCGTGGCAGGCGGAAAAGAAGGTTCAAAGTGCTGCCGTTCAAACAGTACTCACAGCTGATTCGCGCTCAGAGACAGAAAAGACATCGGATGAGGGAGATTTGATAGATTTAAAGAAAACTGAGATACCACCGACAAAGCCCGACCCAATGATCCCCTCGGCTCCTGCACGAACCTCCGCCCCTATTCCGGAGGGGGTCGGAGAGTTCAACCCATGGGCACGATGGGAACAAGTGCGCCGGGAAGCATTAAAGGAGGGAGATCCAATAGGATTAGCCCTCCCCGCGCGGCGCGGACCGGAGCAGCCTCCCCTCCCCTGGCTGCCATGGCTCTCTAAGGCCGGTATCGGGAGCGGAGAGCGGAGCTCAGCGAGCCCGGAGCAGGGAGCAGCCCCCCCACAGCCGGCCGCAGTCACCATCACACCGCGGGAGGCGGAGCGAACAGCCAGTCACCACCGTCCGCACCGAACAGCCGCCACCGCCCGCCGCCAAAGGAAAAAAAAAGGAAAAAAAAAAAGTATACATGCAGTTTACTGATAGACTACGGGACTCTTTAAATAAGCAGCTTGATAACCGTGAAGCAAAAGAAGCCTTAATGTTAAAATTAGCTGTGGAAAATGCGAATACGGACTGTAAAAAAATACTCCAGGCGATGCCAGCGAATACTACACTAGTGCAAATGATTGAAGCATGTAACCGTGTTGGGTCGGTGGAACATCACACCGCCGCGTTAGCTGGAGCTTTTGCAGCAGCTCTGCAAGTCGGAGACAAACGTTGCTTTCGCTGCCATGCTACGGGACACATTGCTATTGAATGTCCCTACAAGGAAACAGGGGGAGGCGCAGTGACGCTGCCCGCCCACCCCCCCCTCGACCTGTCCCCGCTGAACGGATGGCACTGCGCGTGCGCAACTGGGACGAGTTAAAGGCAGCGAACTCATTTTAATACAGACCGCCTTTGCGAACTCATTTTAATACAGACCGCCTTTGCGAACTCATTTTAATAAAGACTGCCTTTTCGGGGAAAGGTGATGAATATGTATAGACGTATGATGAATATGTAACATTTTGCTGACTAACTGGAGTGATAATTGTGTGTCTTGTTTGTAAATGCCCAGGTATTTTATGTTAAAGGTACTTTATGGTACTTTATGGTACTTTATGGTACTTTACGGTATTTTGCGGTATTTTGTGGTGTTTTATGCTAAAAGCATTTGTTTTGTGGGTGTGTGTATTTTATGTTAAAAGCATTTGTGGATATTTTGTGTTAAAAACATTTGTGTGTGTTGTGGGTGTGTGTGTTTGAGACGCGGCGCCGCTGTGAAGCGAGTGAGTCCTGATTTGTGGTTCCGTAACTCTGTGTGGGTCCCGTTGAAAAAAAAAAAAAAAAGAAAAAAAGGTATTGGATTATCCCAGAGATTTGGGACGTTTGGGAATGAAAACAAAGCACAATAGCTAATAAGAAACAATCTAGAAAATAAGTATAAGGAGTCAGAAGAGATGGGTAACACTCAGAATAAGGGTATTTTAAAGAAAAGCCCCCTTGGTCGTATATTGACACATTGGAGGGATATTGTTGGAACCAGGGGTACAGAGAATAAGAAGACTCTCATTAAATATTGTAATCAATGGTGGCTGATTTATAAGCTGGAAGATGGAACTAAGTGGCCACTTAATGGGTTAGTTCCACTTCATGGGTCAATTGATTATAACACTATCTTGCAATTAATGTTGTTTTAAGGAGAGAAGGAAAATAGGATGAAGTGTCATATGCAGATATGTTTTTCACCCTCCGA
The DNA here is from genome assembly GCA_009819775.1 of Phoenicopterus ruber ruber. Lineage (NCBI taxonomy): Eukaryota > Metazoa > Chordata > Aves > Phoenicopteriformes > Phoenicopteridae > Phoenicopterus > Phoenicopterus ruber. Next base: position 8,882,041 of record CM020247.1, on the reverse strand, counting down.
AATCACCCGGAGTGGCAAAGGGACTGTGGAATGGTGCTGCCACAGGACCCTATGGTACTCGCCCTCGAGTGGGAAAATAACAAAGAACTTAAAGGTAAACTGAAGCAGTGTTGCTCGGCATGTAGTATCGGACAAAGGTGTACTAAAATAGATAAATTCACCGGGCATCAGAACAAGATCTAACTGATTTGCTTAAGCCTCCCCCTCAATCACAGAAACAGAATGTATGACTGAGATGGAAAAACAATTAATTAAAAAAAAAAAAAAAACAACAAAAAACTGCAGGGGATTTGGCTAAGGACCATATCCTTTGATAACCTGGGGGCGAGGATATGCTTGTGTTTCCACAGGACGAGGACCACGATGGGTACCAGCCCGTGGTGTGCGGCCTTGGTTGGGAGCATCATCCTCTACTGTTGCGGTTTCAGTGCCTCATGGATCTCCATCCAACCTAGAGCAAACATCTGGGTCACACTTGCCAACATGATGGGACAGAACCACATGTGCCTCTCGATGGCCAGCGCAGCCAACCCGTTTACGACATGTTTAGTTGGAATTCCACTTTCAGACAAGGAAGTTGTGACTGTTGTTAATAATACTTCAGTAGGGCATCGGCATCATATTATGTCTAAATGGAAAGTTAATCTGACGGGAAATGCTAGTAAGGAAGCGGTAACCAACTGGGATGGCTGGGCCAACTATTTGCCGGTCGGTCCATTGGAGCCATAAGAATTAGATATTTTGGGAAGTGTGAGTGCCTATGCCTGTCTAAGCTTTAATTATACTGGACGTGATAACACCGTAATTGATGTACCAGCAAGTTTATCCGTCTATAAGAACGCATCTGTGTGGTGTAATTATACCACCTCTAAAATATCTAAGTCTTCAAACAAACCTTTAGCCTTGCCGGCCGGTGTGTTTCTCATCTGTGGGGACCGGGCTTGGCAAGGTGTTCCTTCTCATATTGCAGGAGGCCCTTGTACTCTGGGCCGCCTAACATTGTTAACACCAAACACGTCCATGGTTTTAAATATTAACAGACTTCATGGGCGATCAAAACGATCAGTGAATCATTATCGAGAAGATTGTAAGGACAATGTGGATTTTTGGGAGGCAGATAAGACTATCGTAGCCTCAATCTTAGCGCCTGGTGTCGCTGCCGCAAAAGCCCTTGCGACACTTAATAAATTAGGATGTTGGCTTGCTAAGCAAAACAATGCCACATCAAAAGCTTTAAGTGCTTTGCTGGTAGATACAGATTCTATTAGGCACGCCACTTTGCAAAATAGAGCAGCTATAGATTTTTTGTTATTAGCACAAGGACATGGATGTGAAGAGTTTAAAAGCATGTGTTGTATGAATTTAAGCGATAACTCTCAAACAGTATTTCAACAGATAAAGAAATTGAAAGAGCTATCTGAAAAATTAACCACAAGCTCAGTAGGATTAGAATCTTGGCTGAAAGGGTTAGGATTAACAGGATGGTTAGTAGAATTAGCGAAAGGAGGACTTGTTTTGCTCATTGTATTAGTCACAATTATTATTGTAGTGCCTTGTCTGTTGCAGTGTTTGCTAAAAATGATTGAACATTCAATGCACTCTATTTGGCTTGTAAAAACAAAGAAAGGGGGAATTGTAGGTGACCTGTTTTATGACAGGTTAGAGCTGATTGTAACAGCAGTACAGTAATTGAAACAGCAGTGCTGTAAAGGTCAATGAAGGGACACAGTAAGGTAAACAAGAGTAACCAGAAGCAGTCAGAACCAGAAAGAAGTTTGTTGTTACACTAAAGAATTTCTTTGTTATGTTTAAGTGCACAAATTTAGAAATGTTTAAACAGGTGTTAGAGCGCGTGTAGTAGATAAGGAAGCTTTATAAACCCCTGTAAGTGTGCATTAAAGCGTCTCCGCTTTCCACCTATGCCGGAGTCCGTGCCTTCATTCCCTCACTTGACCAATCTGATAGCCTTCTATGATGGCATGACTGGCTGGGTGGATGAGGGGAGAGCGGTGGATGTTGTCTGCCTTGACTTCAGCAAGGCTTTTGACACTGTCTCCCATAACATCCTCATAGGTAAGCTCAGGAAGTGTGGGTTAGACGAGTGGACGGTGAGGTGGATTGAAAACTGGCTGAATGGCAGAGCTCAGAGGGTGGTGATCAGCGGCGCAGAGTCTGGTTGGAGGCCTGTAGCTAGTGGTGTCCCCCAGGGGTCAGTACTGGGCCCAGTCTTGTTCAATTTATTCATCAACAACCTGGATGAAGGGACAGAGTGTACCCTCGGCAAGTTTGCCGATGATACAAAACTGGGAGGAGTGGCTGATGCACCAGAAGGCTGCGCTGCCATTCAGCGAGACCTGGACAGACTAGAGTGTTGGGTGGAGAGGAACCTCATGAGGTTCAACATGGGCAAGTGCAGGGTCCTGCACCTGGGGAGGAATAATCCCATGCACCGGTACAAGTTAGGGGTTGACCTCCTGGAAAGCAGCTCTGCGGAGAAGGACCTGGGAGTCCTGGTGGATGACAAATTCACCATGAGCCAGCAATGTGCCCTTGCGGCTAGGAAGGCCAACGGCATCCTGGGGTGCATTAAGAAGAGTGTGGCCAGCAGGTCGAGGGAGGTTATCCTCCCCCTCTACTCTGCCCTAGTGGGGCCCCATCTGGAGTACTGTGTCCAGTTCTGGGCTCCCCAGTTCAGGAAAGATGAGGAACTACTGGAGAGAGCCCAGCAGAGAGCTACAAAGATGATTAAGGGACTGGAGCATCTCTCCTATGGGGAAAGGCTGAGGGAGCTGGGGCTGTTTAGCCTGAGGAAGAGAAGACTGAGAGGGGACCTCATCAATGCTTATAAATATCTCAAGGGCGGGTGTCAAGAGGATAGGACCAAACCCAACGACAGGACAAGGGGGAACAGGCACAAACTGGAACATAGGAAGTGCCATCTGAATATGAGGAAAAACTTCTTTACTGTGAGGGTGACAGAGCCCTGGAACAGGCTGCCCAGGGAGGTTGTGGAGTCTCCTTCTCTGGAGATATTCAAAACCCTGCAGTCCTGTGCAGCCTGCTCTGGGTGACCCTGCTCCAGCAGGGGGGTTGGACTAGATGATCTCCAGAGGTCCCTTCCAACCCCTACCATTCTGTGATTCTCTGAGTAGTCCAAGCTCCATCACTACTAACCCAGACAGTATGACCCATAGAAGGCACTGTCTTCTTATTACAATTGACAAACTCTTTTCGGATTATGGTTCCGGTCCAAGTATCATTTATATGAGTGGAATAGTTTCTACAAAGACGTCCTAATTGTACAGCTCTAGCAACTGGGCCTAGTCGTTGGATTTCATAATCAATTGTGGAGCAATTAAAAACTCGTGTACGATTCCATTTAGAATGTTGGGACTCTTTACTCCTTGCCTTTGCTATATTTGTTAAGTGTTATTTTTGTATTCGTGCTCTCCAATTCCTCTCCAGTCCATTCAATGGACCAAGGTGTACTTTGCATATAATGGCACTCACCTTCTTCTGAGTTGATCCAGACTCTAGGCAAATTCATTTCCCAAGGGAATCATCCCTTTCCTGGTCCTGGTTTTCTGCTTCCCCTCAAGTCACTAATGCTTAGGCAGGTGATATTAGTTCCTCTGCCAATAGCTAGGGTGTAATTACCTAAATTTAATGACCCATTTCCACTTTCAATTATTTTCTCAAAGGTTACATTTAAATTCAAGGTTACGATTCCCCAGTCTAGAGGATTCGCTGCAGATTTTGGTAAGGGAAGGCATGCAGTTAAGCTACTACTATTGTGGATTCTCCCGAATGACTGGATGAGCTGTAAGACTAGTTTTCCTCTACACATAGTAAAAATTAAACAGGTGAGTACAATACTTATAATCTTCATCTTCTTAGTAGAGTTAAATCAAAAGATATTTTGCCTTATACATAAACAATAACATAATAGGTAATAAAATTAACAATACTAAGTACAAGAACAATTGACCTCGTGGACATTCAACTTCTACGTAAGCAAGGCCTCCTTCCCAGGTACAATTCATGAGACGTCCTTAGTCAATCGAAGCTTGAGGTCTCCGGTCCGTGTGGGGGTCCATTTTTCTTGATCCGGTTCTGGTGCTCTTTTCACCCACGTATAGTGAATCCAGGAGTCAATTCCTTCTACTTTAACTGCAGTATATGTCTTTAATAACACAGTATAAGGTCCTTTCCGCTTCTCCTTTAGTGGTTCATCTTTCCAGGTCCGTATATAAACAATATCTCCTGGTTGGAATGGGCACACTGGTGAGTCCAATGGAAGAGAAACCTTGTGATTTAGGTACCTGTGGAGTGAGGATAAAGTCTGCAAAAGAGAAATCAAATACTCCTTGATATTAGCCTGTCCTTTTCCATGCATTTGATCACCTTTTCCTGTCATCAAGTTTACAGGATATGGCTTTCCATACAGAGTTTCAAAAGGACTCACTTTTTCTCTTACTCTAGGAGTAACCCGAATTCTCATTAATGCTATAGGTAGGATATCTACCCACTTCATTTGCGTTCCCTGACATAGCTTCGAGATTTGTCTCTTTAGGGTCTGATTCATCCTTTCTACCTTCCCACTTGACTGTGGTCTCCAAGGTGTATGCAGATCCCATTGTATTTGTAGAAGCTTAGCGACTCCCTGAACTACTCCAGCTATAAAGTGAGGCCCATTATCTGATGACATCCCTTCTGGGATGCCGAATCTCGGTATAATTAACAAGATTCTAACTACTTCTCTAGCTTGGTTGGTATGGCAAGGGAAGGCCTCTGGCCAGCCAGAGAAAGTATCTACTAATACCAACAAATATTTATATCGGTTACATCTAGGTAAGTCTGAAAAGTCTATTTGCCAGTATTCCCCAGGAGTTATTCCTTGCTTCACAATCCCTCCTATCATTTTCTTCTCGATTTTTGGGTTATTAGCACAACAGATGGTACATTTTTTTACCACAGTGTCCACTATACTCTGTAATTTAGGCCCAAAAAAGTTTCTTTTCACAGTTAATGCTAGTGCATCTGCTCCAGTATGTGTGTCTTGACGTAGTCTTTTAAGTAGAATTTCCATCATTTTCTCAGGGACCAGCAACTGTTTCAACAGTGTTACCCACCAACCTTGATCATTTTTGGAGCATTCTAATTGCTCTGAACTGGTGCTCCTTTTCAGTATATTTTGGTGGTAACAATTCTAAGCAAGATCCTGGGATTAAGGCTCCTTCTATGTTTGACTCCTCTAGGGCTGCCCTTTTAGCTTGCCAATCTGCTTTTTGGTTTCCTTTTATAATTTCACCATTTCCCTTTTGATGAGCTCTACAATGTATTATTGCAACTTCCTTTGGGAGGAGAATTGCTTGTAATAGTTTCATAATTTCTGTCCCATATTTTATTGGAGTCCCTTGTGAATTTAACAGCCCTCTTTCTTTCCAAATTGCCCCATGTGCGTGCACCACTCCAAACGCATATTTAGAAACAGTATATATATTGGCTCTCTTTCCATGACTTAATTCTAATGCTTGAGTTGATACCGAAAAAATTGGTTAAATACAGAACCCTCTAACACTTCCTTTTAAGTTTTAGAAGGCAGGCATTCTTTATTACAGCACCGGATGCACGGGGGATCACTCCACCTATCGTGCACACTGTAAGTTGTGAGAGTAGAGATTTATATCATTCTAGTATATACATATTCATTAAAATCCTTGGGATAATCATACATATTCATGTCATTTCGGGGAACTAGTTGTAATATTCGCATCTTCATTATGCATGTGCAGTGTGGGTTACTCCATACGGTTTGTCTTTTGTTACAATTAGTTCATCTTGGTTGGTTCTGACTACAAGGCTCAAGGTTTCTTAGGTCTCTTATCTATGAGACTATATCTAATGAGACTATATATATATATATATAAAAATGCATATGTTCAAGGTGGATCCCTCCAGCAGCTGGGCTCACACACTCAGTCTGCCCCATAGCTGTCCCTGGATCCCAGTCTCCCCAGTTGCTGGCATCTGGACATATGAGCCCCTGAAGCTGCAGTCCCAATCCAGTTGCTGGTACAGACTGTCACACACACACAGAGCTGGCCAGGGCTTTCAAGGTACCAATAACTGCCCCCCCACTGTGCTCTCGCCCCTAGAGATATACAGGCACTCTCACACCCCGAATTGGATGGAACTGCCCCAGTCCCCAATAGCCAACCCCCTGTGCTCTCACCCTTAGAGACACACAGGCGTTTTCACACCCAGAGCTGGCCCTTAGAGACCCACTCACCCCCTTGCTCCCAGGATCCATAATGGGATGTTTAGAAGAAGTGATGAAAGAAGGAATGATTTACTGATGAAAAAGTGAAGGAGCAATTTACGAGAGGACAGGATGCCCTGGAGCAGGGAGTATGGGAGACAAAACAACAACGGGATAAGGAAGCCTAATCAAGGGGCCTGAGGATGGCACATCCTTGTTTGAGTCCTTGAATTTGTAACTAAATGAGCATTCCAGAGAAGGTAAACAGAACTGTGAACTCTGTGTGAACGTAGCTCATTAACATAGTAAAAGTCACACCCCTCGACTGTAGTGCCCCCTACTCACAGAAGCCCCTTCCCCATAGAGCATGCGTAGTAAAATAAATGTGTGCTGTGCCTTTAAGTAGAGACGAGACAAGTAAGGACCAATGGGCAAGAGGGTAAATAAGCGTAACTGTGAAAATACTGATAACGGTTGCTCAAAGTGTATAAATGTTAACCGTATGTTAGCCGGGGTGTGCTAGCTTTGTGGAATTACCACCTAGCACCCATCTTTGCACAAACATGAATTAAATTGAGTTAAAATACCTCTACTCTGTGTGTATATTGGTGTTTTGCACACCGGGTAAACAACCCCACTTGAGGGACAACAGTTTTGGCATGCCGGATGGGACAGCGCTGACAGCCTTGCCCGGTTCGTCTTGCCGCATCCAACGGTGAGAAGAGAACTGAGTGAACTTCAGCGCGCACCGACCTGTTGATCGGGGACTCCATCGGCTCCTCTCCTGCAGTCAGGCGGTGTCCTGGTTGCGGCTGGGATAGGGTTAATTTTCGCCAGAAGCTGGCCGGGGTCTATTCTATACCATGTGACCATCACGCTCACTATTTAGAGGGGGTCGAGCGGAGGGGTGGGGATCACTGCTCAGGAGCGGGCTGGGCGTCGGGCTCCGGGCTGGGAGCGACCTGTACGGGAAGCACCGCTAAGTACACGCTGTTGTTGTTATTGTTGGGGTTTCTCGGTTAAACTGTTGTTGTTAACCCACGAGTTTTGCCTTTCTTTGTCCCGATTCTCTCCCCGTCCCACCGGGAGAGTGGGGGGGTGAGCGAGCGGCTGCGTGGCTCAGCCTCCTGCTGGGGCTAAACCACGACAGTCCTTTTTGGCGCCCAACGTGGGGCACAACAACAGCACTTTTGTATTAAGTGTGCTATAGCTGTAGTAGTTACTAAGTGACAAGCTCCTGCACGGGTCAAAAAAAGTTTGCTGGCTGCACTGTTTCTCTCTTTACTTTTGGCAACATGTTAATGCAAACAATGCGAATGTGCTTTGTCCTGGCATTGACGGTCTCAATGTCCTGGGGGAGCTATCTGGTGGAGAGGATGAGGGAATACATCATCTCCCTCTCCCTACCCAGGATTAATGTGGATAGGTTTATTACGCAGGCTCCTGAGGTCCTTACTCACCCTTATGTGAGCTGCTTAGTACTACTTATTAATATTGTTGGCATATTACGGGGTTTGTGGAATCTGGTCTCATCCTGGTGGAAGAGAAGACAACTTTTGGGTGAGGCTATATTGAAGCGTGACCTGAGGCGGCTGGTCCCAGGGTGGCAGGGTGTGTGGAAGGACTTGGGCAGGTTCCTAGGGCGGTTATCACCTCCCATAGCCTGGAACTTGACACCCGAACAGGCAAGCAACCCTGGCAAACTGACACGCCACCTGATGGAAGGGTGCCTTGCCTATCCCAATGAAAACCAGCAGCTTCTAGCGCTGTACTGGGGCCTGGCTTGTGCCTATCGAGCTGCAGTTCAGCATTCTCAGAGGACTCTGGTTGAGGCAGGGACCCAAACTGCACCTGAGGACGCCATGGTTGAGATAGGGACCCAAACAACACCACCAACTACAGTAATTGCCCCAGTAGTTAAAAAGAAACAATGGACAAGGAAGACAACGGGTCCATATCCTCGATGAGTAAGGGAGGAGGAAGAAGAGGAAAGGTTTGATCAAGAAGCTGGTCCTACGACAAAGACATTGGAGGAAGGAGTGAGAGAATTCCGACAGGAAGCAGAAACTACCCGGTCCCTGACCTCAGCAGAACTTGGAGACATGCGGAAAGATTACAGCCGCCAGCCAGGTGAGCGGATTGCTGCCTGGCTGCTCCGATGCTGGGATAGCGGGGCCGACAGCCAGCACTTGGAAGGCAAGGAAGCCCAACAGCTGGGATCCCTTGCTAGGAACCAGGGAATTGAGAGAGGAATTGGAAAAGAGGCAGCAATTTGCAGTCTCTGGAGATGGCTCCTCTCAAGTGTGAGGGCAAGATATCCATTCAAGGAAGACCTTGTGAACTCCCCAGGGAAGTGGACCACTGCAGATGAAGGCATCCAGTACCTGAGAGAATTAGCGGTACTGGAAGTCATCTACAGGGATCTAGACAATGATGAGGTCTCCAAAGATCCAGAGGATGTCCTGTGCACACGGGCTATGTGGAGGAAGGTGATTCAGAGTGCCCCAGCATCATATTCTAACAGCCTGGCAGTGATGTATTGCCTGGATATTGATACGCCAACTGTGGAGACAGTGTTGTCTGGGCTCCAAAACTTTGAAGAAAATCTCTGTACCGCCTCATCCCCACGGGCCAGTGCCTTGGCTATCAGGGGTGCCCCAAGAAATCAGTCCTCTCCTGCCTCGGTCGGAGGGAAAGGGAGCCCCAGGCGCACGCCGCGTGGAGCACTCTGGTTCTTCCTGCGTGACCAGGGGGAGGACATGAGGAAGTGGGACGGTGAACCCACCTTTAAGCTGGAAGCCCGTGTACGTGAACTGAGAGGGAAGACAGCTGTTAAGAAGGGGCCACCCAAGAAGTCTGTCAGCAGAGTTGCTGTAGAGATGCACGAAGGCAATCAGCGATTTCCCAAACAGAGAAGAACTGAAATCACCTCCCTTGATCCTGAGCAGGGGCCTTCTGGTCTGGCGCTGCAAGGCTCAGACAGGGAATACTCTGACGAGGAACAGGAATAGAGGGTCCCTGCCTTCGGCCAGGAGGAGGAAAGGGATGACCGTGTATACTGGACTGTGTGGGTTCGATGGCCTGGCACATCAGACCCACAGAAGTATAGGGCTTTAGTAGACACCGGTGCACAGTGTACCCTGATGCCATCAGAACATAGGGGCACGAAACCCATCTGGATCTCAGGAGTGACAGGGGGATGCCAAGAATTGTTGGTATTGGAGGCTGAGGTGAGCTTAACGGGGGACAAGTGGGAAAAGCACCCCATTGTGACTGGCCCAGAGGCCCCTTGTATCCTTGGCATAGACTACCTCAGGAGAGGGTACTTCAAGGACCCAAAGGGATACCGATGGGCTTTTGGTGTAGCCACGGTGAATGCAGAGAAGACCAAACAGCTATCTACCCTGCCTGGCCTCTCGGAAGATCCCTGCGTTGTGGGATTGCTGCGAGCTGAAGAACAGAAGGTATCAATTGCTACCAGGACGGTGCACCGGCGGCAATATCGCACCAACCGAGGCTCCCTGGCTCCCATCCATGAGCTGATTCATCAACTGGAGAGCCAAGGAGTCATCAGTAAGACTCATTCACCTTTTAATAGTCCTATATGGCCAGTACGGAAATCTAACGGGGAATGGAGATTAACAGTGGACTATCGTGGCCTGAATGAAGTCACGCCACCACTGAGTGCTGCTGTGCCGGACATGCTAGAACATCCGTATGAACTGGAGTCCAAGGCAGCCAAGTGGTATGCTAACACTGATGTTGCCAGTGCATTCTTCTCAATCCCTTTGGCAGCAGAGTGCAGGCTGCAGTTTGCTTTCACCTGGAGGGGCGTCCAGTACACCTGGAATCGACTGCCCCAGGGGTGGAAACACAGCCCCACCCTTTGCCATGGACTGATCCAGACTGCACTGGAAAAGGGTGGAGCTCCAGAACACCTGCAATACATTGATGACATCATTGTGTGGGGCAACACAGCAGAAGAGGTTTTTGAGAAAGGGGAAAAAATAATTCCAATTCTTCTGAGAGCTGGCTTTGCCATAAAACGAGGTAAGGTCACAGGACCTGCACAGGAGATCCAGTTCCTAGGAATAAAATGGCAAGATGGACGTCGTCAGATCCTGACAGATGCGATCAACAAAATAGCAGCAATGTCTCCACCAGCTAACAAAAAGGAGACCCAAGCTTTCTTAGGCGTTGTGGGTTTCTGGAGAACGCATATTCCAAATTACAGTTTCATTGTAAGCCCTCTCTATCACGTGACCCGAAAGAAGAATGATTTCACATGGGGCCCTGAGCAACGACAAGCCTTTGAACAAATTAAACAGGAGATAGTTCATGCAGTAGCCCTTGGGCCAGTCTGGGCCGGGCAAGATGTTAAAAATGTGCTCTACACCGCAGCCGGGGAGAACGGCCCTACCTGGAGCCTCTGGCAGAAAGCACCAGGGGAGACTCGAGGTTGACCCCTGGGGTTTTGGAGCTGGGGATACAGAGGATCTGAGGCCTGCTACACTCCAACTGAAAAAGAGATCTTGGCAGCATATGAAGGGGTTCGAGCTGCTTCGGAGGTGGTTGGTACTGAAGCACAGCTCCTCCTGGCACCCCGACTGCCGGTGCTGGGCTGGATGTTCAAAGGGAGAGTCCCCTCTACACATCATGCAACTGATGCTACTTGGAGTAAGTGGTTTCGCGCTGATCACACAATGAGCTTGAATAGGAAACCCCAGTCGCCCAGGAATCTTGGAAGTGATCACGGACTGGCCAGAAGGCAAAGATTTTGGAATGTCGACAGAGGAAGAGGTGACGCGTGCTGAAGAGGCCCCACCATATAATGAACTACCAGAAAATGAGAAGGAATATGCCCTGTTCACTGATGGGTCCTGTCATATTGTGGGAAAGCATCGAAGATGGAAAGCTGCTGTGTGGAGTCCTACACGACGAGTTGCAGAAGCCACTGAAGGACAAGGTGAATCGAGTCAGCTTGCAGAGGTGAAAGCCATCCAGCTGGCTTTAGATATTGCTGAGCGAGAGAAGTGGCCAGTGCTCTACCTCTATACTGACTCCTGGATGGTGGCAAATGCCCTGTGGGGGTGGTTACAGCAATGGAAGCAGAGCAACTGGCAGCGCAGAGGCAAACCTATCTGGGCTGCCAAATTGTGGCAAGATATTGCTGCCCGGGTAGAGAAGCTGGTTATAAAAGTATGCCATGTAGATGCCCACGTACCTAAGAGTCGGGCCACTGAGGAACATCAAAACAACCAGCAGGTGGATCAGGCTGCTAGGATTGAAGTGGCACAGGTGGATCTGGACTGGCAACATACAGGTCAATTATTCCTAGCTCTGTGGGCCCATGACACCTCAGGCCATCAGGGAAGAGATGCAACATACAGATGGGCTCGTGACCGAGGGGTGGACTTGACCATAGACACTATCGCACAGGTTATCCATGAGTGTGAAACATGCGCTGCAATCAAGCAAGCCAAGCGGTCAAAGCCTCTTTGGTTTGGAGGACGATGGCTGAAATATAAATATGGGGAGGCCTGGCAGATTGATTATATCACACTCCCACAGACCCGCCAAGGCAAGCGCCATGTGCTCACAATGGTAGAAGCAACCACCGGATGGCTGGAAACATATCCCGTGCCCCATGCCACTGCCCGGAACACCATCCTGGGCCTTGAGAAGCAAGTCTTATGGTGACATGGCACCCCAGAAAGGATTGAGTCAGACAATGGGACTCATTTCCGAAACAACCTCATAGACACCTGTAGGTGACCCGTTTTACGACAGGTTAGGGCTGAATTGAAACAGCAGTGCTGCAAAGGTCAATGAAGGGACACAGTAAGGTAAACAAGAGTAACCAGAAGCAGTCAGAACCAGAAAGAAGTTTGTTGTTACACTAAAGAATTTCTTTGTTATGTTTAAGTGCACAAATTTAGAAATGTTTAAACAGGTGTTAGAGCGCATGTAGTAGATAAGGAAGCTTTATAAACCCCTGTAAGTGTGCATTAAAGCGTCTCCGCTTTCCACCTATGCCGGAGTCCGTGCCTTCATTCCCTCAAATGGTGACCCCGACGTGATGGGGTAAATCAACGCTGAACGAGCGTCCCTTGAAGCAACGCTGAACGAGCGTCCCTTGAAGCAACGCGGAGCGTCCGGAGGGAACCCAGCCGAACGAATCAAGCTAGCAGCTGGACTGCGGCTTCCACCCCGGGACATCGCCTGAAAAACAGGTGAGCGGCTGGGCATTTATAATGGGAGCTAATATTTCTGCGGAAGAAGAAGCTATAGTTAAGTTATTAACGCACCTTTTGACAAAAAGGGGAGTAAAGTATGACTCTTATAAAATTAAACTGTTGCTGAAGTTTTTGCAAAAGCAAGGAGCCCCCTCTACTGTCTCTGCTGTGTTTGATGTAAAGACGTGGGAGCAGGCAGGAGAAACGATATGGGAAGCAGTCTCTAGAGGGAATACAGCTGCCGTTGAAATTTTGACTACATGGCATTTAGTAACTGAGACTTTAAGATCGTGGCAGGCGGAAAAGAAGGTTCAAAGTGCTGCCGTTCAAACAGTACTCACAGCTGATTCGCGCTCAGAGACAGAAAAGACATCGGATGAGGGAGATTTGATAGATTTAAAGAAAACTGAGATACCACCGACAAAGCCCGACCCAATGATCCCCTCGGCTCCTGCACGAACCTCCGCCCCTATTCCGGAGGGGGTCGGAGAGTTCAACCCATGGGCACGATGGGAACAAGTGCGCCGGGAAGCATTAAAGGAGGGAGATCCAATAGGATTAGCCCTCCCCGCGTGGCGCGGACCGGAGCAGCCTCCCCTCCCCTGGCTGCCATGGCTCTCTAAGGCCGGTATCGGGAGCGAAGAGCGGAGCTCAGCGAGCCCGGAGCAGGGAGCAGCCCCCCCACGGCCGGCCGCAGTCACCATCACACCGCGGGAGGCGGAGCGAACAGCCAGTCACCACCACCGTCCGCACCGAACAGCCGCCGCCGCCCGCCGCCGAAGGAAAAAAAAAAAAAAAACGAAAAAAAAAAAAAGCATACATGCAGTTTACTGATAAATTACGCGATGCTTTAAATAAGCAGCTTGATAACCGTGAAGCAAAAGACGCCTTAATGTTAAAATTAGCTGTGGAAAATGCGAATACGGACTGTAAAAAATACTCTAGGCGATGCCAGCGAATACTACACTAGTGCAAATGATTGAAGCATGTAACCGTGTTGGGTCGGTGGAACATCACACCGCCGCGTTAGCTGGAGCCTTTGCAGCAGCTCTGCAAGTCGGAGACAAACGTTGTTTTCGCTGCCATGCTACGGGACACATTGCTATTGAATGTCCCTACAAGGAAACAGGGGGAGGCGCAGTGACGCTGCCCGCCCACCCCCCCCTCGACCTGTCCCCGCTGAACGGATGGCACTGCGCGTGCGCAACTGGGACGAGTTAAAGGCAGCGAACTCATTTTAATAACGACCGCCTTTGCGAACTCATTTTAATACAGACCGCCTTTGCGAACTCATTTTAATAAAGACTGCCTTTTCGGGGAAAGGTGATGAATATGTATAGACGTATGATGAATATGTAACATTTTGCTGACTAACTGGAGTGATAATTGTGTGTCTTGTTTGTAAATGCCCAGGTATTTTATGTTAAAGGTATTTTATGGTACTTTATGGTACTTTACGGTATTTTGCGGTATTTTGTGGTGTTTTATGCTAAAAGCATTTGTTTTGTGGGTGTGTGTATTTTATGTTAAAAGCATTTGTGGATATTTTATGTTAAAAACATTTGTGTGTGTTGTGGGTGTGTGTGTTTGAGACGCGGCGCCGCTGTGAAGCGAGTGAGTCCTGATTTGTGGTTCTGTAACTCTGTGTGGGTCCCGTTGAAGAAAAAAAAAAAAAAAAAAAAAAAAGAAAAAGAGGTATTGGATTATCCCAGAGATTTGGGACGTTTGGGAATGAAAACGAAGCACAATAGCTAATAAGAAACAATCTAGAAAATAAGTATAAGGAGTCAGAAGAGATGGGTAACACTCAGAATAAGGGTATTTTAAAGAAAAGCCCCCTTGGTCATATATTGACACATTGGAGGGATGTTGTTGGAACCAGGGGTACAGAGAATAAGAAGACTCTCATTAAATATTGTAATCAATGGTGGCTGATTTATAAGCTGGAAGATGGAACTAAGTGGCCACTTAATGGGTTAGTTCCACTTCATGGGTCAATTGATTATAACACTATCTTGCAATTAATGTTGTTTTAAGGAGAGAAGGAAAATAGGATGAAGTGTCATATGCAGATATGTTTTTCACCCTCCGAAATCACCCGGAGTGGCAAAGGGACTGTGGAATGGTGCTGCCACAGGACCCTATGGTACTCGCCCTCAAGTGGGAAAATAACAAAGAACTTAAAGGTAAACTGAAGCAGTGTTGCTCGGCATGTAGTATCGGACAAAGGTGTACTAAAATAGATAAATTCACCGGGCATCAGAACAAGATCTAACTGATTTGCTTAAGCCTCCCCCTCGATCACAGAAACAGAATGTATGACTGAGATGGAAAAACAATTAATTTTTAAAAAAAACTGCAGGGGATTTGGCTAAGGACCATATCCTTTGATAACCTGGGGGCGAGGATATGCTTGTGTTTCCACAGGACGAGGACCACGATGGGTACCAGCCCGTGGTGTGCGGCCTTGGTTGGGATCATCATCCTCTACTGTTGTGGTTTCAGTGCCTCATGGATCTCCATCCAACCTAGAGCAAACATCTGGGTCACACTTGCCAACATGATGGGACAGAACCACATGTGCCTCTCGATGGCCAGCGCAGCCAACCCATTTACGACATGTTTAGTTGGAATTTCTGCTTTCAGACAAGGAAGTTGTGACTGTTGTTAATAATACTTCAGTAGGGCATCATATTATGTCTAAATGGAATGTTAATCTGACGGGAAATGCTAGTAAGGAAGCGGTAACCAACTGGGATGGCTGGGCCAACTATTTGCCGGTCGTTCCATTGGAGCCGCAAGAATTAGATATTTTGGGAAGTGTGAGTGCCTATGCCTGTCTAAGCTTTAATTATACTGGACGTGATAACACCGTAATTGATGTACCAGCAAGTTTATCCGTCTATAAGAATGCATCTGTGTGGTGTAATTATACCACCTCTAAAATATCTAAGTCTTCAAACAAACCTTTAGCCTTGCCGGCCGGTGTGTTTCTCATCTGTGGGGACCAGGCTTGGCAAGGTGTTCCTTCTCATATTGCAGGAGGCCCTTGTACTCTGGGCCGCATAATGTTATTAACACCAAACACGTCCATGGTTTTAAATATTAACAGACTTCATGGGCGATCAAAACGATCAGTGAATCATTATCGAGAAGATTGTAAGGACAATGTGGATTTTTGGGAGGCAGATAAGACTATCGTAGCCTCAATCTTAGCGCCTGGTGTCGCTGCCGCAAAAGCCCTTGCGACACTTAATAAATTAGGATGTTGGCTTGCTAAGCAAAACAATGCCACATCAAAAGCTTTAAGTGCTTTGCTGGTAGATACAGATTCTATTAGGCACGCCATTTTGCAAAATAGAGCAGCTATAGATTTTTTGTTATTAGCACAGGGACATGGATGTGAAGAGTTTGAAGGCATGTGTTGTATGAATTTAAGCGATAACTCTCAAACAGTATTTCAACAGATAAAGAAATTGAAAGAGCTATCTGAACAATTAACCACAAGCTCAGTAGGATTAGAATCTTGGCTGAAAGGGTTAGGATTAACAGGATGGTTAGTAGAATTAGCGAAAGGAGGACTTGTTTTGCTCATTGTATTAGTCACAATTATTATTGTAGTGCCTTGTCTGTTGCAGTGTTTGCTAAAAATGATTGAACATTCAATGCACTCTATTTGGCTTGTAAAAACAAAGAAAGGGGGAATTGTAGGTGACCCGTTTTATGACAGGTTAGAGCTGAATTGAAACAGCAGTGCTGCAAAGGTCAATGAAGGGACACAGTAAGGTAAACAAGAGTAACCAGAAGCAGTCAGAACCAGAAAGAAGTTTGTTGTTACACTAAAGAATTTCTTTGTTATGTTTAAGTGCACAAATTTAGAAATGTTTAAACAGGTGTTAGAGCGCATGTAGTAGATAAGGAAGCTTTATAAACCCCTGTAAGTGTGCATTAAAGCGTCTCCGCTTTCCACCTATGCCGGAGTCCGTGCCTTCATTCCCTCAGACACCTGGGCCAAAGAGCATGGCATTGAGTGGGTGTATCACATCCCCTATCATGCACCAGCCTCTGGGAAAATCGAACGGTACAATGGACTACTGAAAACTACACTGAGAGCAATGGGTGGTGGGACCTTCAAACATTGGGATGCACACTTAGCAAAAGCCACCTGGTTAGTTAACACTAGAGGATCTACCAATCGAGCTGGTCCTGCCCAATCAAAGCCTTTACAGACTGTAGAAGGGGATAAAGTTCCTGTAGTGCACATGAAGAATATGTTAGGGAAGGCAGTCTGGGTTACTCCTGCTTCAGGCAAAGGCAAACCCATCCGTGGGATTGTTTTTGCTCAAGGACCTGGGTGCACTTGGTGGGTGATGCGAAAGGATGGGGAAGTCCGAGGTGTACCTCGAGGGGGTTTGATTGTGGGTGAGAATAGTCAATGAATGAAAGTGTATGATGTTAATTGCTATATAACCTTGTCACTGTATGTCATCTCTATCACAGTTTGCTATATGCCAAATCGATGATGATATAGCAAGAATTACCCAAATTAATAAAGAATGAACTATTGATAAAACTGAGCAAAGCACAGCGGTGATGGAAGCAGAACTGGCTTTAGCAACTGGCGCCCATCACCTTCCTCAAGAGATCGACATCTTCAACCCACAGACCGTGGACATGATGCACCAGCCGAGCCAGATACCGTGACTGCAAGCTCCAGATGCAACAATCCAACACTACACACCATCCTCCCACTGCGTCCAGTGTCACCTGCCGCACCACGCCGAGACCCAGCCCTGTTTCGCCGCCGACTGAGCAAACTCCACATCATCTCTCCTGCCCCAAGAGACTATTATGACAGATGGAGCCTAAAGTCATGGACTAAATGAACTCAATAGACACTTCAAAGGGATGGTCCATAGACTAAGGGAATGATGTCTGTGTGTGTATCTATCTATCTATCTATCTATATATAACAGGAAAAGTGGTGGTGATTAATTGGAAAGTGTAGGATCTGAGCGTGACGTATATGGTATAGAATAAGGGGTGAATAATGTCCTGGTTGCGGCTGGGATAGGGTTAATTTTCGCCAGAAGCTGGCCGGGGTCTGTTCTATACCATGTGACCGTCACGCTCACTATTTAGAGGGGGTTTGACTGGAGGGGCGGGGATCGCTGCTCAGGAGCGGGCTGGGCGTCGGGCTCCGGGCTGGGAGCGACCTGTACGGGAAGCACCGCTAAGTACACGCTGTTGTTGTTATTGTTGGGGTTTCTCGTTTGTTTGTTTTCTTTCCCTTTGTTGTTCGGTTAAACTGTTGTTGTTGTTAACCCACGAGTTTTGCCTTTCTTTGTCCCGATTCTCTCCCCGTCCCACCGGGAGGGTGGGGGTGAGCGAGCGACCGGGTGGCTCAGCCTCCGGCTGGGGCTAAACCACGACAGGCGGTAAGCGACACAACAGTGCAACGCTACCGAAAAGAGGTACTTTTAATATAAGGAAAAGCTGGGGACGCGGCGAGAGCTCTTGGGAAGCAGGTAGCATTTGGTAATATTTGTTTTGTTTTGGGCACTGCATAAGACGCATCAGGAAAGATACACAGCAGCAGCATAGTTTTAACAAAGGGAGACGTCCCTCGTTTTGGTTTGTTTGGTTTGGCTATGAAACATTAGACTAGGAAATTCTTTTTCGGTACCAAAATGGGCGCTACTCCATCCCAGGAGACACCCCTCTGCTCTCCTCCTCTAGGATGCATCTTGAAGAATTGGAATAAATTTGGAGGGGATCCCATGACTAAAGATAAGCTTAAACGATATTGCAATCAATGGTGGCCAAGTTATAAATTGGAAGAGGGTGAAAAATGGCCTGAAAAGGGATCCTTAAAATACAATACTATATTGCAATTAATGTTGTTCTGCCGGAGAACTGATAAATGGGAGGAAATACCATATGCGGATATGTTTTTTTGCATTAAGAAATGATTGGGATATTAGAAGAAAATGTGGTTTGGTAGACTCTAAGCATCAAACTGGAATATATGCACTAAACGAAAAAAAAAGGTAAAAAGGAAAATTCTTGTTGTACTGGTTGTGGAACGGGGGGAATGGAATTGGAAAATCTGGAGGAGGATACTCAGTTGTTAGTAGCTCCCCCAAGACAACCAGAAACTGATGGTTCAAGTGATCGGGAAAGTGAAACTATGAGCCCCATATCAGGAAAAACAGGGGGACAGAGACCTATAGTTCAAGCTCCCCTTAGGCAGGCCATAGGGCCTGAAGGAACACTGGTATATGTACATGTGCCTTTTACTACTTCTGATTTATTGAACTGGAAACAGGCAGTCGGACCCTATTGAAATAATCCCAAAGGAATGTACAGCACTGTTAAAACTGTAATGATGACTCATAATCCCAACTGGGGAGATGTACAGGCTCTCCTAGAATATTTGTTCACCACCGAGGAAAGGAGAACAGTTTTGGAAAAAGCTAGAGAGAGACTGGCCGAACAGCATGGGGGAATACGTAATGTTGATACGTATCTCCCAAAAGAGGATCTGGGGTGGGATCCAAATACCAGTGGAGGATTACAAAGGGTAAAAGAATATCAAAAGTTAATTTTATATGGGATTCAGCATGGGGTACAAAAGGCCAAAAATTTCTCTAAATTATACGAAGTAAGACAAGGGGATAAAGAAACCCCGTCAGCCTTTTATGAAAGACTGTGTGAAGTGGCTCGGAAGTGGACAGATCTGGACCCAGAAGATGCTAGTAATTTAAAAATTTATTTAACATGCTGTTCATTGGCCAAGCGGCAACAGATATAAGAAAGAAATTGCAGAAGGTAGAGGGTGCAGATGGCATGACGATTTCACGGTTAATGTCAATTGCATATAAAGTGTACAATAATCGGGAGGAAGTAGAAGAAAAGGAGAAGTGGGGGTGGGCAAAGCTGCAAGCTTCCCTGCTAGCTGCCTTGACCGAAGGACAAGGAACAGGGAGAGTTAGAGGAGGAATGCGGGGTGGAATCCGAGGCCGAGGTCGTGGGAATTATAGTGGAAATTGTGACATTCCTTTGGGAATAAACCAGTGTGCTTATTGTAAGCAAGAGGGACACTGGAAAAAGGAGTGTCCATGCCTTTCGAGTAACCAGGCAAAAGGGACAGAAGGGGATATTGGGGTGATGGCAGAGATTGGATTAGACTGAAAGGGACCGGAGGAATCTATTAAAGTTTCCCCTGCTGACCCTCTGGTTCCAGTTAAGCTGGGGAATGAGATAGTAGATTTTTTGATTGATAGTGGGGCCACTCATTCTGTAGTGACTAGCTGTAAAGGACCATTAAGCAAGACTCAGGTAAGTGTGGTTGGTGCGACAGGGAAAAGAACTTTGAGACCATTTTTACAGCCTATGGAACACTCCATTGGGGATACCAAATTAACACATACATTTCTCTATATGCCAGAATGCCCTTTACCATTGTTCGGACAAGATTTACTTTGTAAGTTGAATGCACAGTTAACCTTCTCTAAAGATTCTGTTCAGTTACATATCCCTCCAAAGAATGCGTGGAGAGCCCAGATATGCTTATTAACTGAAGAGGACCAAGCGGAAGAAGGAGACATTCCAGATGAGGTATTGGACGCGGTGATTCCTTTAGTATGGGCTTCGGGAACACCAGGACGAGCAAAAAACGTGACTCCGGTGAAGATCAAATTGAAACCAGGAGCCCAGCCGGTAAGACAGAAACAATATCCTATTAAATTGGAAGCTCAGAAAGGACTAGAGCTTATAATAGATTCTTTCTTAGAGCATGGACAAGTAAGGGAATGTCAATTGGAGTTCAATACTCCAATTCTGCCTGTAAAGAAACCTCATTCTCATGAATATAGGCTGGTACAGGACCTACGAGAGATTAACGCAAGGACTATAGATATGCATCCTGTGGTTCCAAATCCATACACTCTCCTCGCCTCAATTCCTGATAGTAATACTTATTTTACAGTACTGGACTTGAAAGACGCTTTCTTTTGTATACCTGTGGATGAACAGAGCCAGACCATTTTTGCTTTTGAATGGGAAAACCCAACTACAGGACGGAAAATGCAACTCTGCTGGATGGTCCTTCCCCAAGGATTCAAGAATAGCCCTACATTATTTGGTAATGCATTGGCAAAAGAACTAGAGCAATGGCACAGTGAGTATAATACCATAACATTATTACAGTATGTAGACGACTTGTTGATTGGATCCGATACCTGTGAGGGATGTTTAGAAGCCACTATCAGCTTACTATCAGATATCAAGCTGTATTACTAGAACAGGATGATGTCACACTTTCTTTGACTTCCACCCTGAATCCTGCTACTTTGCTCCCAATTTCTGAGTCTGATGAGTTACAACATGGTTGTCTAACCTCTATTGACCAAGTGTATTCCAGCAGACCAGACCTACAGGATGAACCCCTGCCTGATGTGGAAATGGAGCTCTTCACTGATGGCAGCATCCATATGATGGAAGGAAAACGAAGAGCCGGATACGCATTTGGTAACAAATACCCAAACTCTAGAAGCCAAAGCACTGCCTAGTAATACATCCACTCAAAAGGCAGAATTAATACCATTGACTCGAGCATTAGAATTAAGTCATGGAAAGAGAGCCAATATATATACTGTTTCTAAATATGCATTTGGAGTGGTGCATGCACATGGGGCAATTTGGAAAGAAAGAGGGCTGTTAAATTCACAAGGGACTCCAATAAAATATGGGACAGAAATTATCATAGAATCACAGAATGGTAGGGGTTGGAAGGGACCTCTGGAGATCATCTAGTCCAACCCTCCTGCCAGAGCAGGGTCACCTAGAGCAGGCTGCACAGGACTGCGTCCAGGCGGGTTTTGAGTATCTCCAGAGAAGGAGACTCCACAACCTCCCTGGGCAGCCTGTTCCAGTGCTCTGTCATCCTCACAGTGAAGAAGTATTTCCTCATGTTCAGACGGAACTTCCTGTGTTCCAGTTTGTACCCGTTGCCCCTTGTCCTGTCGCTGGGCACCGCTGAGAAGAGTTCGGTCCCATCCTCTTGACATCCGCCCTTGAGATATTGATAAGCGTTGATGAGGTCCCCTCTCAGTCTTCTCTTCCTCAGGGTAAACAGCCCCAGCTCCCTCAGCCTTTCCCCATAGGAGAGATGCTCCAGTCCCTTAATCATCATTATGAAACTATTACAAGCAATTCTCCTCCCAAAGGAAGTTGCAATAATACATTGTAGAGCTCATCAAAAGGGAAATGGTGAAATTATAAAAGGAAACCAAAAAGCAGATTGGCAAGCTAAAAGGGCAGCCCTAGAGGAGTCAAACATAGAAGGAGCCTTAATCCCGGGATCTTGCTTAGAATTGTTACCACCAAAATATACTGAAAAGGAGCACCAGTTCAGAGCAATTAGAATGCTCCAAAAATGATCAAGGTTGGTGGGTAACACTGTTGAAACAGTTGCTGGTCCCTGAGAAAATGATGGAAATTCTACTTAAAAGACTACGTCAAGACACACATACTGGAGCAGATGCACTAGCATTAACTGTGAAAAGAAACTTTTTTGGGCCTAAATTACAGAGTATAGTGGACACTGTGGTAAAAAAATGTACCATCTGTTGTGCTAATAACCCAAAAATCGAGAAGAAAATGATAGGAGGGATTGTGAAGCAAGGAATAACTCCTGGGGAATACTGGCAAATAGACTTTTCAGACTTACCTAGATGTAACCGATATAAATATTTGTTGGTATTAGTAGATACTTTCTCTGGCTGGCCAGAGGCCTTCCCTTGCCATACCAACCAAGCTAGAGAAGTAGTTAGAATCTTGTTAATTATACCGAGATTCGGCATCCCAGAAGGGATGTCATCAGATAATGGGCCTCACTTTATAGCTGGAGTAGTTCAGGGAGTCGCTAAGCTTCTACAAATACAATGGGATCTGCATACACCTTGGAGACCACAGTCAAGTGGGAAGGTAGAAAGGATGAATCAGACCCTAAAGAGACAAATCTCGAAGCTATGTCAGGGAACGCAAATGAAGTGGGTAGATATCCTACCTATAGCATTAATGAGAATTCGGGTTACTCCTAGAGTAAGAGAAAAAGTGAGTCCTTTTGAAACTCTGTATGGAAAGCCATATCCTGTAAACTTGATGACAGGAAAAGGTGATCAAATGCATGGAAAAGGACAGGCTAATATCAAGGAGTATTTGATTTCTCTTTTGCAGACTTTATCCTCACTCCACAGGTACCTAAATCACAAGGTTTCTCTTCCATTGGACTCACCAGTGTGCCCATTCCAACCAGGAGATATTGTTTATATACGGACCTGGAAAGATGAACCACTAAAGGAGAAGCGGAAAGGACCTTATACTGTGTTATTAAAGACATATACTGCAGTTAAAGTAGAAGGAATTGACTCCTGGATTCACTATACGTGGGTGAAAAGAGCACCAGAACCGGATCAAGAAAAATGGACCCCCACACGGACCGGAGACCTCAAGCTTCGATTGACTAAGGACGTCTCATGAATTGTACCTGGGAAGGAGGCCTTGCTTACGTAGAAGTTGAATGTCCACGAGGTCAATTGTTCTTGTACTTAGTATTGTTAATTTTATTACCTATTATGTTATTGTTTATGTATAAGGCAAAATATCTTTTGATTTAACTCTACTAAGAAGATGAAGATTATAAGTATTGTACTCACCTGTTTAATTTTTACTATGTGTAGAGGAAAACTAGTCTTACAGCTCATCCAGTCATTCGGGAGAATCCACAATAGTAGTAGCTTAACTGCATGCCTTCCCTTACCAAAATCTGCAGCGAATCCTCTTGATTGGGGAATTTTGACTACAGACCTAAATTGAACCTTTGAGTCTAGATAACCAATAATTCTGCAGTAATGAACCCTAAAGAAAGTGGAAATAAAGCAATTGCTCTGGGAAAAGGCAAGAACAACACTTGTAAAGAATTACAAGATCGTAATACCACAGTGAGATATTCCAATCGAATGTCTTGTGTCAACTTTTCATGGGGAATGGGCCTACCCCAAGTGTGGACCAACCCAGAAGAAGGTGAGTGGCATTATATGCAAAGTACACCTTGGTGCATTGAATGGACTGGAAAGGAATCAAAGGACACGAATACAGATATAACACTATTAACAAATACAACAAAGACAAGGAGTAAAGAATCCCAACATTCTAAATGGAACTGTACACAAGCCTTTAATTGCTCCACAACAGATTATGAAATCCAACGACTAGGCCCAGTTGCTAGAGCTGTACGATTAGGATGTCTTTGTAGAAACTATTCCACTCATATAAATGATACTTGGACGGGAACCATGATCCGAAAAGAGTTTGTCAATTGTGATAAGAAGACAGTGCCTTCTATGGGTCATACTGTCTGGGTTAGTAGTGATGGAACTTGGAGTACTCAATTACCTTTAGCAGGTAAAATATGCCAACATACTTTAGGTATGTTAACTTTGTGCCCCCTATGGAGGAAAAGACCATTAGGTTTTAAATTGTCGGGAAAATTAAAAAGAGATGAAATAGAACCCTGGAGACATCCTTCTACTGGAACAAAAGTGGGATGGCTCCTAGAGGCCATTTTTAGCCCTCAAATCACATCGTTTCAAAATCGCATATGGCTGTATAATCTATCAGGGCAAATAGAAATACTAGCAGACGCAACAAGAACGGGGTTACAGGATTTAAATACCCAATTGCAAACTATGTCTAAAGTGACTTTACAAAACAGATTAGCGTTAGACTTAATATTACTACATGAACATGGGGTTTGTGGATATTTAAATTTGAATGACAAAAACTGTTGCATACACATCCCAAATATTACTGGAGACTTAGATGATCAATTGGATAAGATAAAGCAGATAGCAAAATCAAGCCGTGATCTTAGAGCCACAATGGAAATGGGCTGGCTAAATAAAGTATTACATGGACTAGGATTCTCCCTTACTGGATGGTTGCAAAGTTTGTTACAAGACTTGATCTATGATGTAATTATGATTGTGATTGCTTGTATTTTATTTAGATGTATTAAGAATATGATAGTAAGACAAGTTACGGGAAATTATATACTGTTAATGAAAAGAAATAGTGAGACGTATGAGACTCACAGAAGAAAGTCTCATAGTCTCAAAGGGGGGAACTGATGAAAGAAGGAATGATTTCCTGATGAAAAAGTGAAGGAGCGATTTACGAGAGGACAGGATGCCCTGGAGCAGGGAGTATGGGAGACAAAACAACAACGGGATAAGGAAGCCTAATCAAGGGGCCCGAGGATGGCACATCCTTCAGTTTGTGGAATTACCACCTAGCACCCACCTTTGCACAAACATGAATTAAATTGTATTACAATACCTCTACTCTGTGTGTATATTGGTGTTTTGCACACCGGGTGAACAACCCCACTTGAGGGACAACAGAAGGATCAAAGTCAGGGAAAGAGAGGGTCTGAGGTGATTTGGGGAGGAACAAATGTGGGAAAACAGAGGGAAAAGGGGATAAAAGCAATCAGTCACATGTGAATGAGTGGCTTATCAGTAGCTTCTCTGGCCATGCTCTGCTCCTGATCAGCGCAGTCTGTCCTGTTGTGCTGGTTTTGGCTGGCATAGAGTTAATTTTCTTCATAGTAGCTAGTATGGGGCTATGTTTTGGATTTGTGCTGAAAACAGCGTTGATAATACAGGGATGTTTTAGTTACTGCTGATCAGTGCTTACACAGAGTCAAGGCCTTTTCTGCTTCTCACACCACCCCACCAGCGAGTAGGCTGGGGGTGCACAAGAAGGTGGGAGGGGACACAGCTGGGACAGCTGACCCCAACTTGATACCGGAAAAATCAGTTAAATAAAGAACCCTCTAACACTTCCTTTTAAGTTTTAGAAGGCAGGCATTCTTTATTACAGCGCCAGATGCACGGGGGATCACTCCACCTATTGTGCATACTGTAAGTTGTGAGAGTAGAGATTTATATCATTCTAGTATATACATATTCATTAAAATCCTTAGGATAATCATACATATTCATGTCATTTCCAGGAACTAGTTGTACTCCATATGGTTTGTGTCTTTTGTTACAATAGCTCATCGTGGTTGGTTCTGACTACAAGGCTCAAGGTTTCTTAGGTCTCTTATCTATCTCTACGTACCAAAACTTTCTAAATTGTTCAAGCAAGCACAAAGCAAGGACACAGAACTACCAACAAAGGCATAGTGTAATCTTTCAGCCTTTGTACAAGGTATCATCTTGGCGTCACTAAGCCTTTGTACAAGGTATCATCTCCCCCCTTTTCTTGGGACTTTGGACTCATAAATCCAAAGCCTCAACACCCAAACTTGATTCTCATATTCAGTTTGGAACAATAACTACAGCATTGAATCATAACACAAGCTATAATACAGACACATATTGTAATTACTGTAATAATAAACAAGTTCTTTAACCAAGTCCAATTTGGTAACCATGAGGTAAGTTTGTTCCACACTTCTTCAAATCCCCAGGACGCATTGGCCTTAGTGACTTGATGTAAAATTTTAGTCTGTTCCCAGATTTCCTCCAAGTCTGTAGAGATTCTTCCACTTTGATCTACATACATGCAACAGCTTGTATTTATAACTGTGCAAACCCCTCCTTGGGAGGCCAGTAATAAATCAAGGGCCGTTTGATTCTGTAGGACCACTTGTGATCCTGATTTCAGGGTTACAGAATCATTACCTGAGCCATAGAGGCAAAGAGTTGAATTTTGCTCATCGCCTGCTACAGCTACTTGTAGGCTTTCATCCTGGTGTTGTCCATAAAGTGTTGGCCACCAGCTGTTATTTGGGTGTCCTATTCCGAATCGTGAATTAGAAAGTAAAGACCCATTGATGGGCATGGGTATCCCTATTAGAGGCACCCCTGGTTCTGCCAGTGATGTTGGTAGCTGGGTGCACACCCAGCAGTCATTCTTATTCCAAATGTTAGTTACATTCTGGATTAGAGTCAAATATAAATTTTGGTTCCACCCTGCTACCCAAACTATTTGGATTATAACTCCCAAAGTTAGAGTTAACTGTTCGTACATTTTGTCCTTTTAAGTTTTAATTTTAACGGCGATTGTTGTTCCACCGTCCACGGGGAAGGAGCTGTCTTAACTCACGAATAGTGGATCCATGGGCCCTTGCCCCAGACCTTAACAGCCGTGTGGGTAGTCAGAAGGACTTGAAATGGCCCTTTCCACTTCTCTGTCAAGGGCTCCACGTTCCACGACTTGACGTAGACCCAATCTCCAGGTTGGAACAAATGTGCAGGTGTGTCGAGCTCCAAGGGTCTACTGGTGGCTACGTACTTCTGGAGTTCCTGTAAGGTATTCCCTAAAGACATCAAATAGTTTTAAAAATTTATTTCGCCCATGATTTGAGTAGTGCACGGTATGTGTGGGGCTTGATAGGGTCGTCCATATAATAATTCATATGGACTCAAATTCCCTTTCCCACAAGGCTGAACCCTAACTCTCAGTAATGCTAAGGGCAATGCTTGTACCCAAGTCATTGATGTCTCTTGACAGATTTTTCCAAGCTGCTGTTTAAGAGTATAATTCATCCGTTCTACTTTACCACTCGACTGTGGCCGATAGGAGGTATGGTAATCCCAGGTCATAGCTAGGACTTTACTCAACTGCTTTATAATCGTGGCAATAAAATGGGGCCCATTATCTGATGACATTCCTAAGGGCACACCAAATCTTGGAATGATCTCTTTCAATAGAGCCTTGACTCCCTCTCATGCTTTATTGGTGCCACAAGGAAAGGCCTCAGGCCACCCAGTAAAAGTATCGACCAACACCAGAAGGTACCTGTATCCTTCTTTCCTAGGCAGCTCTGTAAAATCTATTTGCCAATAGTCTCCAGGGGAGTTACCTCCTTTCGTGACCCCAAAAACTAGATTATTACTAGTGTTCGGATTATTTTTCAGGCAAATTTCAACTTCTCTGTGACAGACCTAATAATTTCAGTCATTGCTCGACTTATAACTATCTTCTGAAGGTGTTTCGTCAGGTTCTCTGCCCCCCAATGCACTTTGTCATGCTCCCTCCTAGCAATTTCTCTCATTAGTGGGGGTGGTATGACTACTTGTCCTGTGGGCATAACAGCCCATCCATTTATTTGTTCTCTGGCTTGTAATTTTGTGATCAATTTAAGATCTTTCTCATCATATTTTGGGGGTATATCAGGCAGGGCCACTTCTTTTTCAGGTACTAAGACTAGGATGCCTTTTTCTGCAGCCTCTTTTGCAGCTTTATCAGCTAATTGATTGCCTATTTGTGGAGCAGTTTTCCCCAGCTGATGTGCCTTGCAATGCATTATAGCGACTGCAGTCGGCTTTTGGATGCTTTTTAACAGTTCCTGGATCTGGAGGGCATGTTTGATTTCAGTTCCTTGGGCTGAAAGCAGTCCCCTTTCTTTCCAAATTGCTCCATGTGCGTGTACGACTCCAAAGGCATACTTAGAATCTGTCCATATGTTAACTCTCTTTCCTTCGCTCAGGTCTAGGGCTCTTGCAAGAGCTATCAGTTCTGCTTTCTGAGCTGATATTTTTGTAGGCAAGGCTCGAGATTCTATTACTTCATCAATAGTCATTACAGCATATCCCGTCATTCGTTTTCCATCTTGAACAAAACTGCTGCCATCTGTATACAACTCCCAATCTGGATCTTCTAGAGGGGTATCCTTAAGATCTGGCCAGCTGGAATCCGACCATTCCAAGAAATGCTCATAGTTCCCTGGTTGTCTTAGGCTCAGGCAGGCAACAAATAGCTTCCTTTCTCCCGGTCCCCAGTTGTCTTTGTCCCTTCAAGATCTCAAATCCCAAGTAAGCCCCTGTCTCTTGAGCAATTTGCACCTTCTCTTTTGACACTCAATATCCACTCATTCCCAAAAAGTTCAAAAGACTAACATTTAGAGGAAGGCATAGCTCTTTAGTTTCTGCTGCTATCAGGATATCGTCTACATACTGCAGGACAGTCCCTTGGTCATTCGCCTTTCTCCAGATCTCTCTCTCTTTTGCCAACTGGTTCCCAAAGATCGTTGGGCTATTTTTGAAGCCTTGGGGCAAAACTGTCCAGGTATATTGTGCTTTCCTCCCTGTTTCCGGATTTTCCCATTCAAAGGCAAAGAGCTCCTGGCTTTCAATATCAAGAGGAATGCAGAAAAAGGCATCTTTTAAATCTAAAACCGTAAACCAGCCTTGCTCATTAGTGAGGGTAGTTAGTAATGTATACAGATTTGCAACTACCGGATGTATATCTTGTAACTTTCTTTACTGGTAGGATAGGTGTATTGTATTTTGACTCACATTCTACCAATAACTTATATTTCAAAAATTTCTGAACTATTGGTACCAGGCCAATTCTCGCTTCTAGTTTTAAAGGATATTGTTTAATTCTTACCGGTGATGATCCTGGTTTTAGATCAATTCTTACTGGTTCCGCTCTTTTGGACCTTCCTGGAACTTCTCCTGCCCAAGCAATGGGAATCACTGCATCTTCTATTTCTCGAGGTATCCCATTCTTTTTGGGATTTATATCCTGTAACAACAAGGCTGCAACTTCAACATATTTAGATTCCGGGATTAATATTTCAACTTCCCTGTCCTTAAACCTAATTTCAGCTTCTATCTTTTCAAGCAGGTCTCTGCCCAATAAAGGTTTTGGAGCATTTGGCAAATATAAAAATTGATGAGTTACCCATTGTTTTCCGATTTTGAATTTCAAAGGTTTGAAAAAAGGTCGGGTCTCAGGAGTCCCTGTCGCACCAATAGCATTTATACTTTTGTCACTTAAATTTCCTTCCAAAGTGTTTAAGACTGAATATGTAGCCCCAGTGTCAACTAAAAATTCTATTTCCTCATTTCCCAGCCTTAAGGTAACCAGGGGTTCTGTTGGAAAGACTTTCGATTCATTCCCTGGTCCCCGTCAATCTGAATGCTGATCCAGGGTAAGCAATTCCGCTACCTTGGAGTTTTCCTGTTTTCTTGCAAAATTCCTCTGAAACTGATTTTGAGGGCACTCCCTCTTCCAATGCCCCTTTTGTTTGCAACTAGCACACTGATCTTTATCCAAATGTTTGCTTGCCCTAGGTCTAAAGGGAATTCCATTATTTCCTCCCATAGGAGGACCATTTGTCCTATATCCACTATTTTGTCTCCTACCATCTCAACTGTCTTACTGCAGCCAACAATTGAGCTTTTCGGTTTTCTTTCTTAACCTGCTCTTTCTCCTGTCCGTTGCTTCTCCTTGTCCTCCCTATTGTTATACACTTTCCATGTTACGTCTAGTAGCTTATCTCCACTCCTTTCCCTACCATCAACAAAACTATCCTGAGCTCTTTCTGGAAAAAAGCAACAACTGTACATCCTCAAAAACCAACAATTGCACATTTTCTTCCTTGCTTCATGATCATTTCTTAAAGTAAAGAACAAATCCACGTATGGTACTTCATCCCATTTTCCTTCCCCTCTACAAAACAACATTAATTGCAATATAGTATTATAATTCAAAAAGTTCCTTTTTTTTTGGCCACTTTCCCCGTCATCCAATTTATACAATGGCCACCATTGATTACAATACTTGATCAAATTTTCCCTCGCTGCGATCCCACCCGGGTGTCCAGCAATCTGTTTCCAGTGTTTTAAGATACAACCCAAAGGCGACTTTTTCAAAATTCCTCCCTTAGATGATCCCCCACCCATATTAAATGTGAATAACAAAGCAACTATCTGATCCGAACAAAAACCAAATTCGTAGTTCTGATAACCAAGCCAAAATTCAGAGACCGATCAAGACAATTAACCAAGTTGGGGACTTGAACCCCTTAAATATATCGCAAATCCAAAACCAAAGTTCCAATACGCAGACCAAGAGTAAATCAATAGAAACCTAAACCTTTAACCAAATCGGGGACTCGAACCCCTTACCAAACCCGGGTGTTCCATGGACTTTCGTCTGATGGAACTTTCCAATGGGGACTCGAACCCCTAGGTACCTTTATAGCCCAACCCTGCAGGGCTTTCGCCGCCACCTTATGGGCAGGCAACCAAACCCAAAAAGAATGCCTTTTACCTTTTTCCAGTGGTCTTGCTCAGAACTCTTCAGTCCAGGGATCGCAGGTTCTCCCCGAGAATCCCTCGGTGCCGGCTGGAGGTCCTGCGATCCCACGGATCTGTCGAGATTCAGAAGCAGAGTCCCATCTGGGTCGCCAAAACTGATACCTGAAAAATCGGTTGAATAAAGAACCCTCTAACACTTCCTTTTAAGTTTTAGAAGGCAGGCATTCTTTATTACAGCGCCGGATGCACAGGGGATCACTCTGATATAGGGGGAACTAACACTCAAGGGTTAATAGTAGAGACATTGCTTAGTCTAAGCTCATCATGTAAGATGTTTAAAAAGAAAGAATGTGTTGAAGCGGTAGAACAGTCACGCCGACCTTGCTGGGAGATAAGGGAACAATCTGTGTTCAAAGAAGGAACCTGAAAACAGGAGAAAGCAGGACAGTCATGACTGACCACCGACCTTGCTAAAGAAACCACATTGTTAAAAAACAGGAGCATATCAGAGGGGGGAGAATGAATTCCGGGCTCCTTGTCAAAAGAACCGGTTTCATCAAGTTTCGTGGCAAAGGTGAAAAGTGCACAGCGAGGAAGACATACGGCCTTCATCCCCGAGACCCCGGCCCACGACCACCAGGAGGCACTGCGCGTGCGCAACTGGGAGGAGTTAAAGGCAGCGAACTCATTTTAATGAAGACCGCCTTTTTGGGGAAAGGTTATGAATATGTATAGGTGTATGATGAATATGTAACACTTTGCTGCATAAATACCAGGCGAACTGCTGCGGTGGCAGCGGGCACGATTGTGGTGGGGCAACCCCCCGTGCCGCTCAGCGCTGAATAAACATACCTACTTTACAACTTTACAAGTTGTGGAGTCTGCTTTCCGCACGTCAACTCCACCTATTGTGCATACTGTAAGTCGTGAGAGTAGAGATTTATATCATGCTAGTGATACATATTCATTAAAATCCTTGAGATAATCATACATATTCATGTCATTTCTGGGAACTAGTTGTAATATTCGCATCTTCATTATGCATGCACAGTGTGGGTTACTCCATATGGTTTGTGTCTTTTGTTACAATTAGCTCGTCTTGGCTGGTTTTGACTACAAGGCTCAAGGTTTCTTAGGTCTCTTATCTATTTCTATGTACCAAAACTTTCTAAATTGTTCAAGCAAGCACACAGAACTACCAATAAAGGCATAGTGTAATCTTTCAACCTTTGTACAAGGTATCATCTTGGCATCGCTAACCCTTTGTACAAGGTATCAGAGTCAATGCTATTAATTCTGCCTTTTGAGCGGAGGTATTACTAGGCAGTGCTTTGGCTTCTAGAGTTTGGGCATTTGTTACCACTGTATATCCAGCTCTTCGTTTTCATTCCATCATTTCACAGAATCACAGAATGGTAGGGGTTGGAAGGGACCTCTGGACATCATCTAGTCCAACCCCTCTGCCAGAGCAGGGTCACCTAGAGCAGGCTGCACAGGACTGCGTCCAGGCGGGTTTTGAGTATCTCCAGAGAAGGAGACTCCACAACCTCCCTGGGCAGCCTGTTCCAGTGCTCTGTCACCCTCACAGCGAAGAAGTTTTTCCACATATTTAGACGAAACTTCCTATGTTCCAGTTTGTGCCCATTGCCCCTTGTCCCATCGCTGGGCACCACTGAAAAGAGTCTGGCCCCATCCTCTTGACACCCACCCTTAAGACATTTATAAGCATTGATGAGGTCCCCTCTCAGTCTTTTCTTCCTCAGGCTGAACAGACCCAACTGCCTCAGCCTTTCCCCATAGGAGAGATGCTCCAGTCCCCTAATCATCTTCATAGCCCTCCGCTGGACTCTCTCCAGTAGTCCCTCATCTTTCTTGAACTGGGGAGCCCAGAACTGGACGCAGTACTCCAGATGGGGCCTCACTAGGGCAGAGTAGAGGGGGAGGATAACCTCCCTCAACCTGCTGGCCACACTCTTATTCATGCACCCCAGGATGCCGTTGGCCTTCCTGGCCGCAAGGGCACATTGCTGGCTCATGGTGAATTTGTCATCCACCAGGACTCCCAGGTCCTTCTCTGCAGAGCTGCTTTCCAGGAGGTCAACCCCTAACTTGTACCGGTGCATGGGGTTGTTCCTCCCCAGGTGCAGGACCCTGCACTTGCCTTCATTGAACCTCATGAGGTTCCTCTCCGCCAAATAGTCCAGCCTGTCCAGGTCTTGCTGAATGGCAGCACAGCCTTCTGGTGTACCAGCCAGACCTCCCAGTTTCGTATCATCAGCAAACTTGCTGAGGGTGCACTCTGTCCCTTCATCCAGGTTGTTGATGAATAAATTGAACAGGACTGGCCCCAGTACCGACCCCTGGGGGACACCACTAGCCATAGGCCTCCAACCAGACTGCGCCGCTGATCACCACCCTCTGAGCTCTGCCATTCAGCCAGTTCTCAATCCATCTCACTATCCACTCGTCTAGCCCACACTTCCTGAGCTTATCTATGAGGATATTGTGGCTGCTGCCATCAGTGAAGAGCTCCATTTCCGCATCAGGCAGGGGTTCATCCTGTAGGTCTGGTCTGCTGGAATACACTTGTTCAATAGTGGTTAGACAATCATGTTGTAACTCATCAGACTCAGAAATTGGGAGCAAGGTAGCAGGATTCAGGGTGGAGGTCCCTACAAATAGCCTCCTTTCTTTCAGCACTCAATTCTCTTTTTCCTTGTGTCACCTCAAATCCCATATACTCAACCCTTTTTTTTCCTGATCTGGGCCTTTTTCTTGGACAGTCGGTAGCCGTCTAAACCTAGAAAATTGAGTAAGCTCATAGTGGCTTCCAAACATCCTCATAGTTATCAGACAGACATACACCCCCACACATACAAGGTGGATCTCTCCAGCAGCTGAGCTCAGACATTCAGTCTGCCCAGTGGCTGGCCACTGTATCCCAGTCTTCCCAGTTGCTGGCACCTGGCTGTACAAGCCCCTGAGGCTGCAGCCCCACTCCAGTTGCTGGTACAGGCAGTTGCACACACACAGCTGGCCAGGACTTCCCAGGTCCCAATAGCTGACCCTCCTGTGCTCTCACTCTTAGAGACACACAGGTGCTCTCACACTCAGAGCTGGCCCTTAGAGACCTACTCACCCCCTTGCTCCCAGGCCACTTCACTTATTTGCTGGCTAGTCTGGCTTAATCTTTGCTAGCAATCACACACTTGTACACCTGCACTTGCTCCAGTCACTGGCACCACAGACACACAGGCCCTCCAACCTGTGGTCTGACTCCAGTTACTGCACTCACACCCCCATACACATCCATGCACACAGAATAGAGAGCCCTCATCCAGGAAAAGAGTTAGAAAGGAATTTAATAGGAAGATAAGACAGGCTGTGCTAATCAAGTGCAGGGCATAGCCAGACAAGCATACTGATCAGCCAACTATTTACACTTGACTGACCTCTTTTCGGTAGCGTTGCACTGTTGTGTCGCTTACCGCCTGTCGTGGTTTAGCCCCAGCCGGAGGCTGAGCCACGCGGTCACTCGCTCACCCCCACCCTCCCGGTGGGACGGGGAGAGAATCGGGACAAAGAAAGGCAAAACTCGTGGGTTAACAACAACAACAGTTTAACCGAACAACAAAGGGAAAGAAAACAAACAAACGAGAAACCCCAACAATAACAACAACAGCGTGTACTTAGCGGTGCTTCCCGTACAGGTCGCTCCCAGCCCGGAGCCCGACGCCCAGCCCGCTCCTGAGCAGCGATCCCCGCCCCTCCAGTCAAACCCCCTCTAAATAGTGAGCGTGACGGTCACATGGTATAGAACAGACCCCGGCCAGCTTCTGGCGAAAATTAACCCTATCCCAGCCGCAACCAGGACATTATCCACCCCTTATTCTATACCATATACGTCACGCTCAGATCCTACACTTTCCAATTAATCACCACCACTTTTCCTGTTATATATAGATAGATAGATAGATAGATACACACACAGACATCATTCCCTTAGTCTATGGACCATCCCTTTGAAGTGTCTATTGAGTTCATTTAGTCCATGACTTTAGGCTCCATCTGTCATAATAGTCTCTTGGGGCAGGAGAGATGATGTGGAGTTTGCTCAGTCGGCGGCGAAACAGGGCTGGGTCTCGGCGTGGTGCGGCAGGTGACACTGGACACAGTGGGAGGATGGTGTGTAGTGTTGGATTGTTGCATCTGGAGCTTGCAGTCACGGTATCTGGCTCGGCTGGTGCATCATGTCCACGGTCTGTGGGTTGAAGATGTCGATCTCTTGAGGAAGGTGATGGGCGCCAGTTGCTAAAGCCAGTTCTGCTTCCATCACCGCTGTGCTTTGCTCAGTTTTATCAATAGTTCATTCTTTATTAATTTGGGTAATTCTTGCTATATCATCATCGATTTGGCATATAGCAAACTGTGATAGAGATGACATACAGTGACAAGGTTATATAGCAATTAACATCATACACTTTCATTCATTGACTATTCTCACCCAAAATCAAACCCCCTCGAGGTACACCTCGGACTTCCCCATCCTTTCGCATCACCCACCAAGTGCACCCAGGTCCTTGAGCAAAAACAATCCCACGGATGGGTTTGCCTTTGCCTGAAGCAGGAGTAACCCAGACTGCCTTCCCTAACATATTCTTCATGTGCACTACAGGAACTTTATCCCCTTCTACAGTCTGTAAAGGCTTTGATTGGGCAGGACCAGCTCGATTGGTAGATCCTCTAGTGTTAACTAACCAGGTGGCTTTTGCTAAGTGTGCATCCCAATGTTTGAAGGTCCCACCACCCATTGCTCTCAGTGTAGTTTTCAGTAGTCCATTGTACCGTTCGATTTTCCCAGAGGCTGGTGCATGATAGGGGATGTGATACACCCACTCAATGCCATGCTCTTTGGCCCAGGTGTCTGAGGGAATGAAGGCACGGACTCCGGCATAGGTGGAAAGCGGAGACGCTTTAATGCACACTTACAGGGGTTTATAAAGCTTCCTTATCTACTACATGCGCTCTAACACCTGTTTAAACATTTCTAAATTTGTGCACTTAAACATAACAAAGAAATTCTTTAGTGTAACAACAAACTTCTTTCTGGTTCTGACTGCTTCTGGTTACTCTTGTTTACCTTATTGTGTCCCTTCATTGACCTTTGCAGCACTGCTGTTTCAATTCAGCTCTAACCTGTCATAAAACGGGTCACCTACAATTCCCCCTTTCTTTGTTTTTACAAGCCAAATAGAGTGCATTGAATGTTCAATCATTTTTAGCAAACACTGCAACAGACAAGGCACTACAATAATAATTGTGACTAATACAATGAGCAAAACAAGTCCTCCTTTCGCTAATTCTACTAACCATCCTGTTAATCCTAACCCTTTCAGCCAAGATTCTAATCCTACTGAGCTTGTGGTTAATTGTTCAGATAGCTCTTTCAATTTCTTTATCTGTTGAAATACTGTTTGAGAGTTATCGCTTAAATTCATACAACACATGCCTTCAAACTCTTCACATCCATGTCCCTGTGCTAATAACAAAAAATCTATAGCTGCTCTATTTTGCAAAGTGGCGTGCCTAATAGAATCTGTATCTACCAGCAAAGCACTTAAAGCTTTTGATGTGGCATTGTTTTGCTTAGCAAGCCAACATCCTAATTTATTAAGTGTCGCAAGGGCTTTTGCGGCAGCGACACCAGGCGCTAAGATTGAGGCTACGATAGTCTTATCTGCCTCCCAAAAATCCACATTGTCCTTACAATCTTCTCGATAATGATTCACTGATCGTTTTGATCGCCCATGAAATCTGTTAATATTTAAAACCATGGACGTGTTTGGTGTTAATAACATTATGCGGCCCAGAGTACAAGGGCCTCCTGCAATATGAGAAGGAACACCTTGCCAAGCCCGGTCCCCACAGATGAGAAACACACCGGCCGGCAAGGCTAAAGGTTTGTTTGAAGACTTAGATATTTTAGAGGTGGTATAATTACACCACACAGATGCGTTCTTATAGACGGATAAACTTGCTGGTACATCAATTACGGTGTTATCACGTCCAGTATAATTAAAGCTTAGACAGGCATAGGCACTCACACTTCCCAAAATATCTAATTCTTGCGGCTCCAATGGAACGACCGGCAAATAGTTGGCCCAGCCATCCCAGTTGGTTACCGCTTCCTTACTAGCATTTCCCGTCAGATTAACATTCCATTTAGACATAATATGATGCTCTACTGAAGTATTATTAACAACAGTCACAACTTCCTTGTCTGAAAGCAGAAATTCCAACTAAACATGTCGTAAATGGGTTGGCTGCGCTGGCCATCGAGAGGCACATGTGGTTCTGTCCCGTCATGTTGGCAAGTGTGACCCAGATGTTTGCTCTAGGTTGGATGGAGATCCATGAGGCACTGAAACCGCAACAGTAGAGGATGATGCTCCCAACCAAGGCCGCACACCACGGGCTGGTACCCATCGTGGTCCTCGTCCTGTGGAAACACAAGCATATCCTCGCCCCCAGGTTATCAAAGGATATGGTCCTTAGCCAATCCCCTGCAGTTTTTTTTTAAAAATTAATTGTTTTTCCATCTCAGTCATACATTCTGTTTCTGTGATCGAGGGGGAGGCTTAAGCAAATCAGTTAGATCTTGTTCTGATGCCCGGTGAATTTATCTATTTTAGTACACCTTTGTCCGATACTACATGCCGAGCAACACTGCTTCAGTTTACCTTTAAGTTCTTTGTTATTTTCCCACTTGAGGGCGAGTACCATAGGGTCCTGTGGCAGCACCATTCCACAGTCCCTTTGCCACTCCGGGTGATTTCGGAGGGTGAAAAACATATCTGCATATGACACTTCATCCTATTTTCCTTCTCTCCTTAAAACAACATTAATTGCAAGATAGTGTTATAATCAATTGACCCATGAAGTGGAACTAACCCATTAAGTGGCCACTTAGTTCCATCTTCCAGCTTATAAATCAGCCACCATTGATTACAATATTTAATGAGAGTCTTCTTATTCTCTGTACCCCTGGTTCCAACAACATCCCTCCAATGTGTCAATATATGACCAAGGGGGCTTTTCTTTAAAATACCCTTATTCTGAGTGTTACCCATCTCTTCTGACTCCTTATACTTATTTTCTAGATTGTTTCTTATTAGCTATTGTGCTTCGTTTTCATTCCCAAACGTCCCAAATCTCTGGTTTAATCCAATACCTCTTTTTTTTTTTTTTTTTTTTTTTTTTTTTTTTCCTTCAACGGGACCCACACAGAGTTACAGAACCACAAATCAGGACTCACTCGCTTCACAGCGGCGCCGCGTCTCAAACACACACACCCACAACACACACAAATGTTTTTAACATAAAATATCCACAAATGCTTTTAACATAAAATACACACACCCACAAAACAAATGCTTTTAGCATAAAACACCACAAAATACCACAAAATACCACAAAATACCGTAAAGTACCATAAAGTACCATAAAATACCTTTAACATAAAATACCTGGGCATTTACAAACAAGACACACAATTATCACTCCAGTTAGTCAGCAAAATGTTACATATTCATCATACGTCTATACATATTCATCACCTTTCCCCGAAAAGGCAGTCTTTATTAAAATGAGTTCGCAAAGGCGGTCTGTATTAAAATGAGTTCGCAAAGGCGGTCGTTATTAAAATGAGTTCGCTGCCTTTAACTCGTCCCAGTTGCGCACGCGCAGTGCCATCCGTTCAGCGGGGACAGGTCGAGGGGGGGGTGGGCGGGCAGCGTCACTGCGCCTCCCCCTGTTTCCTTGTAGGGACATTCAATAGCAATGTGTCCCGTAGCATGGCAGCGAAAACAACGTTTGTCTCCGACTTGCAGAGCTGCTGCAAAGGCTCCAGCTAACGCGGCGGTGTGATGTTCCACCGACCCAACACGGTTACATGCTTCAATCATTTGCACTAGTGTAGTATTCGCTGGCATCGCCTGGAGTATTTTTTTACAGTCCGTATTCGCATTTTCCACAGCTAATTTTAACATTAAGGCGTCTTTTGCTTCACGGTTATCAAGCTGCTTATTTAAAGCATCGCGTAATTTATCAGTAAACTGCATGTATGCTTTTTTTTTTTTGGTTTTTTTTTTTTTTTTTTGAGTCGGCGGCGGGCGGCGGCGGCTGTTCGGTGCGGACGGTGGTGGTGACTGGCTGTTCGCTCCGCCTCCCGCGGTGTGATGGTGACTGCGGCCGGCTGTGGGGGGGCTGCTCCCTGCTCCGGGCTCGCTGAGCTCCGCTCTTCGCTCCCGATACCGGCCTTAGAGAGCCATGGCAGCCAGGGGAGGGGAGGCTGCTCCGGTCCGCGCCACGCGGGGAGGGCTAATCCTATTGGATCTCCCTCCTTTAATGCTTCCCGGCGCACTTGTTCCCATCGTGCCCATGGGTTGAACTCTCCGACCCCCTCCGGAATAGGGGCGGAGGTTCGTGCAGGAGCCGAGGGGATCATTGGGTCGGGCTTTGTCGGTGGTGTCTCAGCTTTCTTTAAATCTATCAAATCTCCCTCATCCGATGTCTTTTCTGTCTCTGAGCGCGAATCAGCTGTGAGTACTGTTTGAACGGCAGCACTTTGAACCTTCTTTTCCGCCTGCCACGATCTTAAAGTCTCAGTTACTAAATGCCATGTAGTCAAAATTTCAACGGCAGCTGTATTCCCTCTAGAGACTGCTTCCCATATCGTTTCTCCTGCCTGCTCCCACGTCTTTACATCAAACACAGCAGAGACAGTAGAGGGGGCTCCTTGCTTTTGCAAAAACTTCAGCAACAGTTTAATTTTATGAGAGTCATACTTTACTCCCCTTTTTGTCAAAAGGTGCGTTAATAACTTAACTATAGCTTCTTCTTCCGCAGAAATATTAGCTCCCATTATAAATGCCCAGCCGCTCACCTGTTTTTCAGGCGATGTCCCGGGGTGGAAGCCGCAGTCCAGCTGCTAGCTTGATTCGTTCGGCTGGGTTCCCTCCGGACGCTCCGCGTTGCTTCAAGGGACGCTCGTTCAGCGTTGCTTCAAGGGACGCTCGTTCAGCGTTGATTTACCCCATCACGTCGGGGTCACCATTTGAGGGAATGAAGGCACGGACTCCGGCATAGGTGGAAAGCGGAGACGCTTTAATGCACACTTACAGGGGTTTATAAAGCTTCCTTATCTACTACATGCGCTCTAACACCTGTTTAAACATTTCTAAATTTGTGCACTTAAACATAACAAAGAAATTCTTTAGTGTAACAACAAACTTCTTTCTGGTTCTGACTGCTTCTGGTTACTCTTGTTTACCTTACTGTGTCCCTTCATTGACCTTTGCAGCACTGCTGTTTCAATTCAGCCCTAACCTGTCGTAAAACGGGTCACCTACAGGTGTCTATGAGGTTGTTTCGGAAATGAGTCCCATTGTCTGACTCAATCCTTTCTGGGGTGCCATGTCACCATAAGACTTGCTGCTCAAGGCCCAGGATGGTGTTCCGGGCAGTGGCATGGGGCACAGGATATGTTTCCAGCCATCCGGTGGTTGCTTCTACCATTGTGAGCACATGGCGCTTGCCTTGGCGGGTCTGTGGGAGTGTGATATAATCAATCTGCCAGGCCTCCCCATATTTATATTTCAGCCATCATCCTCCATACCAGAGAGGCTTTAATCGCTTGGCTTGCTTGATTGCAGCGCATGTTTCACACTCATGGATAACCTGTGCGATAGCGTCCATGGTCAAGTCCACCCCTCAATCACGAGCCCATCTGTATGTTGCATCTCTTCCATGATGGCCTGAGGTGTCATGGGCCCACAGAGCTAGGAATAATTGACCTGTATGTTGCCAGTCCAGATCCACCTGTGCCACTTCAATCCTAGCAGCCTGATCCACCTGCTGGTTGTTTTGATGTTCCTCAGTGGCCTGACTCTTAGGTACGTGGGCATCTACATGGCATACTTTTATAACCAGCTTCTCTACCCGGGCAGCAATATCTTGCCACAATTTGGCAGCCCAGATGGGTTTGCCTCTGCGCTGCCAGTTGCTCTGCTTCCATTGCTGTAACCACCCCCACAGGGCATTTGCCACCATCCAGGAGTCGGTATAGAGGTAGAGCACTGGCCACTTCTCTCGCTCAGCAATATCTAAAGCCAGCTGGATGGCTTTCACCTCTGCAAACTGACTCGATTCACCTTGTCCTTCAGTGGCTTCTGCAACTCTTCGTGTAGGACTCCACACAGCAGCTTTCCATCTTCGATGCTTTCCCACAATATGACAGGACCCATCAGTGAACAGGGCATATTCCTTCTCATTTTCTGGTAGTTCATTATATGGTGGGGCCTCTTCAGCACGCGTCACCTCTTCCTCTGTCGACATTCCAAAATCTTTGCCTTCTGGCCAGTCCGTGATCACTTCCAAGATTCCTGGGCGACTGGGGTTTCCTATTCAAGCTCGTTGTGTGATCAGCACGAAACCACTTACTCCAAGTAGCATCAGTTGCATGATGTGTAGAGGGGACTCTCCCTTTGAACATCCAGCCCAGCACCGGCAGTCGGGGTGCCAGGAGGAGCTGTGCTTCAGTACCAATCACCTCCGAAGCAGCTCGAACCCCTTCATATGCTGCCAAAATCTCTTTTTCAGTTGGAGTGTAGCAGGCCTCAGATCCTCTGTTATCCCTGGCTCCAAAACCCCAGGGGTCAACCTCGAGTCTCCCCTGGTGCTTTCTGCCAGAGGCTCCAGGTAGGGCCGTTCTCCCCGGCTGCGGTGTAGAGCACATTTTTAACATCTTGCCCTGCCCAGACTGGCCCAAGGGCTACTGCATGAACTATCTCCTGTTTAATTTGTTCAAAGGCTTGTCGTTGCTCAGGGCCCCATGTGAAATCATTCTTCTTTCGGGTCACGTGATAGAGAGGGCTTACAATGAAACTGTAATTTGGAATATGCGTTCTCCAGAAACCCACAACGCCTAAGAAAGCTTGGGTCTCCTTTTTGTTAGCTGGTGGAGACATTGCTGCTATTTTGTTGATCGCATCTGTCAGGATCTGACGACGTCCATCTTGCCATTTTATTCCTAGGAACTGGATCTCCTGTGCAGGTCCTGTGACCTTACCTCGTTTTATGGCAAAGCCAGCTCTCAGAAGAATTGGAATTATTTTTTCCCCTTTCTCAAAAACCTCTTCTGCTGTGTTGCCCCACACAATGATGTCATCAATGTATTGCAGGTGTTCTGGAGCTCCACCCTTTTCCAGTGCAGTCTGGATCAGTCCATGGCAAAGGGTGGGGCTGTGTTTCCACCCCTGGGGCAGTCGATTCCAGGTGTACTGGACGCCCCTCCAGGTGAAAGCAAACTGCAGCCTGCACTCTGCTGCCAAAGGGATTGAGAAGAATGCACTGGCAACATCAGTGTTAGCATACCACTTGGCTGCCTTGGACTCCAGTTCATACGGATGTTCTAGCATGTCCGGCACAGCAGCACTCAGTGGTGGCGTGACTTCATTCAGGCCACGATAGTCCACTGTTAATCTCCATTCCCCGTTAGATTTCCGTACTGGCCATATAGGACTATTAAAAGGTGAATGAGTCTTACTGATGACTCCTTGGCTCTCCAGTTGATGAATCAGCTCATGGATGGGAGCCAGGGAGCCTCGGTTGGTGCGATATTGCCGCCGGTGCACCGTCCTGGTAGCAATTGGTACCTTCTGTTCTTCAGCTCGCAGCAATCCCACAACGCAGGGATCTTCCGAGAGGCCAGGCAGGGTAGATAGATAGCTGTTTGGTCTTCTCTGCATTCACCGTGGCTACACCAAAAGCCCATCGGTATCCCTTTGGGTCCTTGAAGTACCCTCTCCTGAGGTAGTCTATGCCATGGATACAAGGGGGCTCTGGGCCGGTCACAATGGGGTGCTTTTCCCACTTGTCCCCCGTTAAGCTCACCTCAGCCTCCAATACCAACAATTCTTGGCATCCCCCTGTCACTCCTGAGATCCAGATGGGTTTCGTGCCCCTATGTTCTGATGGCATCAGGGTACACTGTGCACCGGTGTCTACTAAAGCCCTATATTTCTGTGGGTCTGATGTGCCAGGCCATCGAACCCACACAGTCCAGTATACACGGTCATCCCTTTCCTCCTCCTGGCCGAAGGCAGGGACCCTCTATTCCTGTTCCTCGTCAGAGTATTCCCTGTCTGAGCCTTGCAGCGCCAGACCAGAAGGCCCCTGCTCAGGATCAAGGGAGGTGATTTCAGTTCTTCTCTGTTTGGGAAATCGCTGATTGCCTTCGTGTGCCTCTACAGCAACTCTGCTGACAGACTTCCTGGGTGGCCCCTTCTTAACAGCTGTCTTCCCTCTCAGTTCACGTACACAGGCTTCCAGCTTAAAGGTGGGTTCACCGTCCCACTTCCTCATGTCCTCCCCCTGGTCACGCAGGAAGAACCAGAGTGCTCCATGCAGCGTGCGCCTGGGGCTCCCTTCCCCTCTGACCGAGGCAGGAGAGGACTGAT
The DNA here is from genome assembly GCA_009819775.1 of Phoenicopterus ruber ruber. Lineage (NCBI taxonomy): Eukaryota > Metazoa > Chordata > Aves > Phoenicopteriformes > Phoenicopteridae > Phoenicopterus > Phoenicopterus ruber. Next base: position 8,838,897 of record CM020247.1, on the reverse strand, counting down.
TTCTTGGGGCACCCCTGATAGCTAAGGCACTGGCCCGTAGGGATGAGGTGGTACAGAGATTTTCTTCAAAGTTTTGGAGCCCAGACAACACTGTCTCCACAGTTGGCGTATCAATATCCAGGCAATACATTGCTGCCAGGCTGTTAGAATATGATGCTGGGGCACTCTGAATCACCTTCCTCCACATAGCCCGTGTGCACAGGACATCCTCTGGATCTTTGGAGACCTCATCATTGTCTAGATCCCTGTAGATGACTTCCAGTACCGCTAATTCTCTCAGGTACTGGATGCCTTCATCTGCAGTGGTCCACTTCCCTGGGGAGTTCACAAGGTCTTCCTTGAATGGATACCTTGCCCTTACACTTGAGAGGAGCCGTCTCCAGAGACTGCAAATTGCTGCCTCTTTTCCAATTCCTCTCTCAATTCCCCGGTTCCTAGCAAGGGATCCCAGCTGTTGGGCTTCCTTGCCTTCCAATTGCTGACTGTCGGCCCTGCTATCCCAGCATCGGAGCAGCCAGGCAGCAATCCGCTCACCTGGCTGGCAGCTGTAATCTTTCCGCATGTCTCCAAGTTCTGCTGAGGTCAGGGACCGGGTAGTTTCTGCTTCCTGTCGGAATTCTCTCACTCCTTCCTCCGATGTCTTTGTCAAAGGACCGTCTTCGTGATCAAACCTTTCCTCTTCTTCCTCCTCCCTTACTCATCGAGGATATGGACTGGTTGTCTTCTTTGTCCATTGTTTCTTTTAAACTACTGGGGCAATTACTGTAGTTGGTGGTGTTGTTTGGGTCCCTATCTCAACCATGGTGTCCTCAGGTGCAGTTTGGGTCCCTGCCTCAACCAGAGTCCTCTGAGAATGCTGAACTGCAGCTCGATAGGCACAAGCCAGGCCCCAGTACAGCGCTAGAAGCTGCTGGTTTTCATTGGGATAGGCAAGGCACCCTTCTATCAGGTGGCGTGTCAGTTTGCCAGGGTTGCTTGCCTGTTCAGGAGTCAAGTCCCAGGCTATGGGAGGTGATAACCGCCCTAGGAACCTGCCCAAGTCCTTCCACACACCCTGCCACCCTGGGACCAGCTGCCTCAGGTCACGCTTCAATATAGCCTCACCCAAAAGTTGTCTTCTCTTCCACCAGGATGAGACCAGATTCCACAAACCCCGTAATATGCCAACAATATTAATAAGTAGTACTAAGCAGCTCACATAAGGGTGAGTAAGGACCTCAGGAGCCTGCGTAATAAACCTATCCACATTAATCCTGGGTAGGGAGAGGGAGATGATGTATTCCCTCATCCTCTCCACCAGATAGCTCCCCCAGGACATTGAGACCGTCAATGCCAGGACAAAGCACATTCGCATTGTTTGCATTAACATGTTGCCAAAAGTAAAGAGAGAAACAGTGCAGCCAGCAAACTTTTTTGACCCGTGCAGGAGCTTGTCACTTAGTAACTACTACAGCTATAGCACACTTAATACAAAAGTGCTGTTGTTGTGCCCCACGTTGGGCGCCAAAAAGGACTGTCGTGGTTTAGCCCCAGCCGGAGGCTGAGCCACGCAGCCGCTCGCTCACCCCCCCACTCTCCCGGTGGGACGGGGAGAGAATCGGGACAAAGAAAGGCAAAACTCGTGGGTTAACAACAACAGTTTAACCGGACAACAAAGGGAAAGAAAACAAACAAATGAGAAACCCCAACAATAACAACAACAGCGTATACTTAGCGGTGCTTCCCGTACAGGTCGCTCCCAGCCCGGAGCCCGACGCCCAGCCCGCTCCTGAGCAGTGATCCCCACCCCTCCGCTCGACCCCCTCTAAATAGTGAGCGTGACGGTCACATGGTATAGAATAGACCCCGGCCAGCTTCTGGCGAAAATTAACCCTATCCCAGCCGCAACCAGGACAAGGTAAAAGGCATTCTTTTTGGGTTTGGTTGCCTGCCCATAAGACGGCGGCGAAAGCCCCACAGGGTTGGGCTATAAAGGTACCTAGGGGTTTGAGACCCCATTGGAAAGTTCCATCAGACTAAAGTCTGTGGAACACCCGGGTTTGGTAAGGGGTTCGAGTCCCCCACTTGGTTAATTGTCCTATTCGGTCTCTGAATTTTGGCTTGATTATCGGAACTACGAATTTGGTTTTTGTTCAGATCAGATAGTTGCTTTGTTATTCACATTTAATATGGGTGGGGGATCATCTATGGGAGGAATTTTGAAAAAGTCGCCTTTGGGTTGTATTTTAAAACATTGGAAACAAATTGCCGGACCCCCAGGTGGGGTTGTCACAAGGGAGAATTTAATTAAGTATTGTAATCAATGGTGGCCTTTGTATCAGTTGGAAGGTGGGGAGAAGTGGCCAATGAATGGTACATTGAACTATAATACTTTGTTACAACTTATGTTATTTTTGAGACGGGAAGGAAAATGGGATGAAGTGGGTTTATACAGATATGTTCTTTACTCTGCGAGACCATCTTGAGTGGCAAAAGGAACGTCGAATTAATTTAGCACCCCAGGATCCTATGATCCTGGTGATAGAAAAAAAAAAAAAGCAGAAAGGGAAGTTAAAAAGGTGCTGTTCAGCTTGTAGCATTGGACAAAGACAGCCAGAGAGAAAAAATAATGGGAAAGACAATTGCCAATGCTACAGTGGCCCTTTGCGCACCACGGGGGGTCAAGTACCCTCTCGGAGTTCATTAGGAAATAACTTTAAGGGAGGGAGAGGAGCCGTGAGAAGCGGTGTAAGTACCCCGCATAAAGGAAATCAACCCTCCCGAAAGATCAGTGTGCTTATTATAAGAGGATGAGGCATTGGAAAAAGGATTGCCCAAAACTGAGCACACTGGTGACGGTTGCTAACATGGAAGATGATTGACGGGGACCAGGGGAATCTTCCCTTGCAGAACCCTTGGTTAAAGTTCAGCTAGGGAAAGAAGAAAAACCTGTAGAATTTCTAGTAGATACAGGTGCCACATTTTCAGTATTAAACCAGACTTTATTACCCGTAAGTAGACAAAATGTTAATGTTCTAGGAGCAACCAGACAGGTCGAGAAAGCTTTCCTTTTGAAACCTTTAAAATGCAAAATTGGGAAGAGTGTAGGGATTCATAAATTTCTCTACCTGCCTGAAGCTCCTAGACCACTTCTGGGAAGGGATTTATTAGAACAATTGAATGCTGAGATAAAATTTAAAAATGGAGAAATTGAATTTAAAATACCAGAAGAAAACCATATTGAAATTTTAAGTCTGGTTCTCTCTGAACCCCAAGTTAGGGCAGAAGAAATCATACAAGAAATAAAGGACTAGGTATACCCAGGGGTATGGGCCTCAGGAATACCTGGAAAAGCTAAAAATGCAGAATTGGTAGTTGTTAAACTCAAAGAGGGAGCACGACCTGTTAGGGTAAAGCAATATCCCTTGAGATTGGAAGACAGGCGAGGAGTGAAAAGCATTATAGAAGAATTTATAAAATTCGGGCTATTAAATGAATGTTCTTCAGAATATAACATTCCTATTCTGCCTGTCAAAAAGCCTGATGGCAAAACTTATCGATTAGTGCAGGATGTGCGGGCGATAAATCAGGTAGTTGAAGATTTGTACCCGGTAGTGGCAAACCCATATACTTTGTTGACCAATCTAAAGGAAACCTACAAATGGTTTACTGTATTAGATCTGAAGGATACATTCTTTTGCCTCACCTTAGCTCCTGAAAGCCGTAATTTATTTGCCTTTGAATGGGAAAATCCTGATACAGGAGGGAAAACCCAACTAACCTGTACAGTGTTACCTCAAGGATTTAAGAATAGCCCCACCAGTTTTGGAAATCAATTAGCCAAAGAATTAGAGACCTGGGAAAGGCCTTCGGGAAATGGAGTTCTTTGGCAATATGTGGATGATATTTTGGTAGCCACAGAAAAGAAAGAAGAATGTAAAGAATGGACTGTGAGTTTGTTAATTTTTCTCGGACTAAGTGGTTATCGAGTCTCCTTACAGAAAGCCCAGATCTTGAAGAAAGAAGTATTATACCTGGGATTTGTGATTTCTAAGGGACAGAGACAGCTCGGGAGTGACCAAAAAGAAGCCATTTGCAGGACCCCAGAACCGAATATGGTAAAAGAGCTTCAAACCTTTTTGGGAATGACAGATTGGTGATTTAAACCTCTATATGAACTGTTGAAAAATGGTCAGGCCCAATTGACATTGGCTCTCACCATCACAGTTCCTGAAATATCAAGCGGTCCTGATGGAACAGGATGATACAGAAATTGTCACATCTGCTATTACCAACCCTGCTTTCTTTTTAAGTGATAAACAGGAAATGGAGACCGTTGTGCATGATTGTATAGAGACCATTGAGACTGTGTATGCGAGTAGGCCTGACCTAAAGGAAGAGCCGCTGGAAGAAGCTGATCATACTTGGTACACCGATGGGAGCAGTTTCGAAAAAGAAAAAAAAAAGAGTTCGAATGACAGGATATGCTGTGACCACTATAGACCAAGTGGTGGAAGCAAAGTCACTCCCTAAGGGCACCTCTGCACAACGAGCTGAAATAATTGCTCTAGTGAGAGTGTTGGAACTTGCTGAGGGACTATGAGTGAATATCTGGACAGATTCAAAATACGCCTTTAGTGTAGTCCATGCCCATGGAGCAATTTGGAAAGAACAAGGACTCTTGACGGCTCAAGGGAAAGGTATAAAGCATGCTGATATAATTTTGCGACTTTTAGATGCTGTACAGCTTCCGTCAGCAGTGGCGATTATGCATTGTGGAGGACGTCAGAAAGGTAACACTGACAGGGAAGTGGGAAATAAATTGGCCGATCACGAGGCAAGACAAGCTGCGGAACAAGGTGAGGTATTAAGTTTAATTCCTGAAAAATCTTTGCCGCTACCTGAGACGATCGAATATGATGAAAAGGATCAGAAGTTAATTACTGATTTAGAGGCTGAAATTGGCCCATCAGGATGGGCAATGTTGAAAGATAACAGGATAATAGTTCCCTTTAGAATATTATGGAAACTGATAAAAACAGAGCATGACAAAACTCATTCGGGAACTGAAGCTTTGTATAGTTCCCTTACCAAGCAAATAGTAGCTAGAAATTTATTTCAAACTGTGAAAACTATAGTTGGTAGATGTGAAATATGTTTAAAGAATAATCCAAAGGTAGAAAATCATGTAAAATTTGGAAGCATTGATAAAGGGAATGTTCCAGGTCAAAATTGGCAGATAGACTTTTCGGAACTCCCTAGAAGGGGGGGGTATAGGCATCTATTAGTGTTAACCGATACCTTTTCTGGGTGGCCTGAAGCTTTCCCTTGCAGAACGAACAAAACCCGGGAGGTAACGAAAATTCTACTGAGAGAAATTATTCCTAGATTTGGAGTACCAGAAGTGATCTCCTCTGATAGAGGACCACACTTTATATCACAAATAGTTCAACAAGTTAGTAAATTCTTAGAAATTAATTGGAAACTGCATACAGCTTATTGCCCACAAGCAAGTGGGCAAGTGGAAAAGATGAATCATTTAATAAAGACACAATTGAGTAAAATTTGTCAGGAAACCAATTTAAAGGTGGGATCAAGCTCTCCCTATTGCATTACTAAGGCTTCGAGCCAAGCTGACAACTAAGGAAAAATTGAGTCCTTTTGAAATTCTATACGGGAGGCCATTTCAAACTAGATATCAAGGGCAAGATCTCACCCAAGCAGAAGAAATTAATCTACAGCAATATTTAATTGCGTTAGGGAAACAATTACAAGAGGTGAATAAATTAGTGATGCCTACCAGAGCATGGGGATTAGACTCCCCAGTGCATTTGTTTAAACCTGGGGATTGGGTTTCTGTCAAAATAGTTCAGGTGATCCCCTCGAAGAGAAGTGGAACGTCCCTTTTCAAGTTCTGCTCACGACCTATACTGCAATCAAGCTTGAGAAGCACGCTGCTTGGATCCACTATTCAAGAATCAAGAAGGCACCTGATGGACCATGGGACCCACATCTGTAAGACTGATTAATAACCAGAGACAAACTTGTTGGACTGTCTAGTCAAATCAAAGATGACACCGCCCATCATTGGTGGGATATCTTTTCAGGATACTCACCCTCTGCAGAGAAAACTTTGAATGTTCTAATCCACCCGCTCTTGATATTGTTAGTGTTTGTTATTGTACTAACAATCGTCAATTGCCTTTTGTGGTATAAGCTGAAGAAATTGACTATGAGAGTTTGGGCCTTGCCTAAGGTGATGAAATATGAAAACTTAAGAACTTTGTAAAGGTTTTTTTACAAAGTTTAAAGAAAAGGAGGGGAATGAAAGGGTTAAAGCCCAGGAACATGGAGAATGTTGCAAGTGCCCTGGCTATTGTGGTTTTGCAATGGTTGGAATAGTTGTAAGATAAGGGAGGCCGAGACAATTGCTTTAGGCAACTCGGCCTGGCCTTGGGAAACAGATGCACGGAACCATAAGGTAAGAAAGTTGCAAGATAATGAAGAACAAAATTCGACTCTCTGTCTTTACGGTTCAGGTAAGGACTCTGTATCAACACCAAATACAGGAGATGATGGATGTGATAATTACGCATCCCAAAGGAATAATGAGACCTTTGTAGGATGCTATCCAGGATGCAATCGAACTAGATCTTTATGGAGGCATAATACTAAGGGCAAAAATTATGTGCTCCCAGCCCCAGGGATGGGTTTGTACTGGTTATGCGGAGACTCAGCACGAAAAGCGTTACCCCCAAATTGGCAAGGGTCTTGCACTCTAGGATTACTGGTTCCCAATCTGACAATAGTTGAAAAATTACATAATCAGAGGGGGTGGGTAAGGACCTTTATCAAGCGAACCAAAAGAACCCCCAACGCTATTGCAGAACGGCCTACAGCATTCCACAGCTTTGTTAGATGGTTTCTTCCATGGCTTGGAGTAAGTGAATTGGAAAAGACAATTGTAAATATATCTGCAGTAATTGAGGAGATTAACGACAGAACTATGGATGCCATCAAAGCTTTGCAAATCGAGATGTCTAGCCTGTCCCGAGTTGTACTACAAAATCGAATGGCACTCGACTTGTTGCTAGCTTCCCAGGGAGGGGTTTGCACAGTTATAAATACAAGCTGTTGCACATATGTAGATCAAAGTGGGAGAGTCTCTACAGACTTGGAGAAAATTTGGGAACAAACTAAAATTTTACATCAAGTTACTAAGGACAATACGTCCTGAGGATTTGAAGAAATATGGAACAAGCTCACGTCATGGTTACCCAATTGGACATGGTTAAAGAACTTATTCATCATTATTATCATTATAATATGTGTCTGTATTATAGCTTGTGTCATGATTCAATGTTGTAATTGCTGCGCACAATTGAATATGGGGACCAAGTTTGGTTATTGAAACTTTGGGTTTATAGATCCAAAGTTTCAAGAAAAAAGGGGGGAAATGATACCTTCTGGCCAAACATTCTTTTACTTTACACTTACTTAAGCAATAACAATAGTCTTGAGCTCTGAAGATAAGGAAGGGATGCCTGCAATTGAAACTGGCATATCTGACAACTTAGATAAGGTAAAAATGTAATTAACAAGATTGCCTTGCGCATGCATAATGAAGATGCAAATATTGTAATCCCTTCCCAGAAATGATTTGAATGTGTAGGAAAATTCCCGAAAAAGTAATGAATTTGTAAATCATTTATGTGAAGTTACATGAATATACGTGTTGAGAGTGTGTATATATGCTGGATTGACAAAGCGTTCAGCATGCACGTTAGGTGGAGTGATCCCCCGTGCATCCAGCACTGTAATAAAGAATGCCTGCCTTCTAAAACTTAAAAGGAAGTGTTAGAGGGTTCTTTATTTAACCAATTTTTCAGGTATCAGATAAACAGGTGAAAACAGCAGGTTCGGCGATCCTCTAGCAAGGACTGAGCTCCGCGGTGCCTGCATCCCTGCTTGTGTGCCTCTGCCCGGGTGCTGCTTCGGGGATCCCCCGGTTGGTGAGGTAACGAGACTAAATTTACTCTTTGTATTTCATTTGTGGTTTTGTGGTTGTTCCTGCATCCTGCCTGTGCTTACCTACACACCCACACTCCCCTTCTTCACTGGCTCTACTTCACTCCTTCATTCCCAATTCCTCTACCTCCTCCCCTCGTACAACCCCAAGCAGCACAGGGGGGATCAGACACTCATAGAATCATAGAATAGTTTGGGTTGGAAGGGACCTTTAAAGGTCATCTAGTCCAACCCCCCTGCAATGAGTAGGGACATCCTCAACTAGATCAGGTTGCTCAGAGCCCCGTCCAACCTTGAATGTTTCCAGGGATGGGGCATCTACCACCTCTCTGGGCAACCTGTTCCAGTGTCTCACTACTCTCATCATAAAAAAATTCTTCCTTATATCTAGTCTAAATCTCCCCTCTTTTAGTTTAAAACCATTACCCCTTGTCCTATCGCTACAGTCCCTGGTAAAAGGTCTTTTCCTCATCTTTCTTATAGGCCCCCTTTATATATTGAAAGGCTGCAATAAGGTCTCCCCGGAGCCTTCTCTTGTCCAGGCTGAACAACCCCAACTCTCTCAGGCTTTCTTCATAGGAGAGGTGTTCCAGCCCTCTGATCATTTTTGTGGCCCTCCTCTGGACCCGCTCAAGCAGGTCCATTTTTGTTTTGTGCTGGGGACACCAGAGCTGGATGCAGTACTGCAGGTGGGATCTCATGAGAGTGGAGTAGAGGGGAAGTGATTCTCCTCCCTCAACCTGCTGGCCATGCTTCTTTTTATGCAGCCCAGGGTACGATTGGCTTTCTGGGCTGAAAGCGCACATTGACGGCTCATGTCCAATTTTTCATCCCCCAGTACCCCCAAGTCCTGCTCGGCAGGGCTGCTCTCAATCAATTCAGCAGCCAGTCTGTATTGATACTGGGGATTGCCCTGACCCAGGTGCAGGAACTTGCATGTGTCCTTGCTGAGCTTCATGAGGTTTGCATGGGCCCACTCCTCAAGCCTGTCAAGGTCCTTCTGAATGGCATCCCTTCCCTCTAGCTTATGAACTGCACCACTGATTGATTGGTAGTTCCCAGGGTCCTCCTTTTCACCCTTTTTAAAAATGGGCGTGATTCCCTTTTTCCAGTCACTGGGGACTTCTCATGACTGCCACAACTTTTCAAATATGATGGAGAGTGGCTTGACAACTACATCAGCCAACTCCCTCAGGACCTTGGGGTGCATCTCATTGGGTCCCATGGGCTTGTGTATATTCAGGTTCCTCAGGTGGTCTCAAACTTGGTCTTCTCTTATGGTGGGAGGGACTTTTTTCCCCTAGTCCCTGCCTTGAGGTTCAGGGGCTTGAGACATGTGGGAAGAGAGGTTACCATTGAAAACTGAGGCAAAAAAAAATGTTGAGTACCTCAGCCTTCTCAGGTTTGTGGAATCTGGTGTCATCCTGGCGTAAGAGTAGACAACTTTTGGGTGAGATATACTGAAATATGCCCTGAGGTGGCCGGTCCCTGAGTGGCAGGGTGTGTGGAAGGCTTTGAGCAGGTGCCTAGGGCAGTTATCACCTCCCATAGCCTGGGACTCTACACCTGAACAGGCAAGTAATCCTGTTGAACTGATGCGCCACCTGATAGAAGGGTGCCTTGTCTACCCCAATGAAAACCAGCAGCTCCTAGCACTGTACTGGGGCTTGGCCTGTGCCTACTGAGCCACAGTTCAGTACTATCAGCGGACTGCGGTTAAGGCAGGGACCCAAACCACCTCTGAGGATGCCATGCGTACTGGGAACTACTAAATAATGGAAGAATGGCGAGGAGGAGTAGGTCATGTTGACCAATTCACCCTATTCTCTAGAGAAATATGCACAGCTAGATGTCCCATTGCTTGAGGTCTTGGCAAACATACAAACAAAAGTTAGATAATATATCTATGCACAGGTGTATAGAACAAGTAAAAAATAGCCTATATTTAGTGCACACACAAATCGCTTCACTGACAAGTGATTGTATGCTTATGCAAGAAATGACACAATCTCTCCTGAGAAAAACACCCTAGAAATTCGCAGCTGCTGAAGCCTCAACCATATGTGGACTCTCTGCCACACCTGAGTCTCCCCCACTGCCTCTCTGTAGGGTACTCCCAGGGCTTCCCCTTGCTGTGGGATTTGTGAGTATACATAATAAAAGGATATTAATATCAGAATTGCTGTGATTCATTTCTGAATATGAATCCATTCTGTTTCACATAACACCATGACTGAGACAGGGACCCAAACCACACCAGAGGAAGACATGGTTCAGACAGGAACCCAAATCACGTGTGAGGACTTCATGGTTGTATACGGATCCAAACCCCAGCTACAGTAATTGCCTCAGTAGTGAAAAAGAAACACTGAACAAGGAGGTCAACAAGTCCATGTCACCGATTAGTAAGGGAGGAGGAGGAAGAAGGGTCCAATCAGGAAGCAGGTCCTTCAGCAAAGGAACGGGAGGAAGAAGTGAGAGAAATCACACAAGAGGCGGAAACTACCCAGTCCCTGACCTCGAGACAACTTTGAGACATGCGGAAAGATTACAGCCGCCAGCCAGGTGAGCGGATTGCTGCCTGGCTGCTCCGATGCTGGGATAGCAATTGGAAGGCAAGGAAGCCCAACAGCTGGGATCCCTTGCTAGGAACCGGGGAATTGAGAGAGGAATTGGAAAAGAGGCAGCAATTTGCAGTCTCTGGAGACGGCTCCTCTCAAGTGTGAGGGCAAGATATCCTTTCAAGGAAGATCTTGCAAATTACCAAGGGAAGTGGACTACCACAGAAGAAGGCATCCAGTGCCTGAGAGAATTAGCGGTACTGGAAGTCATCTACAGTGACCTAGACAATGACAAGGTCTCCAAAGATCCAGATGACATCCTGTGTATACAGGCCACATGGAGGAAGGTGGTCTAAAATGCCCCAGTATCATATTCCAACAGCTTGGCAACAATGTATTGTCCAGACTTGGATATACCAATTGTGGGGAGATCATCTTCCTGGCTCCAAAATTTTGAAGAAAATCTCTGTCCCTCCTCATCCCCACAGGCCAGCGCCTGGGCTGTTGGGGACGCCTCATGGAGCCAGTCCCCTCCTGTCCTGGTCAGAGGAAAAGGGAGCCCCGGGTGTATGCCATGTGGCATTCTCTGGTTCTTCCTGCATGACCAGGGGGAGGACATGAGGAAGTGGGATGGTGAGTCCACCTTTAAGCTGAAAGCCCATTGTCCTGGTTTCAGCCGGGATAGAGCTAATTTTCTTCCCAGTAGCTACTGTGGTTTGGATTTAGTATGTGAAGAATGTTGATAATACACTGATTTTATTAGTTGCTGCTAAGTGATCGAGGACATTTTCCAGCTTCCAAGGTTTTGCTAATGTGCAGGTGCAAAAACTTGGGAGGGGTATAGCCAGTACAGTTGATTCAAACCAGCCAAAGAGAGTATTCCATACCATAGACATCATGCCCAGTAAAAGTGAGGGTCGGCCAGTGAGCCAAGACCCTTTTTTGCCCTTTTTCGCCCTTTTTTGTTCATCCCTTTTTGCCCTTTTTTCCCTCTTTTCATTTGTTCGGGCCTTTTTGTTCATTCATTTGGCTGTTTGTTCCATCACTCTTTCTCTCTGGAACTTGCTGTTCTGGGATAGCTGCTGGGGAATATTCCTGTTCCCTGACTGCTGCTTGGGACAGGCTGTATCGGTCGTTGGGTGGTGAGAAATTGTGCATCATTCATTTTATATATTCTATTATCTTTATATTTTATTATTAACATTATTATCATATATAATAGAATTATTAATTTTTTTCTTTGCTGTCCTGGTGAACTGCTTTTATCTCAACCCACAAATTTTCCTTTCTCTCCGATTCTCCTCCCCACCCCACTGGGGAGGGGGGTGAATGAGTGAGTGGCTGCGTGGTATTTGGGTTACCGTCTGGGGTTAAACCACGACACCCGTGTATGCCAACTGAGAGGGAAGACAGCTGCTAAGAAGGGGCCACCCAAGAAGGCTGTCAGCGTAGTTGTTGTAGAGACACAAGAAGGCAATCAGCGATCCCCTAGATGCAGAAGAAGAACTGAGATCACCTCCTTTGATCCTGGTGAGGTGACTTCTGGTCTGGTACTGCAAGGGTCAGACAGTGAATACTCCAACCAGGAACAGGAATAGAGGGTCCCTGCCTTCAGCCAGGAGGAGGAAAGGGCCAAACAGGTTTACTGGACTGTGTGGATTCGATGGCCTGGCATATCGGACTCACAGAAGTATAAGGCTTTGGTAGACACTGGTGCAGAGTGTACCCTAATGCCATTAGGGTATAAGGGCACGGAACCCATCTGGATCTCTGGAGTGACAGAGGGATCCCAACAGTTTTCTCTATTGGAGGTTGAGGGGACAAGTGGCAAAAGTACCCTATTGTGACTGGCCTGGAGGCCCCATGTATACTTGGCATAGAGTACTTCAGGAGAGGGTACTTCAAGGACACAAAAGGGTTTTTGGGGTAACCACTATGAATACAGAGAAGATTAAACATCTATCTACCCTGCCTGGGCTCTCGGAGAATCCCTCTGTTGTGGGGTTGCTGTGGGTCAAAGAACAGCAGGTGCCGATTGCTACCATGATGGTGCACTGGTGGCAATATTGCACCAATCGAGACTCCCTGGCTCCCATCCATGAGCTGATTCATCACTTGGAGAGCCAAGGAGTCATCAGCAAGACTCGCTCACCCTTTAACAGTTCCATATGGCCAGTGCGAAAGTCTGACAGAGAGTGAAGGCTAACAGTGGACTATCGTGGCCTGAACAAAGTCATGCCACCACTGAGTGCTGCCATACTGGACATGCTAGAGCTCCAATATGAACTGGAGTCAAAGGAAGCCAAGTGGTATGCAACAATTGACATTGCCAATGTGTTTTTTCTCAATTCCTTTGGCAGCAGAATGCACAGTTTGCTTTCACGTGGAGGAGTGTCCAATACACCTGTAAATGAGTTCCCCAGGGGTGGAAACACAGCCCTACCATTTCTCATGGACTGATCCAGACTGCACTGGAAAAGGGTAATGCCCCTGAACATCTACAATACATCGATAACATCATAGTGTGGGGCAACAAGGCAGAAGAAGTGTTTGAGAAGGGAAAAGAATAATTCAGGTCCTTCTGAAAGCTGGTTTTGCCATGAAATGAAGCAAGGTCAAAGGATCTGCACAGGAGATCCCATTCTTGGGAGTAAAATGGCAGGATGGACATCATCACATCTCTATGGATGTGATCAATAAGATAACAACTATGTCCCCACCAGCTAACAAGAAAGAAACACAAGCTTTCCTAGGTCTTGTGGGATTCTGGAGAATGTATATTCCAGGTTACAGTCAGCTTGTAAGCCCTCTCTATCAAGTGACCCAAAAGAACTATTTTGAGTAGGGTCTTGAGCAACAACAAGCCTTTGAGCAGATCAAACAGGAGACAGCTTGTGCGATAGCTCTTGGGCCTGTCTGGACAGGACCATCTGTGCAAAATGTGCTCTGCACTGCAGACAGAGAACATGGTCTCACCTGGAGCCTCTGGCAGAAAACACCAGCAGAAATCCAAGGTCGACCTCTAGGGTTTTGGAGCTGGGGGTATCAAGGATCCAAGGCACACTACACCCCGACTGAAAAAGAGATACTAGCAGCATATGAGGGGGTTCGAGCTGCTTCAGAAGTTGTTGGTACAGAAGCACAGCTCCTCTTGACACCACGATTGCCCGTGCTACACTGGATGTTCAAAGGAAACATTCCCTCTACACATCATGCAACCAGCACTACATGGAGTAAGTGGGTAGTGTTGATCATGCAATGGGCTCAAATGGACAACCCCAACTGCCCAGGAATCTCGGAAGAGATCGTGGACTGGTCAGAAGGCAGAGATTTCAGAGCATCACCTGAGGAGGTAGCTCGTGCCCAAGAGGCACCACCATATAATGAGTTATCAGGAGATGAAAGGCGTTATGGTCTATTTACTGATGGATCCTGTCATGTTGTAGGAAACCATCAGAAGTGGAAAGCTGCTGTGTGGAGTCCTACACGACAAGTCGTTGAAGCCGTTGAAGGAGAAGGTGAGTCGAGTCAGTTTGCAGAAGTGAAAGCCATCCAGCTGGCCCTGGAGAGTGCTGAACGAGAAAAGTGGCCAGTACTCTATCTCTATACTGACTCATGGATGGTGGCTAATGCCCTATGGGGGTGGCTACAGCAGTGGAAGAAGACCAATTGATAGCACAGAGGTAAACTCATCTGGGGTGCTGCATTGTGGCAGGACATTGCTGCCCAGGTAGAAAATATCACTCTAAAGGTATGTCATGTAGCTGCTCACATGCCCAAGAACTGCACCACTGAAGAACATCGAAACAACGAACAGGTAGACAAGGCTGTCAAAACTGAAGTGGCTTAGGTGGACCTGGACTGGGACTTGAAAGTTTTATGGTGACATGGCACCCCAGAAAGAATTGAGTCAGGCAATGGGACTCATTTCTGAAATAACCTCATAAACTCCTCGGCCAAGAAACATAGCAGTGATTGAATGTGTCACATCCCCTATTGCCCACAAGCCTCTGGAAAGATTGAGAGATATAATGGACTGTTAAAGACTTTGCTGAGAGTGTTGGGCAATGGGGCATGGAAGCACTGGGATAAATTTAGCAGAAGCCACTTGGCTGGTTAACAGCAGAGGATCTGCTAACTGTCCTGGTCCTGCCCAAACAAAGCCCCTACATACTGTGGGAGGAGATAAGGTCCCCACAGTGCACATAGGAGGCTGGGGGAGGCACTGTGGGTTGCTCCTCCCTTGGGAAAAGGAAAGCCCATTAGTGGGACTGTCTTCGCTCAAGGACCTGGGTGCACTTGGTGGGTAATGTGGAAGGATGGGGAGATCTGGTGTGTGCCTTGAGGAGATTTAACCTTGGGGGAAAAATAATCTGTGATGCAAGTTGTATGTTATAGGAAGTAGTGTAGCAGGAACTACCTGAAACGACAGAGTGAGCTTCGCAAAGAACCGGGCGAGGGCAGCGATGACCCAAACCGAGCCGGTGTTGGTGCCCAACAATTGAACATGCTGCTTCTCCTGCCCCCTTGACAGATGGGGCTCAAGTCATAGCCTGTTCTTACGGACATTTTGGGGAGTGGCAGAGGCCCATAGAATGGGGAAATAATATCTACCTATCTGTTAAGGGACAGGGGATAGTAGTTAATGAGATTGTATAAATCTTTATGTTAGGTATAAAGATGGTTTAAGTACGTAGTATAAGTTGTAAGTGTTGGTAAGAGGGGATTTCAGGAATGAGAAATAGATACAATGGGATGGTTAGAAGACACTGTGTGGTTTAACCCCAGATGGTAACTGAATACCATGCAGCCACTTGCTCACTCCTCCCCCTCCCCAGTGGGGTAGGGAGGCAAATCAGTCCAACCATTAATGTAACACTGCCAAGTCCACCACTAAACCATGTCCCTAAGTTCCGCATCTACATGTCTTCTAAATACCTCCAGGGATGGTGACTCCACCACTTCCCTGGGCAGCCTATTCCAATACGTGATAACCCTTTCGGTGAAGAAATGTTTCCTAATACCCAATCTAAACCTCCCTGATGCAATTTGAGGCCATTTCCTCTCGTCCTATCGCCTGTTACTTGGGAGAAGAGATTGACATCCACCTCGCTACCACCTCCTTTCAGGTAGTTGTAGAGAGCAATAAGGTCTCCCCTCAGCCTCCTTTTCTCCAGACTAAACAACCCCAGTTCCCTCAGCTGCTCCTCATAGGACTTGTGCTCTAGACCCTTCACCAGCTTCGTTGCCCTTCTTTGGACATGCTCCAGCACCTCAATGTCTTTCTTGTAGTGAGGAGACCAAAACTGAACACAGTACTCGAGGTGCGGCCTCACCAGGGCCGAGTACAGGGGGGACAATCACCTCCCTAGTCCTGCTGGCCACACTATTTCTGACACAAGCCAGGATGCTATCGGCCTTCATGCCCACCTGCGCACAGTGCTGGCTCATATTCAGCCAGCTGTCAACCAACACCCCCAGGTCCTTTTCCACCAGGCAGCTTTCCAGCCACTCTTCCCCAAGCCTGTAGCATTGCACGCAGTTGTTGTGACCCAAGTGCATGACCCAGCACCTAGTCTTGTTGAACTTCATACAATTGGCCTTGGCCCATCGATCCAGCCTGTCCAGATCCCTCTGTAGCGCCTTCCTTCCCTCAAGCAGATCA
The DNA here is from genome assembly GCA_009819775.1 of Phoenicopterus ruber ruber. Taxonomy (NCBI): domain Eukaryota; kingdom Metazoa; phylum Chordata; class Aves; order Phoenicopteriformes; family Phoenicopteridae; genus Phoenicopterus; species Phoenicopterus ruber. The sequence continues at coordinate 8,822,664 of CM020247.1, read as the reverse complement.
ACACTCCCACCCAGCTTGGTGTCGTCTGCAAACTTACCGAGGGTGCACTTGATCCCCTCGTCCAGATCATTGATAAAGATGTTAAACAGAACTGGCCCCAGTACTGAGCCCTGGGGAACACCACTTGTGACTGGCTGCCAACTGGATTTAACTCCATTCACCCCAACTCTTTGGGCCTGGCCACCCAGCGCAGAGTATGACCATCCAAGCCATGAGCAGCTAGTTTCTCCAGGAGAATGCTGTGGGAGACAGTGTCAAAGGTTTTACTGAAGTCCAGCAAAAAAAAGTACAACATCTACAGCCTTTCCCACATCCACTAAGCGGGTCACCTTGTCCTAGAAGGAGATCAGGTTAGTCAAGCAGGACCTGCCTTTCATAAACCCATGCTGACCAGGCATGATCGCCTGGTTGTCCTGTATGTGCCACGTGATAGCACTCAAGATGATCTGCTCCACAACCTTCCCCGGCACCGAGGTCAGACTGACAGGCCCGTAATTCCTTGGATCTTTCTTCTGGCCCTTCTTGTAGATGGGCATCACATTTGCTAACCTCCAGTCAACTGGGACCTCCCCGGTTAGCCAGGACTGCTGATAAATGATGGAAAGTGGCTTGGTGAGCACTTCCGCCAGCTCCCTCAGTACCCTTGGGTGGATCCCAGCTGGCCCCATAGACTTGTGTGTGTCTAGGTGGTGTAGCAGGTCACTGACCATTTCCCCTTGGATTATGGGGGCTTCATTCTGCTCCCCATCCCCGTCTTCCTGCTCAGGGGGCTGGGTGCCCAGAGAACAACTGGTCTTACTATTAAAGACTGAGGCAAAGAAGGCGTCAGCCTTTTCCTCATCCTTTGTCACTATGTTTCCCCCCGCATCCAATAAAGGAGGGAGATTCTCCTTCGCCCCCCCTTTTATTGATAATGTATTAATAGAAACACTTTTTGTTGTCTTTTACGGCAGTAGCCAGGTTAAGTTCTAGCTGGGCTTTGGCCCTTCTCATTTTCTCCCTGCATAACCTCACGACATCCTTGTAGTCCTCCTGAGTTGCCTGCCCCTTCCTCCAAAGGTTATAGACTCTCCTTTTTTTCCTAAGTTCCAGCTGAAGCTCTCTGTTCAGCCAGGCTGGTCTTCTTCCCCGCCGGCTCATCTTTCGGCTCATGGGGATGGCCTGCTCCTGCACCTTTAACATTTCCCTCTTGAAGAATGTCCAGCCTTCCTGGACTCCTTTGCCCTTCAGGGCTGCCTCCCAAGGGACTCTGCCAACCAGACTCCTAAACAGGCCAAAGTCTGCCCTCCGGAAGTCCAAAGTGGCAGTTCTGGTGACCCCCCTCCTTACTTCTCCGAGAATCGAAAACTCAATCATTTCATGGTCACTATGCCCAAGACGGCCTCCAACTGTCACATCACCCACAAGACCTTCTCTGTTCACAAACAACAGGTCCAACGGGGTGCCTTCCCTGGTTGGCTCCCTCACCAGCTGCGTGAGGAAGTTATCATCTTCCACACACTCCAGGAACCTCCTGGACTGTTTCCTCTCTGCTGCATTGTATTTCCAGCAGACATCTGGCAAGTTGAAGTCCCCCACGAGAACAAGGGCTACCGATCATGAGGCTTCTCCCAGCTGCTTACAGAATATTTCATCTGCCTCCTCATCCTGGTTGGGTGGTCTATAACAGACTCCCACCATGGTATCTGCCTTTCTGGCCTTCCCCCTGATTCTTACCCATAGACACTCAACCCTCTTGTCACCATCCTCAAGCTCTAGGCAGTCAAGACTCTCCCTAACTTACAGGGCTACCCTACCTCCTCTCCTTCCTTGCCTATCCCTTCTGAAGAGTTTGTAGCCATCCATTGCAGCACTCTAGTTGTGTGAGTCATCCCACCATGTTTCTGTGATGGCAACTATATCATTAGCTCCATCCCAGTCGAAACCAGGACAGATATATAAATGTATCACATTATGTGGGACCTGAGCATGACACAAATGGAATGGAATAAGGGGTGGAGATATTGTATTGGGACTGGCTGGGATGGAGTTAATGTTCCCCATAGAATCATAGAATGGCTTGGGTTGGAAGGGACCTTAAAGATCATCTAGTTCCAACCCCCCTGCCATGGGCAGGGACACCTTCCGCTAGACCAGGTTGCTCAAAGCCCCATCCAGCCTGGCCTGGAACACTTCCAGGGATGGGGCATCCACAACTTCTCTGGGCAACCTGTGCCAGTGCCTCACCACTCCCATGGTGAAGAATTTCTTCCTATTATCTAATCTAAATCTACCCTCTTTCAGTTTGAACCCATTACCCCTTGTCCTATCACTACACGCCCCTGTAAAAAGTCCCTCTCCAGCTTTCTTGTAGGCCCCCTTTAGGTACTGGAAGGCTGCTAGAAGGTCTCCCTGGAGCCTTCTCTTCTCCAGGCTGAACAAGCCCAACTGTCTCAGCCTGTCTTCATAGGAGAGGTGCTCCATCCCTCTGATCATCTTTGTGGTCCTCCTCTGGACTCGCTCCATAGTAGCCCTCATACTGCTGTGCTTTGCATTTGTAGCTAGAATGGTGTTGATAACACTCCGGTGTTTTGGTTATTGCTGAGCAGTGCTCCCTCAGCATCAAGGCTGACTCTTCAACACCACACCCCCCCCACACCCCCCACACACACACTCACCCTGTCCCCAAAGGCAGGTAGGCTGGGGGTGGGCAAGAATTTAGGAGGAGACATAGGCAGGACAGCTGATCCCATCTAACCAAAGGGATATTCCATAGCATATGATGTCATGCTCAGCAATAAAAGCTAAGAGAAAGGAGGAGGAGGGGAGGCATTCATGGTTAAGGCATTTGTCTTCCGAAGCAGCTGCTACACATACTGAGGCCCTACTTCCCAGGAAGTGGCTGGACATTGCCTGCTGATGGCAAGTAGAGAATAAATCTCCTTTTTCTTGCTTTCCTTCTGTGTCGCCTTTGCTGCTTTTTCATTAATCTGCCTTTATCTCGACCCACAAGTTTTTCATCTTATTTTCTCCCCCGTCCCGCTGAGGAGGGAGAGTGAGAGAGCAACTTGGTGGGCACCTGGTGATCAGCCAAGGTCAACCCACCACAGCAGCATTTCAAGCACACAAAGTAAGGCACTGCTACTAAATAAGCTGAGAATGTTCATCATTTCTCTCTGAGTAAACCGCTAACAACTTATCTTAAAGCCCAATGTTTCATTCTTTACACAGAAGCATTAAGAAACTCAGAATTATTTCACACTAAAAGAGAAAAATATCCAAAAAAATCAAAGTACAGGTGTATATTTTTAATGTATTGCAAAGGCTTGACTTCAGAAACGGGTTCTAATGCTTGTCTCACACACAGTTATTCTGTGCTGAATATCTCTTAATGCTATACATCAATACACTGCACCCTCATTAATATCCCATGAAGAGAATATTTCAGTCCAAAACACTGTGTCTGGCTAATGATTCACTGCATCTTTGTAGAAGCTACTCAGTAGAATTATGAAATCTGTTTAGTAAGGCCACACAACTTTAAAAGTCCAGTATATTGAATAAAATAATTTTATTTGTATCTACTTAAAAAAAAAAAAAAAACCCAAACAGTTTATGGAATCTGAAAGTAGATGATAAAGGTAGCTTTTAACTGAAACTTAATATGGGAGATTCTTTACCCAAAAATATGTCAAACATTAAGGTCATAAAGAACTTCAAGGTTCTGTGCTATACTGTATGATATGTGAACAGATTTTGAAAATACTTTCCCATTATATATTTTGACACAGTATGCATGAATTTCAAAAATAATTAAAAAAAAAAATTAAATTCAATTGCCTCAAGGTATTTCTTAGAAGTAAAGCCATTTGAAGATCTATTATTTACCATCTGTGGTGACAAACTTCTATATATCCAAAATATTTCCTTTTTCCCCAGTGCAGAATAACTGTCTGGAGGCAATTACCTATCAAAATGATGCCAGCAACACAGATCTGATTGTATGACTTCAGCACTTAAAAGAGCGCACTGGTTATACATGGCTTTTAACCTTGGGATACAATTATGCTATCAGAACTAAAATCACGTCTAAATCATTCATGTAGAGATGTGTGTGTCATCTGAAGACTGTTTAGAGTCCTTGTTTTCCAGATCTGATGGAGATGGTGAAGGTGCTCTGAGGTTCTTGTGCTTATATTCAGGGCAGGATGAACTTTGCAAATACCAGTTTCTCCAATTAACGACAAGCCACAAATCCCAAAGTAGGCATGTAAAGCATCTGAAAGCAGGATGGAAAATGAAAAAGAAAATTATGTTTCTGTCAGGCTGTAACAGCCAACTGTTCCTGGATTCCAAAACCCCTGAATAATTACAACCAAGGAAAACAAACAGATGCTACATTTTAAACTTAGGATTTGAAACAAGAAAATAATTTCTGCCCAAATCCTCCAGCATGAAATGATGGTGTGCAATCTCTAAGACTAGAGTCTGTTTCATTTTATAGCAATTCTTGCCCACTACTTAATTTTTTCTGAATTCTCAGGCCAAACAGCAAAATCATTTGAGGATCTGTAAATACATTTCCTTCAACAAAGTAGATCTCTCCCCTCCTCGCAATATGAAGGATTTTTTTTTGCAAATGAAAGGTCAGGTGGATAGCTGGCTACTTAGTGGACAGTTGATTATTGAAACACCAAAATTAGCACCAGTAGCCAAACAGCAAGATTTAGAAGTATTAAAAAAATCATTACTTTCCCTAATATCTCCCCCCTTCCAGAGAAAATACCCTAGGGATATGAATTCATGAAGTAGCTTGATCAGCAGAGATGAGATGCTCTTATTTCCCCATCCCACAGCTCTCCTGCTGCCTATCTTATTCCAGCACTAGAGCTTGCTCAACACTCTCCATGACTTAAAGTAATTCAGAAAACATGGAAGAAAACTAACCCGAGTAGGAAAAATTGGACAGCTTTCTGACATTTTAGCGAATTAAACTGGTTTGCAGAAGTGTTCAATATACACCAAATCTAGTGCAAAAAGGGGAAAGGACATGCAGTTGTACTTAAGGAAGCTGGGAGGAAGAGGAGTGAGCCTGCCCCCTCTGGGCAACAATAATCCATTAGGTTGGATTATCCGTCCAAGAAATCACATCTTAAAGATGGAAAGAGGATGTGACCTTAATGTGTCCCTTCCAAATTCTCAACACATGGTAGTCTTTTGGAGGTATCACTAATTTCATGTCTGACTAAAATGATATTACAAGAAGTTATATGGCTAGAGTCTCACTAGCCAGATATCTTCTCTGAAAGATGGCTTCTGCTTATCAGCATTAACATGCAGACAAAAGCACATTCAGTAGATATAGTCCCTATTGACCTTGCAGAAAGTATGTCAGGCAAGGAAAGCTCAACTTCAGGAAATATAGTATATTAACTCCTGTGGAAAGCTGCATCGATACTCACTAAAATCCATGTACAAACCTAATTACCTATATAGGGATATTTGGTGAGTTTAACCACGAAGTTCTACACTTGTGCAAATCCATATCTACTTAATACACAACTCCATTGTAGCCATAACACACCTATGCAGCCTGTGTATTCCTCTCTTTAAAGCTATAAAAAATGCAAGGCTTTTCAAGGCTGAAAAACATAGGTCCAAATGTTTTGTTTCATGAGTAACTCACAAATACATGGCAGTACACAATCTCACAACTACTGAGCAGCTGTCTTAAAAACAAACAAAAATACAAGGTGGATTTATACTTCTACTAGTGCAAATCTCACTTCAGTGTTTTACATTTAGTAAATGTGCACACTCATTTTCATCCTCTCCCTTTCTTTTTATCATGTTAGATCTTTTAATCTTTCTTTTGTGTCACCTGTAATTCACACGTTTCCAATTCTTTTGTATTGTATATCATTTAAAGATATCAAGTGAGATGCATCAGCAGTACATCTAGTAGTTTAAGAGATATTTATTTAAATTTATTTAAATCTTATAATGATTTATGCTCAAATCTAGAAAAAAATGAATGACTTGACTTAGGTATGTGTTCTAACAAAATCCCCAGCTCTGTAGAACCCTAATGTTTGGGGATTTAATATATATAATAAGTAGCATTAACATAAGATAGCAGATCTAACCACTTTTTATCAGGAAACTTCTGATGATAGCCTTTCCTGCATTTGACAACCCTATGTGGATGCTTACCTGTAGAGACTACTAAAAACTAAACAATAGTCTTTTCGTGATTCACTTTGGTATGCTCCTGATTTCAGAGGATTACTAGCACTTAAGAGACTTTTGAATTTTCAGATTGGCAAGAAAAGAAGGCAAGAAATAGTTTTCTAAGATCACTGCTCAACAAGCACACTGGTCCAAACACTATTTTAAATCAAGAAACACTGCTACCTCTAAAACAAACAACATATTAACATCTGTTAGCATGGGAACATCAGGACTACAAAATAATATTTTCCTGAATTATCAGTTGTGAAAAGTTACTTGCAATTTTGGTAGTCTATGTAATATTTTAAAAGAGCTTTTTATATAAAAAAGTAGGAGCTACAGAAGTTCAAATTCTGAATCTATTTTAGAAAGCACCTATGAAAAAATTGCATATGCTTATTTTGCAACCTTTCCCTGGCATATTCTGTCACATCTGAGTTTTGCAACAAAACCAAACTGATGCCACTATTCTCAGCTTTACAAAAGCTAAATGCTTCAAGGAGAATGAATCATTTCTGTCCTTATTCAACCTCAGCAGAACTATTAACTCATTTGTGAGATGACCAATACCAGTCTCGTTATCTTCACATTTTGCATTTACATGGAAGTCAAGAGGACTGTGTACATTTAACCATCAGTAGGCTTCTGAAAACAATGGAGCTGCACAGACACTTCACATTAATAAAGTGGGAAATCTTTATTGTGTTCAAAAAGACAGCTTGGCTTTCAGATAGTAGACTGATCTTGTAGGAAGCTCAGCTGTGTATATATGGCATTGAAACTGCAGATCCATAAAAAAAATAAAATGATGCTGCATTTAGAGTCATTCTTCAGATTAGATATGCATTAACTTTTTTACTATTTTTCTTCAAAACATGAACACAGACTTACGTCACCATCCGCCTGAGGAAAGAATGCTGCAATAAACTCATCTATCACGAAAGTATAAATTGATTTGTTTTTTCTGTAAAAATCCTACACCATTAAAATTCAATAGTACCAAAGGAAACACCAAACAAGTTTTTCGCAGAAGATATGCAATCTTATAAGATGTCTTCTATAAATTGTCAGAGCTAGAAAAAATCTGACATACCAGTAAAGCTTCTGTACATTCACAAAGCAACAATATCTAGTTAATCTTTAGTACTCTAGTTCAATCTTCTTGTTCTATTTCTGTGGCCAGTCAGAGCATTAAAGTTAAAAAGTAGCTTACTCTCAAAAGAAAGTTTAAGAGACAGGAAAAGCTTGCTTTATAGGAAACAGTAGCATACAGGCAGGAACACCATACAAATCAAAGCAAACAGCTTTATTAGTAGTCTTGCCTTCCTCAAATCTTAAACTATCTTAAAAGACAGGTTGAGGAACTTTTTACATGATTGGAGTTTTAAACATACTGTTTTTCTTTCTAACCTCCTAAGTAAACAGTTCATAAAGACAAACAAATATTTCCTCAAAGTGATACTGATTGGTCTACATAATGTACACCAAATATAGCTTGACGTCAGAAATCCTAAACTGGTTTTCAGGGGGGAAGCATGTCATGAGCACTATATTATCAGTGTGAGTCCATTCTGACAAATTGTCAACTGTTCTTCAAAATGAAATGATGCCATGCTGAAATATCTCTGTGCAGATTCTGAACAGTTTCCTCTTTTATTATAACTATGTTTTTATCTTGTTTGGTGAGTTTATGGACTGTTTACTTCTCTGTACAAAATGCCACTGAACATTACTACTGGCACAAAGTTTGTTTTCCTATCTTTACAGTATCTCCTTTGAACTCTAGCATCTTTTCAAATTATCAGTTTCCACTTCCAAAATGCAACTGATAACTATTTCAGATATACTATGTATAATTTCTATGTGTAATTACAATCTCTAAATCATAATATGTAACTATCTAAACTTTGAGTTGAGTATTTTTAAATACATCAAAGATTTCCAAATAAGCTCAAAGGATTAATTTCTTAAGGAAATAAACATTCTGAAATATTTTACTCAGACCCTTTACAAAGATACCCACTGCACAGTATGATTTTTAATTAGAATGGTTAAACACACATGGAAAAGCTTGTCCAACTCTAAACAGACAGTGATACTGTTTTGGTGATAGTCTAAATGACAGCAGCTCATTTGCTCTGATGATGAACAAGGAAAAACTATATCCCTTGCCCTCTAGATCATGAAAATCTCATATTTTAAGGGGGTTTTTTTCCATTATTTGAAGGAGACTGGGGAAAAAAACGCCTCTCTTACACCTCTCAGATGTTTGACTGCTGGAATATATTTGTAGCTTAAAAGACACTCACCATAATTTTGAGAAGTACATTTACCTGGATGGCTATCTGGCCACTTGGCAAATCCACCAACAAGACGATCTTGAGTTGACAGGATGTAATTTCGGTTTCTCTCAAAATTTGTATATTGGAATATGTTCAAGAGCTGAAAAGAAGTTAGAATGTTACAGTAATATACTAAATGTGAGTATATATTTAAATATTAAAATATAATGTCTATTTACATAGATAAGTAGTGCAATATAGCACTAATCTGTTAAACCTCCTTATCCTGCATTTTTTCAAGATGAAAAACCTTTATAGTGATCTTTGCATATTCTTGTACTTGCACCAAATATGTAATTCTTCCAAGTAAAACAAGGTGGTTAAAGAAATCAAAACAAGTCAATAACTTTCCTGTAGGTTTTCTGTACACTACCTTCAAAGTTGCTCCCACCCAAAAGGAATAGCAGGTGTCTACAGGTTTGTTGGGTCGTCCATGGTAGCCATTCTGTTGTCTCATTATACACCACCTTCTTATCCTGTTCAGTTCTTTTTCTGAAAAAACTTCCTCCAGTTTACCCATCAAACACAGCGATGCAATACCACAAAATGTAGAGCCACCTGTGAGGAAACAGTTGTTTATGCAATGTTTTAAGATACTCAGATTTTCACTGAAGCCTGTAGAATCTCGATCAGAATTTTAACTAGGGTAATATCAATTAAACCAATGTATTTCTAAAAAGAGTACAACAGGAATGAGTAAACGGTAATGCAACAGAAGACATTTCTTGATATGTTACTTGCAAAAGAAAGCTAATGGGAAACCAGCAATCAGACTATCAGACTGAAGCAGAGATGCCAAAGGCAGTCACAGACACAACTCCCCAGAGAAGAAAAATAAACTGAAGGGTAAGTGTCTGACAAGCAGTAAGCAAAAAAAGAAAAAAACACCCCAAAAAAAAGAAAAACCACCACAAAACTCATAAGACATGGTTAATGCTATGAAAAAAATGGAGGATTCCCATGGTTGTAGCAAACACACAAATTATGCTTCTAAGGATTTTTTTTATTGTCAAGGAAACCGCAAGGTAAAATTTGAAATTAGAAGAGAAACTCATATTCTCTGTCTGTGTATCATTGCCATCACTTTTAAAAACCCATCAAAGCTCATTCTGAGTCTATTACCTGTAATTATATAATTACAGTCTGGAAGTAAGCTGTTGATACAAGACATGGGGACCAAGATCCACTGTTACACTATTATGGCACTAGAAAACCCCATGAAATCTAGGATTATTTTTCATTCTGATGTTGAAATGCAGGAAGGATACTGAAGTAATGATATTTGTTATCGCTAGCATTGTACAGCAACTTATTTAACTACATCTTAAAATATGTAGGGGTATAATTTAAGTTTTTCAACTTTGCCAGGGTTCTAGGGACCAGCTGCTGGATGGACTATCTTGATCAACTGGAGATGAGGAACAGCATCAGGTTGTCTGTGCTGTTCATATCTGTGTGAGTGCAGGTATTGTAACAGTATGTGGAAGGAAAGAGAGTCTGTTCCTTTAAGGGTATCTGGTCAAGGGCCTTTTCAATACAAAAGGGGATATTAAGAAAAAGGGGGAAGCCATAAACAAGAAAATATACAGACACAAATCTGACCAACAAACAATAAGGGAGGCAGTGACGAGAACCAAACCAGGTCAGTCACACTAATTGGTAAAAATATATGGAGTGCGGAAATATTTATTCCATTAAGATTATCTGATCAAGGACCTTGTCAAATGAGGAAAAGGGGGAAACCATAAACAAAACATAGAGACACAAACCTGACAGGCAAACATAATGGTCACAAAGATAGGAAACAAACCTGGTCAGTCACACTAATTGATGGGCTATCAAGAAACCACAGGCAGACTTGGACTTTGCAACTGATAAGGATGCAAACCTGAGGGTCCAGGATGTTGGAGGGGAGGTCGGTGGAACTATGCAAACAGATGAGGGAATGTGCAGGGGAAGGGGCAGCAGGGAAGAACAAAACAGGAGTAGACAGAAAAGGGTATAAAAAGGACTGGGGAGACCTGTGTGAGTGGATTTGGTGCCAGCTACTGGAGGAGTCAGATCAGGGCTGTAGGTGCCCCTGGGCTATGTGTCAGCTACTGGAGTGGGTGGGGGTCTTGGCCATCAGCCACTGGGGCAGGAATGAGGTGTATCCCAAAAAAGCAGCTACTGGGAGGGACCAGACTTAGTGAGGCGAGCGAGAGGCTCAGCACCAGTGGCTAGAGCAGGACCGCAGGTCACAGTCCATGTGCCTGGTGCTGGCTGCTGGCGGGGGGCTGAATGTCTGTATTTCCTCAAATCTGGTGGTGCATGGGGTGTGCATGTGTATTCACTAGCAAACTTCAAGCTGGACTAGCCAGCAAGTAGGAAGCCCTGGGTCTGGGCAGGGGTATCAGGCAGAGGGACTGTGCTGGTATTCAAGGGGAACTTGCGAATATGGAGTGCCTGCAGGACAAGCGTATGAGTGCATGCATGTTAGTTAGCAAGCATGAAGCTGGACAAGCCGGTGAGTAGGGGACCCATGAGTAGGGGACCCATGAAGCAAGTAAGAGGGCCTGGGGTCTGGGCAGTGCTACCAGGGTGTGACCAGCACCCCCTGCTCCTGACACCTGGTACAGCATTGTTGCCAGGATATGGTGACACCCATTATGGAACAGGGAAGTGTAACAGCACATGAGATATTCTGGATGGCAAAACGCATGATCCCCCAGTGGTCAGGGATGCCTCCTGTGACTGTTCACTCAACTCTTGCTCAGATTTTGGCTAACACATAGCTCATGCTAAGGCCTGATGTATGCTGGTAGAAGTACCATTAGGTCAAAGGGAGAGCAACAGGTAGGCAGGACACAATGGACAGGAAGAGATAAAGATCATTATGCAGCCATTGTCACCTGCAGACAAAATTCTTGCATATTGATTGTCTGGCAGCCCCTTCAGAATCCACTAACTTATGGAAATGGTAAAGACTAAACTCCCAGACTGAGAGGTATAAATATATCAGGTTATCCAAAAGGCTTTTGAAGGAGATCCAGCAGCAGCCAGTCTGCCTAGGCCTTCATGCTTCCCGGTGCGATACAGAGGACGCCTGCACCGTGATGGAAGGGGAAAGGAGAGCACCTTCACTGTCGGCTAGAGTACCATGACACCGCCTCCATTGTTCTTCTTCTTCTGAGGACTGAGTGAATGACTCGTGTACTTTTTTAAAATCAAAGTCTAGATTATGATTATTGTATTGCGTGCTGATTATTAAGAATTTGACACGATCTGCAGAGGGTCCAGGTGACTGAAAAGTCTAGGTAACTGAAATTTTAGGTAATAGGAAAGCTATGCTAATTGCTAGAAATTCTATGTAATGATAAGCTATGCTGATTACTAAAATCATTATATAATAATAAAGATCTAAATATAACTACAACCCTGTGGCCAATTCTCATTCTACCAAGGATCCTTAAAAGAACCTGCCTGTCCCTGTAGCGTCAGGTGACACAGACAGACAGAGGGATTGTGCTGGTACTTGGGGAATCTGCAAATGTGCATGTGCTTGTGAGTTTAAAGAATGTCCTGTGTGTGCCTTCACTAGTGAACTATCTCTACCAGGTATATTAGTTGTATGTGGCAAGGTCTTGGTAGTAGGGGGGCTGCAAGGGTGGCCTCTATGAGAAGAGACCAGGGGCTGCCCCTGTACTGGACAGAATCAGTTCCAGCCAGCTCTCTAACGGACTCACCACTGGCCAAAGCTGAGTCAATCAGTGAAGCTGTTGGCACCATCACAAAATGAAAGAGTTTTCAATTCTTGGAGAAGTAAGGAGGGAGGTCAGCAGAACTGCCACCTTGGACTTCCGGAGGGCAGACTTTGGCCTGTTTAGGGGCCTGGTTGGCAGAGTCCCTTGGGAGGCAGTCCTGAAGGGCAAAGGAGTCCAGGAAGGCTGGACATTCTTCAAGAAGGAAATCGTAAAGGCGCAGGAGCAGGCCATCCCCATGAGCCAAAAGATGAGCCTGCAGGGAAGACGACCAGCCTGGCTGAACAGAGAGTTTGGGATGGAACTTAAGGAAAAAAAGTTTATGACCTTTGGAAGAAGGGGCAGGCAACTCAGGAGGACTACAAGGATGTCGTGAGGTTATGCAGGGAAAAAATGAGAAGGGCCAAAGCCCAACTAGAACTTAACCTGGCTACTGCCATAAAAGACAAGAAAAAATGTTTCTATAAATACATTATCAACAAAAGGAGGGCAAAGGAGAATCTCCCTCCTTTATTGGATGCAGGGGGAAACATAGTGACAAAGGATGAGGAAAAGGCTGAGGTACTTAATGCCTTCTTTGCCTCAGTCTTTAACAGTAAGACCAGTTGTTCTCAGGGTACCCAAAGCCAATTGTATGAGATTCAACAAGGCTAAGTGCCAGGTCCTGCACTTGGGTCACAACAACCCCAGGCAACGCTACAGGCTTGGGGAAGAGTGGCTGGAAAGCTGCCCAGCAGAAAAGGACCTGGGGGTGTTGGTCGATAGCTGGCTGAATATGAGCCAGCAGTGTGCCCAGGTGGCCAAGAAGGCCAACGGCATCCTGGCTTGTATCAGAAATAGTGTGGCCAGCAGGACTAGGGAAGTGATTGTCCCCCTGTACTCAGCACTGGTGAGGCCGCACCTCGAATGCTGTGTTCAGTTTTGGGCCCCTCACTACAAGAAAGACATTGAGGTGCTGGAGCATGTCCAGAGAAGGGCAACGAAGCTGGTGAAGGGTCTAGAGCACAAGTCCTATGAGGAGCAGCTGAGGGAGCTGGGGTTGTTCAGCCTGGAGAAAAGGAGGCTCCGGGGAGACCTTATCGCTCTCTACAACTACCTGAAAGGAGGTTGTAGAGAGGTGGGGGTCGGTCTCTTCTTCCAAGTAACAGGCGATAGGACGAGAGGAAATGGCCTCAAGTTGCGCCAGGGGAGGTTTAGATTGGGTATTAGGAAACATTTCTTCACCAAAAGGGTTATCAGGCATTGGAACAGGCTGCCCAGGGAAGTGGTTGAGTCACCATCCCTGGAGGTATTTAGAAGACATGTAGATGTGGTGCTTAGGGACATGGTTTAGTGGTGGACTTGGCAGTGTTACGTTAATGGTTGGACATGATGATCTTAAAGGTCACTTCCAACCTAAACAATTCTATGATTCTATGACCTCTTTGATAATATATTTAAGAAATGGCAAAAAACATTGCACAGCAGTTGTGAGAGAGGAGGAAGGAAGAAAAAAAAAGCATGAAAATCCACCCTGCAGATGCTAATATCAGTGAAGAACGAGGAGGAGGAGGTGCTCCAGGTGCTGGAGCAGAGATTCCCCTGCAGCCTGTGGAAAAGACCATGGTGAAGCAGGTTGTCCCCCTGTAGCCAGTGGACAGGACTCTGCCAGAGCAGATGTGGATATGCTCAGAAGGAAGCTGCAGCCTGTGGTGAGCCCATGCTGGAGCATGCTCCTGGCAGGAACTGCAGCCCATGGAGGACCCACACTGGAGCAGTCTTATCCTCAAGGACTGCAGCCTGTGGGAAGGACCAATGCTGGAAAAGGTGCAAGGAGGAAGGAGTGGCAGAGGCAAAGTGGCATGAACTGTCCATAACCCTCCACTCCTCATCCCCCCTGAGCTGCTGTGGCGGGACTGGGGGGGGCAGGGTGGGGAAGAGGAGTCTGGAATGAAGGAGGGAAGTTGAGTCTGGGAAGAAGGGAGGTGGAGGGGAGGGAAAGCTGGTTTAGTTTTTGTCTTTGTTTCTCACCACCCAGATATGTTTTAATTGGTGTACTGATTTTGGCTGATATGCAGCTTGTATGGTGCTGTGTTTTGGATTTGTGACCAAAAGTGTTGATAACACACCCATGTTTTAGCTATTGCTGAACAGTGCTTACACAGAGTCAAGGCCTTCTCTGTTTCTCATACTGCCCCCTCGAGCAAGGAGGCTGGAGGTGCACAAGAAGTTGGGAGGGGACACAGCCAGGACAGCTGACCCCAACTGACCAAAGGGATATTCCGTACTGTATGACGTCATGCTCAGCATATAAAGCTGAGGGAAGAAGAAGGAAGTGGGGGACATTTGGAGCTATGGCATTTGTCTTCCCAAGTCACCATTATGCGTGATGAAGCCCTGCTTTCCTGGAAATGGCTGAACACCTGCCTGCCGATGGGAAGTAGTGAATGAATTCTTTATTTCGCTTTGCTTGCGCACACAGCTTTTGCTTTCCCTATTAAACTGTCTTTATGTCAACCCATGAGTTTTCTCACTTTTACCCTTCCAATTCTCTTCCCCATCCCACTGCTGGGGGAGTGAGTAAGCAGCTGTATGGGGCTTAGCTGCCTACTGGGGTTAAATCACAACAATTGGCAAGAAATTAAATGAACCTTCCCTAAGTCATAGAATCATAGAATCATAGAATCATTTAGGTTGGAAGAGACCCTTAAGATCATCGAGTCCAACCGTTAACCTATCACTACCAAGTCCACCACTAAACCATATCCCTAAGCACCACATCTACATGTCTTCTAAATACCTCCAGGGATGGTGACTCCACCACTTCCCTGGGCAGCCTGTTCCAATACCTGATAACCTTGTCAGTGAAGAAATGTTTCCTAATACCCAATCTAAACCTCCCTGGTGCAACTTGAGGCCATTTCCTCTCGTCCTATCGCCTGTTACTTGGAAGAAGAGACCGACCCCCACCTCGCTACAACCTCCTTTCAGGTAGTTGTAGAGAGCGATAAGGTCTCCCCGGAGCCTCCTTTTCTCCAGGCTGAACAACCCCAGCTCCCTCAGCTGCTCCTCATAGGACTTGTGCTCTAGACCCTTCACCAGCTTCGTTGCCCTTCTCTGGACATGCTCCAGCACCTCAATGTCTTTCTTGTAGTGAGGGGCCCAAAACTGAACACAGTACTCGAGGTGCGGCCTCACCAGTGCCACGTATAGGGGGACGATCACTTCCCTACTCCTGCTGGCCACACTATTTCTGATACCATGGAGAGAGGTATCCAGTATCTGAGGGAACTATCTGTGCTGGAGGTGATTTACCGGTCCTTTTTAACATCTTCATCCATGACATAGCGGGATCGAGTGCACCCTCAGCAAGTTCGCGGACGACACCAAGCTGAGTGGTGCAGTGGATACGCTTGAGGGTCGGGATGCCATCCAGAGGGACCTGGACAGGCTTGAGAGGTGGGCCCGGGCGAACCTCATGAGGTTCAACAAGGACAAATGCAGAGTCCTGCATCTGGGTCGGAGCAACCCCCGGTATCAGTACAGGCTGGGGGACGAAGGGATGGAGAGCAGCCCTGCCGAGAAGGACTTAGGGGTGCTGGTGGATGAAAGGCTGGACATGAGCCAACAATGTGCACTGGCAGCCCAGAAGGCCAACCGTATCCTGGGCTGCATCAAAAGGAGCGTGGCCAGCAGGTCAAGACAGGTGATTCTGCCCCTCTACTCTGCCCTGGTGAGGCCCCACCTGGAGTACTGCGTCCAGCTCTGGGCCCCTCAACATAAGAAGGACGTGGACCTGCTGGAGCGGGTCCAGAGGAGGGCCACAAAAATGATCAAGGGAATGGAGCACCTCTCCTACGAAGACAGGCTGAGAGAGTTGGGCCTGTTCAGCCTGGAGAAGAGTAGGCTCTGGGGAGACCTAATTGCAGCCTTTCAGTACCTGAAGGGGGCCTATAGGAAAAATGGGGAGAACCGTTTTAGCAGGGCCTGTTGTGACAGGACAAGGGGTAATGGTTTTAAACTAAAGGAGGGGAGATTTAGGCTAGACATAAGGAAGAAGTTTTTCACAATGAGGGTTGTGAAGCACTGGAACAGGTTGCCCAGAGAGGTAGTAGAAGCCCCATCCCTGGAAACATTCAAGGTCAGGCTGGATGGGGCTCTGAGCAACCTGATCTAGTGAGGTTGTCCCTGCTCATGGCAGGGGGGGTTGGACTAGATGGCCTTTAAAGGTCCCTTCCAACCCAAACTATTCTATGATTCTATGATTCTATGATTCTATGATGACCTGAACAATGAGCAGTTATAGAATCATAGAATCATAGAATTGTTCTGGTTGGAAGAGACCTCCGAGATCATCGGGTCCAACCATTAACCTATCACTACCAAGTCCCCCACTAAATCATATCCCTTAGGGCCTCATCTAAACGCCTTTTGAATACCCCCAGAGATGGGGACTCCACCACCTCCCTGGGCAGCCTGTTCCAATGCCTGACAACCCTTTCGGTAAAGAAGTTTTTACGAATGTCCAATCTAAACCTCCCCTGGCGCAACTTGAGGCCATTTCCTCTTGTTTTGTTGTCTGTTACTAGGGAGAAGAGACCAACCCCCATCTCTCTACAACCTCCTTTCAGGTAGTTGTAGAGAGCAAGAAGGTCTCCCCTCAGCCTCCTTTTCTCCAGGCTAAACATCCCCAGTTCCCTCAGCCGCTCCTCATAGGACTTGTGTTCCAGACCCTTCACCAGCCTCGTTGCCCGTCTCTGGACACGCTCCAGCACCTCAATGTCTTTCTTGTAGTGAGGGGCCCAAAACTGAACACAGTACTCGAGGTGCGGCCTCACCAGGGCCGAGTACAGGGGGACAATCACCTCCCTACTCCTGCTGGCCACACTATTTCTGATACAGGCCAGGATGCCGTTGGCCTTCTTGGCCACCTGGGCACACTGCTGGCTCATATTCAGCCGGCCGTCAACCAACACCCCCAGGTCCTTTTCCGCCAGGCAGCTTTCCAGCCACTCCCCCGCAAGCCTGTAGCGTTGCCTGGGGTTGTTGTGACCCAAGTGCAGGACCCGGCACTTGGCCTTGTTGAACCTCATACAATTGGCCTCGGCCCATCGATCCAGCCTGTCCAGGTCCCGCTGTAGCGCCTGCCTGCCCTCCAGCAGATCAACACTCCCTCCCAACTTGGTGTCATCTGCAAACTTACTGAGGGTGCACTCGATCCCCTCGTCCAGATCATTGATAAAGATATTGAACAGAACTGGCCCCAGTACTGAGCCCTGGGGAACACCACTTGTGACCGGCCTCCAACCGGATTTAACTCCATTCACCACAACTCTTTGGGCCCGGCCATCCAGCCAGTTTCCTACCCAGTGCAGAGTATGCCCATCCAAGCCATGGGTAGCCAACTTCTCCAAGAGAATGCTGTGGGAGACAGTGTCAAAGGCTTTACTAAAGTCCAGGTACACAACGTCCACAGCCTTTCCCTCATCCACTAAGCAGGTCACCATGTCGTAGAAGGAGATCAGGTTGGTCAGACAGGACCTGCCTTTCATAAACCCGTGCTGACTGGGCCCGATCACCCGGTTGTCCCGTATGTGCCGCGTGATGGCACTCAAGATGATCTGCTCCATAACCTTCCCGGGCACCGAGGTCAGGCTGACAGGCCTGTAGTTGCCCGGATCCTCCTTCCGGCCCTTCTTGTAGATGGGCGTCACATTTGCCAGCTTCCAGTCAACTGGGACCTCCCTTATCCAAAGATCCAGATGAAGTCAAGTGCAAGCGACACTATTTCTGATACAAGCCAGGATGCCCTTGGCCTTCTTGGCCACCTGGGCACACTGCTGGCTCATATTCAGCCGGCTGTCAACCAACACCCCCCAGGTCCTTTTCTGCCAGGCATCTTTCCAGCCACTCTTCCCCAAGCCTGCGGCATTGCATGGGGTTGTTGTGACCCAAGTGCAGGACCTGGCACTTGGCCTTGTTGAATCTCATACAATTGGCCTTGGCCCATCGATCCAGTCTGTCCAGATCCCTCTGTAAGTCGTCTGTTTTGCCCATGACAGTCACTGGTAAGTGGGGTGAGTTGACCCTGGCTGGCTATCAGGTGTCCACCAAGACATACCCCATCATACCCACCCCTCCTCAACAGGACAAGGGGAGGAAAATAAGATGAAAAGCTTGTGAGTCCAGATAAGGACAGGGATATCACTCACCAGTTACCATCATGGGCAAAGCAGACTCGGCTTGGGGAAATTAATTTAATTTATTGCCAGTTAAACAGAGTAGGATAGTGAGAAATAAGAACAAATCTTAAAAACACCTTCTCCCATTCCTCCCTTCTTCCCAGACTCAACTTCACTCCCAACTCTTTTACCTCCTCCCCTGCCCCGAGCAGTGCAGGGGAATAGGGCACCACTGAGAAGGTGGCCTTGTCAGTGTCCTCTGTGTGTGTGTGTGTGTGTGTGTGTCTCTGGGATACATGCTCAGCTTTGCTACTGGTTGAACTTGCAAACAGGAAAGCGGCAGCTGCGTCCCTCAACCTGGGCAGAGACCCCAGGTCCCCAGGCTGGGCTTCAGCAACCAGGCAGGCAGGAGTCCTGGGCCAGAGCTGCTGGAGGAGGCAACTGCTCCTAACATCCCTTAACAATCAGCACTGCATGTGTAGGGCATTCTAAACACTGAATATTGTTCAGAAATACACAATATATAAACTGACCATATCCTATAGTAACTTAGGCCTGAGAGTATGGCTATACCACAGGGCAGAATAGTAACATATTAGCTAACATTAAACAAGTTAGCTCAGGCATTAAAAGCCAAACAAGTGTGATGGTATAAAATTTTGCTCATGCTCTTCATTCCAATATGCAGGCTTACGTCATCAATGAACAGTATATGAATCAGACTGACTTTAAATCTATGAAAAAGAACATTTGAAGAAAACTATGTTCCTAACCAGTATATAGTGGTCTGCCAGAAAGCTTCCTGTGATGTACATTAACTGGACTGATGTCCTGGTTGCGGCTGGGATAGGGTTAATTTTCACCAGAAGCTGGCCGGGGTCTATTCTATACCATGTGACTGTCACGCTCACTATTTAGAGGGGGGTGACTGGCGGGGCGGGGATCGCTGCTCCGGAGCGGGCTGGGCGTCGGGCTGCGGGCGGGAGCGACCTGTCCGGAAAGCACCGCTAAATACACGCTGTTGTTGTTATTGTTGGGGTTTCTCGCTTGTTTGTTCTCTTTCCCTTTGTTGTTCGGTTAAACTGTTGTTGTTGTTAACCCACGAGTTTTTGCTTTTCTTCGTCCCAATTCTCTCCCCGTCCCACCGGGAGGGTGGGGGTGAGCGAGCGACTGCGTGGCTCAGCCTCCGGCTGGGGCTAAACCACGACAGTCCTTTTTGGCGCCCAACGTGGGGCACGACAACAGTACTTTTGTATTAAGTGTGCTCTAACTGTAGTAATTACTAAGTGACAAGCTCCTGCACGGGTCAAAAAAAAAAAAGTTTGCTGGCTGCGTTGTTTATCTCTTGACTTTTGGCAACATGTTAATGCGAATGTGGTTTGTTCTGGCACTGACGGTCTCAATGTCCTGGGGGAGCTATCTGGTGGAGAGGATGAGGGAATACATCATCTCCCTCTCCCTACCCAGGGTTAATGTGGACAGGCTTATTACACAGGCTCCTGAGGTCCTTACTCACCCTTGTGTGAACTGCTTGGTATTACTTACTAATATTGTTGGCATATTATGGGGTTTGTGGAATCTGGTCTCGTCCTGGTGGAAGAGAAGACAACTTTTGGGTGAGGCTATATTGAAGCGTGACCTGAGGCAGCCGGTCCCAGGGTGGCAGGGTGTGTGGAAGGACTTGGGCAGGTTCCTAGGGCGGTTATCACCTCCCATAGCCTGGGACTTCACACCTGAACAAGTGAGCAACCCTAGCAAACTGACACGCCACCTGATAGAAGGGTGTCTTGCCTATCCCAATGAGAACCACCAGCTTCTAGCACTGTACTGGGGCCTGGCTTGTGCCTATCGAGCCGCAGTTCAGCATTCCCAGAGGACTCCGGTTGAGGCAGGGACCCAAACTGCACCTGAGGACGCCATGGTTGAGATAGGGACCCAAACAACACCACCAACTACAGTAATTGCCCCAGTAGTCAAAAAGAAGCAATGGACAAGGAGGACAACGGGTCCATACCCTCGATTAGTAAGGGAAAAGGACATCAGAGGAAGGAGTGAGAGAATTTCGACAGGAAGCAGAAACTACCCGGTCCCTGACCTCAGCAGAACTTCGAGACATGCGGAAAGATTACAGCTGCCAGCCAGGTGAGCGGATTGCTGCCTGGCTGCTCCGATGCTGGGATAGCGGGGCCGACAGCCAGCACTTGGAAGGCAAGGAAGCCCAACAGCTGGGATCCCTTGCTAGGAACCGGGGAATTGAGAGAGGAATTGGAAAAGAGGCAGCAATTTGCAGTCTCTGGAGACGGCTCCTCTCAAGTGTAAGGGCAAGGTATCCATTCAAGGAAGACCTTGTGAACTCCCCAGGGAAGTGGACCACTGCAGATGAAGGCATCCAGTACCTGAGAGAATTAGTGGTACTGGAAGTCATCTACAGGGATCTAGACAATGATGAGGTCTCCAAAGATCCAGACGATGTCCTGTGCACACGGGCCATGTGGAGGAAGGTGATTCAGAGCGCCCCAGCGTCATATTCTAACAGCCTGGCAGTGATGTATTGCCTGGATATTAATACACCAACTGTGGAGACAGTGTCGTCTTGGCTCCAAAACTTTGAAGAAAATCTCTGTACCGCCTCATCCCTATGGGCCAGTGCCTTGACTATCAGGAATGCCCCAAGAAATCAGTCCTCTCCTGCCTCAGTCGGAGGGAAAGGGAGCCCCAGACGCACGCCGCGTGGAGCACTCTGGTTCTTCCTGCGTGACCAGGGGGAGGACATGAGGAAGTGGGACGGTGAACCCACCTTTAAGCTGGAAGCCTGTGTACGCGAACTGAGAGGGAAGACAGCTGTTAAGAAGGGGCCACCCAAGAAGTCTGTCAGCAGAGTTGCTGTAGAGATGCACGAAGGCAATCAGCGATTTCCCAAACAGAGAAGAACTGAAATCACCTCCCTTGATCCTGAGCAGGGGCCTTCTGGTCTGGCGCTGCAAGGCTCAGACAGGGAATACTCTGACGAGGAACAGGAATAGAGGGTCCCTGCCTTCGGCCAGGAGGAGGAAAGGGATGACCGTGTATACTGGACTGTGTGGGTTCGATGGCCTGGCACATCAGACCCACAGAAGTATAGGGCTTTAGTAGACACAGGTGCACAATGTAGTCTGATGCCATCAGAGCATAGGGGCACGAAACCCATCTGGATCTCGGGAGTGACAGGGGGATGCCAAGAATTGTCGGTATTGGAGGCTGAGGTGAGCTTAACAGGGGACAAGTGGGAAAAGCACCCCATTGTGACTGGCCCAGAGGCCCCTTGTATCCTTGGCATAGACTACCTCAGGAGAGGGTACTTCAAGGACCCAAAGGGATACCGATGGGCTTTTGGTGTAGCCACGGTGAGTGCAGAGAAGACCAAACAGCTATCTACCCTGCCTGGCCTCTCAGAAGATCCCTTCGTTGTGGGTTTGCTGCGAGCTGAAGAACAGCAGGTGCCAATTGCTACCAGGACGGTGCACCAGCGGCAATATCGCACTAACAGAGACTCCCTGGCTCCCATCCGTGAGCTGATTCATCAACTGGAGAGCCAAGGAGTCATTAGTAAGACGCATTCACCTTTTAATAGTCCTATATGGCCAGTACGGAAATCTAACGGAGAACGGAGATTAACAGTGGACTATCGTGGCCTGAATGAAGTCACGCCACCACTGAGTGCTGCTGTGCCAGACATGCTAGAACTTCAGTACGAACTGGAGTCCAAGGCAGCCAAGTGGTATGCCACCATTGATATCGCCAATGCGTTCTTCTCCATCCCTTTGGCAGCAGAGTGCAGGCCACAGTTTGCTTTTACTTGGAGGGGTGTCCAGTACACCTGGAATCGACTGCCCCAGGGGTGGAAACACAGCCCTACCATTTGCCATGGACTGATCCAGACTGCACTGGAGAAGGGTGGAGCTCCAGAACACCTGCAATACATTGATGACATCATTGTGTGGGGCAACACAGCAGAAGAGTTTTTTGAGAAAGGGGAAAAAATAATTCAAATTCTTCTGAGAGCTGGCTTTGCCATAAAACGAGGTAAGGTCACAGGACCTGCACAGGAGATCCTGTTCCTAGGAATAAAATGGCAAGATGGACGTCGTCAGATTCCAACAGATGTGATCAACAAAATAGCAGCAATGTCTCCACCAGCTAACAAAAAGGAGACCCAAGCTTTCTTAGGCGTTGTGGGTTTTTGGAGAACGCATATTCCAAATTACAGTTTTATTGTAAGCCCTCTCTATCACGTGACCCGAAAGAAGAATGATTTCACATGGGGCCCTGAGCAACGACAAGCCTTTGAACAAATTAAACAGGAGATAGTTCATGCAGTAGCCCTTGGGCCAGTCTGGGCAGGGCAAGATGTTAAAAATGTGCTCTACACCGCAGCCGGGGAGAACGGCCCTACCTGGAGCCTCTGGCAGAAAGCACCAGGGGAGACTCGAGGTCGACCCCTGGGGTTTTGGAGCTGGGGATACAGAGGATCTGAGGCCTGCTACACTCCAACTGAAAAAGAGATTTTGGCAGCATATGAAGGGGTTCGAGCTGCTTCAGAGGTGGTTGGTACTGAAGCACAGCTCCTCCTGGCACCCCGACTGCCGGTGCTGGGCTGGATGTTCAAAGGGAGAGTCCCCTCTACACATCATGCAACTGATGCTACATGGAGCAAGTGGGTCGCACTGATCACACAACGAGCTCGAATAGGAAATCCCAGTCACCCAGGAATCTTGGAAGTGATCATGGACTGGCCAGAAGGGAAAGATTTTGGAATGTCGACAGAGGAAGAGGTGACACGTGCTGAAGAGGCCCCACCATATAATGAACTACCAGAAAATGAGAAGGAATATGCCCTGTTCACTGATGGGTCCTGTCATATTGTGGGAAAACATCGAAGATGGAAAGCTGCTGTGTGGAGTCCTACACGACGAGTTGCAGAAGCCACTGAAGGACAAGGTGAATCGAGTCAGTTTGCAGAGGTGAAAGCCATCCAGCTGGCTTTAGATATTGCTGAGCGAGAGAAGTGGCCAGTGCTCTATCTATACCGACTCCTGGATGGTGGTGAATGCCCTGTGGGGGTGGTTACAGCAATGGAAGCAGAGCAACTGGCAGCGCAGAGGCAAACCCATCTGGGCTGCCAAATTGTGGCAAGATATTGCTGCCCGGGTAGAGAAGCTGGTTATAAAAGTATGCCATGTAGATGCCCATGTACCTAAGAGTCAGGCCACTGAGGAACATCAAAACAACCAGCAGGTGGACCAGGCTGCTAGGATTGAAGTGGCGCAGGTGGATCTGGACTGGCAACATAAAGGTGAATTATTCCTAGCTCTGTGGGCCCATGACACCTCAGGCCATCAGGGAAGAGATGCAACATACAGATGGGCTCGTGATTGAGGGGTGGACTTGACCATGGACGCTATCGCACAGGTTATCCATGAGTGTGAAACATGCGCTGCAATCAAGCAAGCCAAGCGGTCAAAGCCTCTTTGGTATGGAGGACGATGGCTGAAATATAAATATGGGGAGGCCTGGCAGATTGATTATATCACACTCCCACAGACCCGCCAAGGCAAGCGCCATGTCCTCACAATGGTGGAAGTAACCACCGGGTGGCTGGAAACATATCCTGTGTCCCACGCCACTGCCCGGAACACTATCCTGGGCCTTGAGAAGCAAGTCTTATGGCGACATGGCACCCCAGAAAGGATTGAGTCAGACAATGGGACTCATTTCCGAAACAACCTCCTAGACACCTGGGCCAAAGAGCATGGCATTGAGTGGGTGTATCACATCCCCTATCATGCACCAGCCTCTGGGAAAATTGAACGATACAATGGACTACTGAAAACTACACTGAGAGCAATGGGTGGTGGGATCTTCAAACATTGGGATACACACTTAGCAAAAGCCACCTGGTTAGTTAACACTAGAGGATCTACCAATCGAGCTGGTCCTGCCCAATCAAAGCCTTTACATACTGTAGAAGGGGATAAAGTTCCTGTAGTGCACATGAAGAATATGTTAGGGAAGGCAGTCTGGGTTACTCCTGCTTCAGGCAAAGGCAAACCCATCCGTGGGATTGTTTTTGCTCAAGGACCTGGGTGCACTTGGTGGGTGATGCGAAAGGATGGGGAATTCCGAGGTGTACCTCGAGGGGATTTGATTTTGGGTGAGAATAGTCAATGAATGAACTATTGATAAAACTGAGCAAAGCACAGCAGTAATGGAAGCAGAACTGGCTTTAGCAACTGGCGCCCATCACCTTCCTCAAGAGATCGACATCTTCAACCCACAGACCGTGGACATGATGCACCAGCCGAGCCAGATACCGTGACTGCAAGCTCCAGATGCAACAATCCAACACTACACACCATCCTCCCACTGCGTCCAGCGTCACCTGCCACACCACGCCGAGACCCAGCCCTGTTTCACTGACTGAGCAAACTCCACATCATCTCTCCTGCCCCAAGAGACTATTCTGACAGATGGAGCCTAAAGTCATGGACTAAATGAACTCAATAGACACTTCAAAGGGATGGTCCATAGACTAAGGGAATGATGTCTGTGTGTGTATCTATCTATCTATCTATCTATATATAACAGGAAAAGTGGTGGTGATTAATTGGAAAGTGTAGGATCTGAGCGTGAAATATATGGTATAGAATAAGGGGTGGATAATGTCCTGGTTGCGGCTGGGATAGGGTTAATTTTCACCAGAAGCTGGCCGGGGTCTATTCTATACCATGTGACCGTCACGCTCACTATTTAGAGGGGGGTGACTGGCGGGGCGGGGATCGCTGCTCGGGAGCGGGCTGGGCGTCGGGCTGCTAAGTACACGCTGTTGTTGTTATTGTTGGGGTTTCTCGCTTGTTTGTTCTCTTTCCCTTTGTTGTTTGGTTAAACTGTTGTTGTTGTTAACCCACGAGTTTTTGCTTTTCTTCGTCCCAATTCTCTCCCCGTCCCACCGGGAGGGTGGGGGTGAGCGAGCGACCGCGTGGCTCAGCCTCCGGCTGGGGCTAAACCACGACAACTGAGAACACTTCATCTTTTTTACAGAGAAGATGTGTGTGTGTGTCCTCTGTGTGTGTCTCTTGGATAGGTGCTCAACTTTGCTACTGGTTGAACCTGCAAGCAGGAAAGCAGTAGCCCTGTCTCTCAGCCTGGGCAGAAACCCTGGGTCCCCAGGCACATCCGACTGGGCTCCAGCAACTGGGCAGGAGGAAGTCCTGGGCTGGAGCTACTCAAGGAGGCGACTGCTCCTAAAATCCCTTACCACCTATTTACAAAAATTAACTCAAGCTTCAAGATTTGAGCTCCCAATGTATGCTGTAATCTAGCAGAGTAAATATTTCTAGGCTTTACTGATATCTGCTGAAACTGGAAATTATCAAGTGCATTGCACAAGATCTCTTCAGATAAATCCACAGAATACCAATGGTACATGCAGAAATAGGTTGCTCTGTCAGCAAGAGACAAGAACTACAGCCAACACCTTTCAACAAAACATTCATGAGGTAAGAATAACAGGGTTGATATATTAAGAGCCCATCTGGTCTGATATTAAGCTGGAACTAAGAGAAGACGACATCATATTCTGAGGCATGTTTTGGATTTGCTCCTCTTCTTCCCACCTCCTTAAAACCAGAAAAGAAGGAAAAGCATGACATATACCCTGCACTTACAGCATTTCTCAATTCCAGTCTTAAAAATGGGTATAGAACATGTTAACATTCTTACCATGAGATTCCAGTCCAGCTCCTTGTGCCAGGCCATTATCATAAGACTACAGAAAAAAAACCACAAACCAGTTACTTTAGAGCAAAATCACTTTTACAGACATTACAATTTATCAGTTGATTAGCAAAATTATTAGCAGACCATTCCACCATTTTAATCTAGTTAAATTCTGAACCTATGTCTCAAAAAGCTCTTGGCACAAATCAGTGTTGTTTCAATATAGGCAGTTTTTATGACTTTTTTCTTCAAAGAGCATGGAGTTCATTTCAGTTGTGATATATGTTAAAAGTCTGGAATTAGGTAAACATTTCTTTGCCAAAAAGGGAAAACATGCAGTGTAAATAACCATTAAAAAAGCCCTGCAATTTTTGGGCCTTTCTAAAAAGGGAAAATGGATACATAATTCCAAACAAAATTGAAGTCCATAAATGAAATCTGTCTCTAACCCAAAAGATGGTTAATGTACATGAAGGCATAATGTAGGGTACTACTGTATGTACAATGCTGAAGCACAAGAAATGCTTTAGTATGGAGCAAGAGCATCAGCCTTTCAAAAACTGAAGACTGGCAGGGGGGGTGGGCAGAAGTAACAACATACTAAGCATACTATTTGGCATTGAACTTTACCTGCCCTATAAAATAACTGCTGTTAAAAATTATTTTTAAAATGCTGGAAAAAATGCTTTGTAAAGTGAAATAAAAAGGAGGAGCTTCACTGACAAACAAAGCATCAAAAGTATTCTGAGAACACTTCTTCGTCTTCTTTTACAGAGAAAATGTAATAAAAATGTAATTACAGAGATGATGTACATCCTTACTGTACTGTAAGGGGATGTACTGGACTGGGAACATTTAATAAGCTTGACTTGATCTCAATAATTAGTTTTTCCATTGATTCTGTATATGATTTAAAAAAGCAGGACTAGAGCTCATTGAAATTTGAGGATTTTAGAGATATAATGTTTTATTTATGCATTTTTTAAAGTTATAGGAACTTCAGGCCTCAATTTTTAAAAACTTGCTTTCAATTTTAAATTGAATTTTAAAGAAAAACGATCAGATTTAATTTAACTTGCAGCAAACACACAACCAATACGATTACTTTGCTAGTACAAACATTACAATGAAAATACAAAAAGAAACGTACTTTTCATTTTCAACTCACTGAAGTAGGAATAGAAAAGAAAGAAATTACTGTAATATTTCAATTTGGATGGATAGATTTTTAGTCATAGTAAAGAACTAAAGCTATTAACTTGAAAATGCATTGAGAAATAACACTTTGGGAATACTCACCATACTTCTTCTAATGTAGTCTACTGCTTTTTTTGTATCCATGCCTGACCAGTTATCGAGCATGTAGCAGATGCAGGAAGCACAGTACACAAACCTCATATCATTCTCACTTCCTTCCAGCACAGCACAGAAACTGAAAGAAAGGTTTCTTTCATTATACATTTTACAGCCCGTTACATTAGAAAATATGAAAAGCATTTTAGGAATTGCATTATTCTTCCTTGTAAAATAAGTTAGTTACTTCTATTTATAGTATTCACATGAATGTAACCCAAACCTACATTAGATTTTCTTTTTAGAAGATGCGATTCTAACCAAGCTAAGCAAAATGAATAGAACTATTATCATTTAGGGGCTTGGATAACCTTATTTCCAGTAATGTCATGATGCTGGTCTTTATTTATCCAAATATGTTAATGTTTACATTCTTTCATGTATCACAGTATACACTGATGTATGAGTTACCATTGTAGAATCTACTATTCTTAGCAGAATTCTTTTCCTCCCCAGAAATCTTTGTAGCTCACACGGCTTTCCTGCCCAACTGTAGGATCAGATTCCCATGTATGTATAAATGTAATTGTTATCATTACAATTTCTAATATAAATGGTGAAAATTACTTGCAATCCATTTTTTTGTTTCTAATGGTTAGATTCTTTCCAAACTCTGAAAAGATTTTAAAGTTGTTATATCTAGGTTATCTAGATACAATCTGGTGTTCTCTCAGAGACCCTTAAAAAGATGACTGATGCTGTGATTTGCTTCCTGATAAGCCTCCATTTGGTTCAAAGAGCTAGTTAGAATATTTTTACATAGGACAGTCTTTCAAGCGCCACTGTGACACTCCCCCTTTGACCCTGGGATTCAGGTATGTACTCCATCTTGTTGCATACAAAAGCCTCCAACACCTACTGGGAGACAGTTTCATTTCTCCTAACCTCAAGGTTGCCAGCTCCTGCTCTCTGCAGCTCAAATGGGGATCCACTCCATTACTCTTTGGTTATAGCAAAGGATATTCTTGAGAATCAGGACACTTAAGATGTGCCAGTGCTGTGGTTTACAATTTCATCCCATCCTTAGGTAAGAAGTGCCTTATATGCTATCTAGATACTTCAAATTACATTAAGCCAAGGTAAAGTAGAAATGCAAATGCACACACATTTATTCATGACATTTAAAAAGAGACAATATAATTACATTTCATTTTTTTTTAGTTAATAAAAGATATGGGTGAAGAAATAAAAACTAAATCTGGTATACTTATACTAGGGTAACACCAGAAAAGTTTCTCTTTCCCTTATTCAGCTTGCTTGCTGTTTCCATCTGGACAAGATGTTAGGTCAGGTTCCAGCCTTTGTGAATCCTTCCCCTTTGGTGCAGTAAAAGTTGTTTTAATATGTATGAAAATGTCTGTCGTACTAGAAGTTGACTTCTGCCCAAGTAGCAATTCTACCCCAGAGAGGTGCAAAGCACTCTCCTTTCCCTCTGGTGGCTAGCTGGCACTCTTCAGCAGGGAATATAAAATACAGGATCAAGTATAAGAGGTATCAGTCTGTACATTAAAATGATACATGATACAAACATGTAGAACAGGTTAACTGTGTGCAGTTTATTATTGTAATCAGGCATGATGACAAGCAACCACTTCAAAATGCTAGCAGGTTTGGAGCAACTCATCCTTAACTCCTTCCTCTTGAATAAACTTCAACAACAAAAATGGTACAACATATAACAGGACTGCATACAGCAGTGGTAGAAGCACCCTCACATGCTAGAAGATGCTGCAAATGGAAGTAGACCAACAAATCCATGTATACATACATTAGAATTTAGTCCATTAAGGTCAGTGTGCTGCTATAAGTAACAAGAAATTGTAGATCATATAGTTCGTATTCGCTACTTACATTTAGAACATTCTAGAGGGGGTAGGTGTTTTGTTTTGGGTTTTTTTTAAAACCTACACATGTAACACTGCATTTTAATAGCTATGCTCCATTTTAAAAAAAGTTTTAATTATAGGAGACTTCTAGGCAATACAAAGCCATTTGACCAAAACAAAGGCTTTCCTAGCTAGTAAATGGGGACAGCAATTTCATTATGAAGTGAAACATAATGCATTTCTTAAAGTACTCTTTAAAAAATTATATTCAGTAAGATCTAAGTACACAGACAGATCATGTAACCTAGCAGAAGTTTTCATTAGCTACCAGCTCCAGCCTACATAAAAACCAAACAGATGTAGTTCAAAGGGTATATACCATCTTTTAAAAAAATGCATACAAAAAGGATGAATCTCACAATGAATTTTAATAATATTATATTCCTGTTATAAATTATAGGTTAATTAATCCTGTATATTAATGGATTGAATCTCTCAAAACTAAATAAAGCTCACCCTCCCACAAAGTAGAGCAAACATCATCTTAATAGTGCTCCACCAGGGCCTTGCAAAACCAGAGAATACGAATAGAGAAAACCTCACTTATCTGAAAGATATAAGAAAACAACTATCCCCAAGACACAAGCCAAACCATTAACTTTCCAATAGCATGTTTCTACAGCTGTAAGCAAACATCATCATTCTCCAGTATGAAAGCAACTCTGGACATAAAGTGCTCTTTGGTCCTGTAAACAAGCATGTTGTTCTATTGCTTATCCCCACCAAAATATTTTCTGATAGAAAGAAAATACTACACAACTATTTTCATAAAAGTGTGTATTATGTTTAATTCTACACTTGGGTTTTTTATTAATGTTCCAGAGAGTTGTAAGATATTTTATATCTTTTACCTTCCATCCTCCAGCTGGAGAGCTCTCAGTCCTGCCAGTAAGGCATCTTTATTTACTCGACTTAAGTCATCTCCAAGAATAACCAGACACGAAAGACCTGTGTAAGTCATTGCTATGTGCCCACTATCATAGGGATGAGACATACCAGGACCCTTAAGGGGAAAAAAAAAAAAAAAAAAGAGAAAGAAAGAAAAAAACCCACATCATAAGAACTTATATTACAATCACGTATTCATTTTTTATTATTAAAGAGGTAAGCAAAGTTCATTTCCCTTCACTAATTATGGTTAGACTGAACGCATCCCACTCAACTTTTCTGGATGAAACTAAATTACTGCACAGCTCTGCTACCCTTGTAAATAGCTTGTCAGTAGGAAGCTTTGGAACAGGACTATGCCAACACTGATATTCATGCAAGAGTTAAGCGAAAAGAATCAAATGTGCTGAACCATATCTAAGTTTATCCTGACACGCTACTGGGCATTAGTTCCCTGGCAGTTGGGGGAACTCTCTGTGAAATAGCCATACCTCTACAGGTTCCTTTTGCAAAGATTTTAGAACCTAATGATCTACAAGTAGAAAGTAGCGTGAGGGATTATTGGTCATCTCTCTGTCAGTTGAAGGGAAAACAAGTTAGCCCCTCATCTACTTTCATCTATGTTATAAAAAAATAATCAGAGTTTAAACAAACTATTTGCATAACAAATAAAGTCAACTAGGAAGCTAAAATGAGAGTTAAATGTTGACTAGTTACATGGTACAAAACCAAAAAGGAGGGAGATTGATACAGTTGTCCTAAAATTATTATTTTTCCTTGTGATATTTTATAGGTACATCCTGGACTGTACCAATGCATGACAACACAAACCACATGTAACAAGATGACTTTGGATACTTAAGATGGTACTTAGGATGGATCAATTTGGAACAACTGGAAGATGACTTTTTTTTTCTTTTAAAGAGAATGAAAGAGCTATTTCTGTACTGAGCAGCAAAGACGGACAAGTTTTTAAAGCACATTTTACTAGGATTATGTCAATTGCCATTTTTATTTTGCAATTCATATTAAAAACACATGCAAAAAGCAGTACAAAAACAATTTAAATGAGATTATGTTATGGGTACACAGTATTTTTCAGACCAAATCATGTTTGTTTCCCAGGCCAGAAAACGTTATTTTAAATAAGAAGCTAGGATAAAAATACCTATTGCCCACTGTTCTCACACTAGGGAATCACATTGTAGTAGGCAGGCACAAAACAAGGTGAAAGTGGCTGCAACAGCTCTGAAAAAGCTCTATCTATGCAACAGAGAAGGGGAACAGGGGAGTGCTGAGAGTTGCCCCTCCTCTCCCTCATTTCTGGCCCCAGGGTCTCTGTCAAGAAGTGAGGCAAAAATCTCATCAGTCATAGCTGGCTCCCACTCCTGTCCCTGAGCCAGTGCTCCCATCACTCTCTCTTCCCCTGCATGCTCCCCGGTCCTAGACACACTTCCTCGTGGGGCACCTCATAGATGGAGGACAACTGCATACTCAAATGGGTTGGAGAACTATTGCAGTCATGAAACAAGTTTTTCTTGGGTGGATGACAGGCCCTAATCTCTGAAGGAACAACTTGGCCTATCATACCATAATTTTATTATAAGCAGCTTAACCCTTGTGATGCATCAACACATTTGAAATGTAGATTTTCACTCTAAAAATCCATATATAGAGAGACAGAGTGATACAAACTTGCTCTGTCACAGAAAAGTATTTAGTTTCATGTAATTAATTAATTTACTTTTAAACAAAGCAAGTCTCTCCTGAAAATCCAAATTTGAACCAATTCTGGCTCTAAAAGGATTCTCAGTGTCCCAGCTCAGTAGCTAAAACTTCTTCTCACATATTTTGTCAAATGAAATACACGACACACATTAGCAGAAGAAAAAAATCTGGAAAGGTTTTTCGATATTTAGTACCAACTGCCTACAAAATGTCACATCAGCAACTATGAAGAAAACTAAGTTTCCAAACACAGAATCATAGAATGGTTTGGGTCAGAAGGGACCTTTAAAGATTATCTAGGTCCAACCTAGATGATCACTAGACCAGGTTGCTCAAAGCCCCATCCAACCTGACCTTGAACACTTCCAGGTACAGGGGATCCACAAATTCTCTGGGCAACCTGTACCAGTGTCTCACCATCCTCATTGTAAAAGATGTCTTCCTGTCCAGTCTAAATCTACCCTCTGTCAATTTAAAACTGTTGCTCCTTGTCCTGTCACTACAGGCTCTGGTAAAAAGCCTTTCTCCATCTTTCTTATAAGTCCCCTTTAAGTATTGAAAGGTCTCAATAAGGTCTTTTCCGTTCTTCTGCTTTTTGCTTCTGAGCTTCTTCAGGACAAAGATATTTTCTTGAACATTTTTTCTGAATTCTCTTTCTCCTTCAAGATTTCTTCTTTTTCTTGATGCTCTGGGGACCCCCAGAGCTGGATGCAGTACTCCAGGTGGGGTCTCACGAGAGCAGAGTAGATATAGTGAAACAGTTCAATTTTAATTTTGAAAATTCTATTTCCAGAGGAAGATTATATTTACTAAGCAAATGA
The DNA here is from genome assembly GCA_009819775.1 of Phoenicopterus ruber ruber. Classification (NCBI taxonomy): domain Eukaryota; kingdom Metazoa; phylum Chordata; class Aves; order Phoenicopteriformes; family Phoenicopteridae; genus Phoenicopterus; species Phoenicopterus ruber. The sequence goes on along the minus strand of CM020247.1, from coordinate 8,789,780 downwards.
GAATTACGCTAAGGAAATTCAGGCTTGAGTTTTTAAAACCATGGTTACAGAAATTCTATCCAAATGTCTTAACTACTACGAAGGTGCTTGGATATTCAATAAATTTTCTAAGGTATCTGTAAATCTCAAAAGAATATTCCTCTTTAAGTGGCAATTTTTCACACCGTGTCAACACAAAGTAACTGAAAACCCCTGCTTTCTCTAAATTGTACTTTTCTATATACGCACACATCCATATTGTCTGCAAAGCTTTGGTAGCCTACAAACATATTAAAATAACTGGGTCTTTATTTTTTGTGCGAATGCAGGTATTTCTTTTACACTATCATTCGCTGCAATAAAAACAGATTACAGAAGTGTTATAAGCACATATACTGTATGCTCATGATACAAAATAACAGCCCCCCCAACAAACAATATCAATCACTACAGTATCTAGACAATGTACAAATTTCACCTCCTCTTTCTTTTCCATGCAAACATTTCAACATGTGTGGGTAGCATACTGTGGGTAGCATACAGGATTTCAGCAACCCCAGAGGTGTATAAAACTTTGTGCTCTACCCTACTAGTAAACTACAAAATATTTCAATAAAATTAAATTAAACACAGAAGATTCAGAATCAAGTATGAGATCATATAAACAAATTATTACAAGGCATACTCACAAAGGTCGAGATGAAGTTTCACATGTAAACTTTTACTCTAGGGTTTTGTGAGTTTTTGAGGGCCTAACAGATCTTTGTTCACCATACATGCTTTGTGTTGTTTTTTTTTTTTAACGTAAAACAAATATAATTTGTTCAAATTTTAAGTGCACTAGAATTCACTTTATCTCCTAGTCTGCTCTAGGCTCCATGGAATTATTTCAAGCTTGTCATGATACAACTCATCACACATTACGTTTCACCTACACATAACAATATATACTTCACACGCTAATTCAACTAACACACCTGGGCCTGAACAACAGGGTTTCTTTGAGGAGACATCATTTAGAACTAGACATTCCAGACAAAAAAAAGAAAAAATTACAATTTTTTGCATATAAAGAGGTAAAAAATTAAATGGGAAGTCATTAAATTTGTAGAAACTGGTCCTGTGACAATTTTATGCCACAAAGTAGAACTGAAATGTTTTTTCCAAAAGGAAAAGATTACAACAAGTTTTAAAGGTTTTGTAAGATAGTTGCTAATGCTTCCAAAATTTGTATGGATGGGAGAAAGTCTTTTGTGGTTAAACTAAGACTAATCAATGGCTCCATTACACGTATGTACACCCTTGTATTGAGCTAGATAACCTTGAGCAGGGCTTAGGTTTTTGGAGGGTTTGTTTTTTTAATATTTAAAACATTTTTCAAAATTATCTAACAACATTCCTTTCCTTTAACAAACTATAGAAAAAATGATCATATGCACTTGAAGAAGGACTCTTTTTTTTTTTTTTTCTAAAATAACTTTAAATTTCAAACTTACATAAGCAAAGATGAACTCTCCTCAGAAGCTCCCAACTGCTTTTTCTGGCATAGGCCTTTGAATTATTGAAAGAAAAGGAAAAAAACCACAAACAAACAAACAAAAACAACAACAACAACAACAAAAAAGAAAACAAAACCTAATCAAAAAAAAAAAAAGCCCTCTTCAAGAATATCTAGAAACATAGTACATTCCAACTGCAAAATTCTACTTTTGTACCCTTGAGACTACAGAAGTGAATGTTTAAGGTAAAAATAATCTCATCTCCCCCCAATAAAAGTGCACTTTTTTTTTCTGAATGGAAATGAAATGCAAGAAAAATACCTGAACTACAAGACTGCTGACTTTTAAGTTTCTTGACTTATGTTGGATATCAGGGGCATTTGAACATTATGTGTATTTAATAGAAAAACCCATTGTTAAACTGCCTCTGCTACGTAGGACAAAGTAATTCAGACATTGTGTAAAAGTCTACTCTGAATTTATCAAAGACACCATAGTCAAAGCAACTGATTTTTAACGGGCACCTTTGTGCTTGGTTAAAATAAGCTGCTGCTTCAGTTCTGTACTATGAATAAAGCTACTTTTAGTTAAATTGATCTATATTTCTGCTTTATAGACACTGCAGACCAAAGGAATAGCAGCAGCAAGTAATCAAACTGTCAGGCTAGTCATAAAAAACGAACCAAAGAATCCGCAAAACATTGCTGCTATCATCTCAAACCATGAGCTTCATGGGCCAAGGACACATAGGTAACCAAAATTAAGTTAAGACAGACAGCAGTTACATCTCAAAAATGAGCAACAAGAAAGGTGTTAAACTGCCTACGGATTGTGAAACACTTAGACTAAACATCCACAGGAAATAAATGTGACCCACCAAGGTTATGTGTACATTAAGGAGTAATGCAGTGCAACAGGAATCCATCTGGAGAGCAGAACAGTTAGTGCTGAAGTCCCGGTGCCCACACTATGTGCATTTCAGAATTTGTGCTAGCTGCAGTCTGGCTTCATGGACTAAAGGCCCATTAATGGATGAGTGCATTCAGGGTGCACCTTCTGGTTTAGTTTCATTCAAAATTAATCCAGTTTGTTTCTCTCTCTCTGTGGAGCAAGCACATTAAAGTACCCTGTCGTGGTTTAGCCCCAGTCGGCAACTAAGCACCACGCAGCCGCTCGCTCGCCTCCCCCTCCCAGGTGGGATCGGGGAGAGAATCGGAAAAAAAAAACCAACTTGTGGGTTGAGATAAAAACAGTTTAATAGGACAGTAAAGGAAGAGGAAATGATAATAATAACAACAATAATAATAATACTGATAAAGGAATATACAAAAACAAGTGATGCACAATGCAACAATTGCTCACCACCCAGTGATCGATAGCCCGTCCCCGAGCAGCGATTCCCGCTCCCTGGCCAACTCGTTTTATATACTGAGCATGATGTTATATGGTAGGGAATATCCTTTTGGCCAGTTTGGGTCAGCTGTCCTGGCTATGCTCCCTCCCAGCTTCTTGTGCACCTCCTCGCTGGCAGAACACGGGAAGCTGAAAAGTCCCTGACTTAGTATAAGCACTACAACTACTTAGCAACAACTAAAACCATCAGTGTGTTATCAACATTATTCTCATACTAAATCCAAAACACAGCACTATACCAGCTCCTAGGAAGAAAATTAACTCTATCCCAGATGAAACCAGGACAGTATCCACCCCTTATTCCATACCATCTACGTCATGCCCAGGTCCTACACTTTCCAATACATTCCAATTAATCACCACCACTTTTCCTGTCTTTTCATATATACACACAGATATCATTCCCTTAGTCTATGGGCCACCCCTCTAAAATGTCTGTTGAGTTCATTTGGTCCATGACTTTGGGCTCCGTCTGTCATAACAGTCTTTCAGGGCAGGGGAGATGGTGTGTGGTGTTGGATTGTTGCATGCTACATCTGGAGCTTGTAGCCGGTGTATCTGGCGCGGCCCATGCCCACGGTCTGCAGGTTGAAGATGTCGATCTCAAGGAAGTTGCTGGGCGCAAGTTGCTGAAGCCAGTTCTGGTTCCATCACCGCTGCACTTTGCTCAGTTTTATCAAAGCTCATTCCTCATTAATCTGGGCGATTCTTACTGTAATACCGTTGATATGGCATATAGCAACCATAGTAGTGATGACATACAGTATTACGTAGCAATTAACATCATACAATTTAAGTCATTGGCTATTCTCACCCAAAATCAAATCCCCTTGAGGTACACATCGGACTGTGTGGCGGTGTGCTCCCCCCGCTGCCCCTGCTTAAGCCATAACCACCAGTGGGGGTTGTGATGGCTGCATCCAGCTCATGCTGGACTTTGGGGGACGGATGGCAACACAGTAGCTAAGGCCTGTCTGGAGCAGAGACCCAAACATCTTGCTGGTATGCAAATATGACTATAGGTCAATCATCTTACTCTATAAATAGTGGACAGCCCAGGGCCCGTTGAGCTCTCCTGCACGGCAGCAGGCTGCACGCCAGGATCTCCCCTTGAGTAGGGACGCCTCTCAAGGTTACTCCTCGAGGTTGAGAGATTCCTTGCTGCAACAGATCCTCGGTAAGTGACTAAGAGCATGCTAAACTTCGAAACCTTAGCTAAGTGATACAAAGGATCGATTGCGCATATATTGATACCTTGAACAGAGGCTTAGTGATGCCAAGATGATACCTTGTACAAAGGCTGAAAGATTACACTATGCCTTTGTTGGTAGTTCTGTGTCCTTGCTTTGTGCTTGCTTGAACAATTTGGAAAGTTTTGGTATGTAGAGATAGATAAGAGACCTAGGAGGCCTTGGGCCTTGCAGTCGGAACCAGCCAAGACGAACTAATTGTAACAAAAGACACAAACCATATGGAGTAACCCACACTGCACATGCTTCGGGGAAGAGTTCAACTAAAGGACACCAAAAAGATGACCACCAGAGGGTCCAGGGGACCCCAATGAACCACCAAAGACCCTCACAGAAGACCCTCAGAGACTTAAAGCACATGCGTAATGAAAATGCGAATATTACAACCAGTTCCTGGAAATGACATGAATATGTAGAATTATTTCAAGAATTTTAATGAATATGTATATACTAGAATGATATAAATCTCTACTCTCACGACTTACAGTATGCACGATAGGTGGAGTGATCCCCCGCACTGTAATAAAGAATGCCTGCCTTCTAAAACTTAAAAGGAAGCGTTAGAGGGTTCTTTATTCAACCGATTTTTCCGGTATCAGTTTTGGCGACCCAGATGGGACTCTGCTTCTGAATCTCGACAGATCCGTGGGATCGCAGGACCTCCAGCCGGCACCGAGGGATTCTCGGGGAGAACCTGCGATCCCTGGACTGAAGAGTTCTGAGCAAGACCACTGGAAAAAGGTAAAGGCATTCTTTTTGGGTTTGGTTGCCTGCCCATAAGACGGCAGCAAAAGCCCTGCAGGGTTGGGCTATAAAGGTACCTAGGGGTTCCAAGGTACCCCATTGGAAAGTTCCATCAGACGAAAGTCCGTGGAACACGCGGGTTTGGTAAGGGGTTCGAGTCCCCGATTTGGTTAAAGGTTTAGGTTTCTATTGATTTACTCTTGGTCTGCGTATTGGAACTTTGGTTTTGGATTTGCGATATATTTAAGGGGTTCGGGTCCCTGATTTGGTTAATTGTCTTGATCAGTGTCTGAATTTTGGCTTGGTTACCGGAACTACGGATTTGGTTTTTGTTCGGATCAGATAGTTGCTTTGTTATTCACATTTAATATGGGTGGGGGATCATCTAAGGGAGGAATTTTGAAAAAGTCGCCTTTGGGTTGTATCTTAAAACACTGGAACGGATTGCCGGACCCCCGGGTGGGATCGCAACAAGGGAAAATTTGATCAAGTATTGTAATCAATGGTGGCCATTGTATAAGTTGGATGATGGGGAAAAGTGGCCAATGAATGGTACGCTAAACTATAACACCTTACTGCAATTAATGTTGTTCTTGAGAAGAGAAGGGAAGTGGGATGAAGTGTTATATGCTGATATGTTCTTTACTTTGAGGAGACATCCAGAACGGCAAAAGAAATGCGGTATAAATCTTGCACCTAGTGACCCCCTTGTTTTAGCTTTGGAAAAGGAGAAGGGTAAAACTTTGAAAAGATGTTGCTCTGCTTGTAGTATAGGTCAAAGATGTTTAAAGGTTTCTGAGCAAGAAGAGGATGATATCGATTTAATGGTAGCCCCTGAACGAAGGTTGGGAACCCCAAATATTGGGTATGATGGTCCAGGGGCAGAGAATGGGAGAAGTTGCGCAAGTTATTACCATCAAGGGGGCAAGTCGGATTTGGGGGCTGAAGACTTTAGCCCAATAGCGGGACGAACAAGAGGAAAACAAGGGGAAGTTATACAGGCACCCCTGCGGCAAGCTGTGGGGAATGAGGGACCGGTGACTGTAAAGGTTCCATTTTCAATTACCGATCTTAACAGTTGGAAATTGGCTGCTGGGAATTATAGAGATGATCCGGATAAGGTAGCTAGTGCTTTTGAAATGATGATTAAGACCCAAGACCCCCATTGGAAGGATACTGAAGCAATTATGCAGGTTTTGTTTGATAGCACAGAAAGAGAAATGGTTCGAAAAACAGCTAGAACGCAGGTGGAAGCGCAGGTTGCGTCAGGAATTTTGCAAGGGACCGTTGAGGTCCATTTCCCCTCTGTTGATCCAAACTGGGACCCGAATATATTAAGATCAAGGCAGCTCCTGAAGCAATATCAAAAATGGATCCTGTTTGGCATCCGAAACGCGATGCCTAAGGCTATTAATTGGTCCAAACTATACGAAATCAAACAGGATCGGAAAGACTCCCCTACCGACTTTATGAACAGATTAAAAGGAGCTGCTCGGAAATATACAACCATAGATCCTGATTCGGAGGAGGGAAGAAATCAATTGGCTCCCTTATTTATAGGGCAGTCATCAGATGATATAAGGAGAAAATTACAGAAATTGCAGGAAAATGATGCCCGGGATTTAGGTAAACTGTTAGATGTTGCCTGGACTGTGTACAGAAATAGGGAAAGACAAAAGGAAACGGTGAATGGTAGATTAATAGCTGTGTTGGAGGATGGTCAAAGAAAGGGATCATACCCCGGGAGGGGTAGGGGATGGGGAGGCTTTCTGTCATCACGAAACCCCAGGCCCTGTTTGTGAGAAAATCAGTGTGCTTACTGTAAAAAGGAAGGGCATTGGAAGCGAGAGTGTCCCCTCCAAAAGCGGAAAGCCTCTCTGACCCCTTTATTTACAATAGGAGAGGATTGAAGGGGACCGGAGGAGTCTCTCCCAGCAGAACCTCTGGTTAAAGTAAGGCTGGGAAATGAAGAAATAGAATTTTTAGTTGACACTGGGGCTACATATTCAGTCTTAAACACTTTGGAAGGAAATTTAAGTGACAAAAGTATAAATGCTATTGGTGCGACAGGGACTCCTGAGACCCGACCATTCTTCAAACCTTTGAAATTCAAAATCGGAAAACAATGGGTAACTCATCAATTTTTATATTTGCCAAATGCTCCAAAACCTTTATTGGGCAGAGACCTGCTTGAAAAGATAGAAGCTGAAATTAGGTTTAAGGACAGGGAAGTTGAAATATTAATCCCAGAATCTAAATATGTTGAAGTTGCAGCCTTGTTGTTACAGGATGTAAATCCCAAAAGGGATGGGATACCTCGAGAAATAGAAGATGCAGTGATTCCCATTGCTTGGGCAGGAGAAGTTCCAGGAAGGTCCAAAAGAGCGGAACCAGTAAGAATTGATCTAAAACCAGGATCATCACCGGTAAGAATTAAACAATATCCTTTAAAACTAGAAGCGAGAATTGGCCTGGTACCAATAGTTCAGAAATTTTTGAAATATAAGTTATTGGTAGAATGTGAGTCAAAATACAATACACCTATCCTACCAGTAAAGAAAGCTAATGGGAAAGATTACCGTTTAGTTCAAGATCTCAGAGCAATAAATCAGATAGTACAAGATATACATCCGGTAGTTGCGAATCCGTATATATTTCTAACTACCCTCACTAATGAGCAAGGCTGGTTTACGGTTTTAGATTTAAAAGATGCCTTTTTCTGCATTCCTCTTGATATTGAAAGCCAGGAGCTCTTTGCCTTTGAATGGGAAAATCCGGAAACAGGGAGGAAAGCACAATATACCTGGACAGTTTTGCCCCAAGGCTTCAAAAATAGCCCAACGATCTTTGGGAACCAGTTGGCAAAAGAGAGAGAGATCTGGAGAAAGGCGAATGACCAAGGGACTGTCCTGCAGTATGTAGACGATATCCTGATAGCAGCAGAAACTAAAGAGCTATGCCTTGCTCTAACCGTTAGTCTTTTGAACTTTTTGGGAATGAGCAGATATCGTGTGTCAAAAGAGAAGGTGCAAATTGCTCAAGAGACAGGGGCTTACTTGGGATTTGAGATCTTGAAGGGACAAAGACAACTGGGGACCGGGAGAAAGGAAGCTCTTTGTTGCCTGCCTGAGCCCAAGACAACCAGGGAACTGCGAGCATTTCTCGGAATGGTCGGATGGTGTCGCCTGTGGATTGCAAATTATGGACTTTTGGTGAGACCACTATATGAGACATTGAAAACCTCTCATAACGGATATTTGGATTGGACTGATGACAGCAGAGCTGCATTTAAACAGCTGAAACGAGCCTTAATAAAGGCACCAGCTCTCGGATTACCAGACCTCACAAAATCTTTTGAACTCCTTACCCATGAAAGAGGGGTCTTTAAAGACCCCTTTTGCTTGTCTTAAAGCAGTAGCAGCAACTGTGATGCTGATTCAAGAAGCTCGAAAGTTTACCTTGGGACAGAGAATTACAGTATATGTACCCCACATGGTGGCTATAGTGTTAGAACAAAAAGGGGGGCATTGGTTGTCCCCAAGTCGCATGCTAAAATACCAAGTAGTGCTGCTAGAACAAGATGACATTCATCTCAAAACCACCTCAATTGTGAATCCTGCTGTGTTTCTTTCAACTGAAAATATAGAAGACTCTCCTGAGCATGATTGTTTACAGGTAATTGAAGAAGTTTATTCCAGCCGGCCAGATCTTAAGGATACCCCTCTAGAAGATCCAGACTGGGAGTCGTATACAGACGGCAGCAGTTTTGTTCGAGATGGAAAACGAATGACGGGATACGCCGTAACGACTATTGATGAAGTAATAGAATCTCGAGCCTTGCCTACAAAAGTATATCGGCTCAGAAAGCAGAACTGATAGCTCTTGCAAGAGCCCTAGACCTGAGCGAAGGAAAGAGAGTTAACATATGGACAGATTCTAAGTATGCTTTTGGAGTTGTACACACACATCTTACTCTATAAATAGTGGACAGCCCAGGGCCTGTTGAGCTCTCCTGCACAGCAGCAGGCTGCACGCCAGGATCTCCCCTTGAGTAGGGACACCTCTCAAGGTTACTCCTCGAGGTTGAGAGATTCCTTGCCACAACAGATCCTCGGTAAGTGACTAAGAGCATGCTAAACTTCAAAATCTTAGCTAAGTGATATAAAGGATCGATTGCACATATATAATCCTTTAGACATAAACCGTTGACCAAGTCTGGGACGAGGATTGGATCCAGCCGCACCTAGACTCCTCTCTGAGAAGGAGTTTAGAAAGCAAGGGGGTCCTTTCTGAACCTCATGACTCAACGGGAGGGTCTCCCTGACAGTTTTGTCTGACCCTGTTCTCTGTGCGGTAAATAATCCAGTGTACCTTGCCATCAAAACTTCTTAAACAGTTGCATTTACCACTGAACCTTGTTAACTCACTGTTTTATATTAATAACGTATATTGTTGCTTCTCTCTTACGAGTGAAGTGCATCACTCCATCCACGACAGACTGCCCCATCCTTCTGCATTAACCACCAAGTGCACCCAGGTCCCTGAGAAAAAGCAGTCCCATGGATGGGTTTGCCTTTGCCCAAGGCAGGAGTAACCCAAACTGTCTTCCCTAACATATTCTTCATGTGCATTACAGGAACTTTATCCCCTTCTACAGTACGTAAAAGTTTTGATTGGGCAGGGCCAGCTGCATTGATAGATCCCCTAGTGTTGACTAACCAGGTGGCTTTTGCTAAATGTGTATCCTAATGTTTGAAGGTCCCACCACCCATTGCTCTCAGTGTAGTCTTTAACAGTCCATTGTATCATTCAATTTTCCCAGAGGCTGGTGCATGATAGGGGATGTGATATACCCACTCAATGCCATGCTCTTTGGCCCAGGTGCCTGACTCAATTCTTTCTGGGGTGCCATGTCGCCATAAAAGACTTGCTTCTCAAGGCCCAGGATAGTGTTCCAGGCAGTGGCATGGGGCACGGGATATGTTTCCAGCCATTCGGTGGTTGCAAGCACATTAAAGTACCCTTATAAAGTGCTCTCCTGGTCTGAATTAAAACACCGATGCAGACATACTCTGAGAACCCAACTATGGGGATATGGCCAGGTCCTGATGCCTCCATACACTTCATCCTTTGTGATAATTACTGTTTTCAGGACACATAGGGACCAGGTTAACTTGGCTTTCAACAATGGAGTAAAACAGTCCCGTTTTATGAAAACTACCATCATGGTCTTCACAACCCGAGTCTTCCTTAAAAGAATTAACACTGAGAATGCAAGGTGAGGGAAAGCTTTCGAACATTTACATCTGGTTCAGTGACCTGATAATGTTCCATAACACATTACCCAGAACAACTATTTAAACTTAATTCACAGCTATCAACAGTTTTTGCTGACCACTGCAGAGAAGGCTAAAAAGCTACCTACGCTGCAAAAATGTAGGCAAGATCTTTCCAAACACTAAAGAGTGCTGCCAAGCATACTGCTACACAGGCAGAGTCAGACTTTCAAAAAGCTTTTTTCTCACTTGGCATCAGTGTTATAAACATGGATTGTTTCAGCCTTGAGAGAATATAGCGTTGTATTGGGAACACAAAACAGATCTTTTATTTTTTTTTCCAAGTGAAAACATATGTTACCTCCCACACTCTTACAAAGAAGTTCTAGGCACTGGCTTTCAGTCTAGCCCCTAAAACTGATTTGTAACACTTTATAAATAGGTTGAAAAGACCTAGGTCTGTCTGAAACTGTAAGGAGACTGTTAACCCCTAATTTTGAAAGCTATTTTCAACTCAAGTAACACTAAACATGAGAGACCAAAGAATCTGGAGCCATTTCATAAAATGATTGTTTTCTAATTTGAAACAATTCATGTTTAAATGCACTGATAAAAGTGGCACTCTTAGCCTTCATTTACAGTTAAGACTGTTAAGGCTTGTTAAGACTGTGCACCGGGAGTTGGTCAAGGTGATATGGTTGTGCTTCATTTTTGCCACCATCCCGAAGAGCTGCATAGACACTACAATCAAACACTATGTCCTGGTTTAGGCCAGGACAGAGCTAGTTTTGTCTTCAGCAGCTCCTGTGTTTTGGATTTAGTATGTGAAGAATGGTGATAGTGCACTAATGTTGCTGGTTGCTGCTAAACAACCAAGGACATTTTGCAGGTTTTGCTAACGTGCAGGTGCAAAAACTTGGGAGGGGTATAGCCAGAATAGTTGATCCAAACTGGCCAAAGAGAGTATTCGATACCATAGACGTCATGCCTGGTATAAGTGAGGGTCAGCCGGTGGGCCACTAGGCTTTTAGACCCTTAACTTGCCTTAATCCTTAAGCTTCCCTTTGGGTTCCTTTTGTTTCCCTGATTTTTCCTTTTTGTTTTTCGTTCGTTTGTTCGGCTGTTTGTTCCCTTGCCTGCTCTTTCTGGAACTTGCTGTTCTGGGATAGCTGGGGGGGATACCCCTGCTCCCTGCCTGCTGCTCGGGACGGGCTGTATCGGTCGTCGGGTGGTGAGAAATTGTGCATCGTTTGTTTTATATATTCTATTATCCTTGTATATATTATCATTATTATCATTATTAATATATTTTCATATTTTTCCTTTGCTGTCCTGGTGAACTGTTTTTATCTCAACCCGCGAGTTTTCCTTTCTCTCCGATTCTCCTCCCCACCCTACCGGGGAGAGGGGGAGTGAGCGAGCGGCTGCATGGTATTGGGTTACAATTTGGGGTTAAACCACGACACACTAAAAGGATAATGATAAAAAAAATGAGAGAACAAATGAGCTATCCTGGCGACATTTAGTAAAGTTGGGAGGTTCTAACATATCCCCTGCTTTTTTTCTATTATCTTAAAGTGTCTCTAGTGATAAAAGATATTTGGCTAGCTCCAGTACTGCACCTTCTCAGAGTCCAAAAATGAAATCACTGTAGCAGCATGAAATAAATAACTGCCAACACAAATACAAAAAGCTTACAGGTTTCTTTTATTTTGAAAGACACATCAGGGGCCCAACTTAAATGCCTCTATGCAAACGCACGTAGCAGGGGGAATAAACAAGAGGAATTAGAGACGTGCGCACGCCTGCAGGGCTATGATCTTATTGGCATTGCGGAGACATGGTGGGATGGCTCCTATGACTGGAGTGTTGGAATGGAAGGATACAGGCTCTTTAGGAAGGACAGGCTGGGAAGATGAGGAGGGGGTATCGCCCTCTATGTCAATGACCGGCTGGAGTGCATGGAGCTCCGCCTGGGGATGGATGAGGAGCCGACCGAGAGCTTATGGGTCAGGATTAAAGGGAGGGCAGGGGCAGGTGACACTATAGTGGGGGTCTGCTACAGGCCACCCAACCAGGAAGACCAAGCGGATGAGGCCCTCTGTAGACAGATAGGAGCAGCCTCACGTTCACAAGCCCTGGTCCTCGTGGGGGACTTCAACCACCCTGATATCTGTTGGAGGGACAACACAGCAGGACATAAGCAATCCAGGAGGTTCCTGGATTGCGCCGATGATAACGTCCTGCTCCAAGTGATAGAGGAGCCAACGAGGAGAGGTGCTATGCTGGACCTTGTTCTCACCAACAAGGAGGGGCTGGTGGGGAATGTGAAGCTCAAGGGCAGCCTTGGCTGCAGTGACCATGAAATGGTGGAGTTCAAGATCCTTAGGGCAGCGAGGAGGGTGCCCAGCAAGCTCACTACCCTGGACTTCAGGAGAGCAGACTTTGGGCTCTTCAGGGATCTGCTTGGTAGAGTACCATGGGATAAGGCCCTGGAGGGAAGAGGGGCCCAAGAAAGCTGGTTAATATTCAAGGATCACCTCCTCCAAGCTCAGGAGCGATGCATCCCAACAAAGAGGAAGTCAGGCAAAACCGCCAGGAGGCCTGCATGGATGAACAAGGAGCTCCTGGACAAACTCAAGCACAAAAAGGAAGCCTACAGAGGGTGGAAGCAAGGACAGGTAGCCTGGGAGGAATACAGAGAAATTGTCTGAGCAGCCAGGGATCAGGTTAGGAAAGCTAAAACCCTGATAGAATTAAATCTGGCCAGGGACATCAAGGGCAACAAGAAAAGCTTCTCTAGGTACGTTGGTGATAAAAGGAAGACTAGGGAAAATGTGGGCCCTCTCTGGAAGGAAACGGAAGACCTGGTTACCCGGGATATGGAGAAGGCTAAGTTAATCAATGACTTTTTTGCCTCAGTCTTCACCAGCAAGTGCTCTAGCCACACTGCCCAAGTCGCAGAAGGCAAGGGCAGGGACTGGGAGAATGAAGAACCGCCCACTGTAGGAGAAGATCAGGTTCGAGACCATCTAAGGAACCTGAAGGTGCACGAGTCCATGGGACCTGATGAGATGCATCCGCGGGTCCTGAGGGAACTGGAGGATGAAGAAGTTGCTAAGCCACTCTCCATCATATTTGAGAAGTCGTGGCAGCTGACGACACCAAGCTGTGTGGTGTGGTCGACATGCTGGAGGGAAGGGATGACATTCAGAGGGACCTTGACACACTTGAGAGGTGGGCCCATGCAAACCTCATGAAGTTCAACAAGGCCAAGTGCAAGGTCCTGCACATGGGCTGGGGCAATCCCAAGCTCAAATACAGGCTGGGGGATGAAGGGATTGAGAGCAGCCCTGCCAAGAAGGACTTGGGGGTGTTGGTAGATGAGAAGCTCAACATGACCTGGCAATGTGTGCTTGCAGCCCAGAAAGCCAACCGTATCCTGGGCTGAATCAAAAGAAGTGTGACCAGTAGGTCAAGGGAGGTGATTCTCCTCCTCTACTCTGCTCTCGTGAGACCCCACCTGGAGTACTGTGTCCAGCTCTGGGACCCCAACACAAGAAGGACATGGACCTGTTGGACTGAGTCCAGAGGAGGACCACGAAGATGATCAGAGGGATGGAGCACCTCTCCTATGAAGCCAGGCTGAGACAGTTGGGCTTGTTCAGCCTGGAGAAGAGAAGGCTCCAGGGAGACCTTCTAGCAGCCTTCCAGTACCTAAAGGGGGCCTACAAGAAAGCTGGAGAGGGACTTTTTACAGGGGCGTGTAGTGATAGGACAAGGGGTAATGGTTTTAAACTAAAAGGGGGTAGATTTAGATTAGATAATAGGAAGAAATTCTTCACTATGACGGTGGTGAGGCACTGGCACAGGTTGCCCAGAGAAGTTGTGGATGCCCCATCCCTGGAAGTGTTCAAGGCCAGGTTGGATGGGGCTTTGAGCAACCTGGTCTAGCGGAAGGTGTCCCTGCCCATGGCAGGGGGGTTGGAACTAGATGATCTTTAAGGTCCCTTCCAACCCAAACCATTCTATGATTCTAATTGACCATTTTTTAATGAGAAATAAAGAAAAACAACAAGACTACTAAACATAATTCAAAGTTATCACAGTGGATTTCCAAGTATTTCTTTCTTTGAGTAATTTCAGAACATTTTAGGGGAACAACTCTGGAAATACTTTAAACCTTTGTATGCTAATAAATCAAAGCAGATCTGATCCCTTTAATGCAGATGCAATAAAAAGTATTATGATGCTTGAATAAAAAGCACATCCCTCTGCAAACAGTTTTCCAGATATAACAACCTTGTAATTAATTTCCACAGGTTACATGATTCTACACTTTATTTCTTCTACAGATTGACTAACAGGTTATGAGACACTGATGGGCTGCGATGCATTTCCTGAAAAGAGAATATTTACGCCTGAAGCATGTACTATTGGAAATTGAGTATTAAATTAAAACACCAGAAAGTGCTGGCAAGCTACAATGATGCTTTGCAGTTCTTTTGAACTTTTCGTCTTCAAAGGGCTTTACAAGATCTCAGAACTACATGCAAAACTCAAGCTTTATGCACTGGGGAAGATTTGAAAAAGTTTCCCAAAAGTATGTACTCCTTTTAATGTACTACATGGCATGGCATTGACCCACCAGACCTTTGGGAAAACATGACTGATACATTTTTATTATCTTGGTTTGAAAAATTATGTCTTTATTAATTTTATAACAGTTATACCACAATAATAGCCTTACAACCTCAACTTCTTTAGGTGACTTATCAAAAGGAGGACAATCAGCTTCCTTCCGATTAAAACTTTTTTTTTTTTTTTAAACTACAACCATACTGAAATTATGGTCTGCTATTTTGCCTTTAAGCTTTATTTT
The DNA here is from genome assembly GCA_009819775.1 of Phoenicopterus ruber ruber. Taxonomy (NCBI): domain Eukaryota; kingdom Metazoa; phylum Chordata; class Aves; order Phoenicopteriformes; family Phoenicopteridae; genus Phoenicopterus; species Phoenicopterus ruber. Next base: position 8,774,737 of record CM020247.1, on the reverse strand, counting down.
TTAATAAAGTATCCCAATAAGTCACCAGTAGAGATCCCAAATTGGTTTAGGTTTTGTTTTAAGCAGAAGTTTTCCTTCTTTCCTTCAAGCTCGGCTGGAGGTAGGATTGCCACTGAGGTGAATTAAAACAGATGATGAACTCATCTTACTACTACAATTGAAGCTCACTGCAGACATCATCTCTAGTGTAAAAGGGGATAAATACCAAAGCAAACCAAGAGAGAGATTACCTTGTCTGTCACACACTGCTGTAGCACCTGATGTAGAGACATGCATAACTTCTAAATATTACTACTATGAATACTTGGCTGGCAAGAAGAGGCATTAAGCAGTTATTACTCTAGTGTAGATTAACATTCCCACAAGCTACTCAGAAACATAAAGCTGTGCTGTTAGAGTAAATAAAAATGAGGTCAAAACAAGATGCTGTACTACCTTCATACTCAAGCTAGTTCAAGCATTTTTACACTCATCTACAGTCATAACCACATCAGATGTCCATCCTCGCTTTCAATTTCATATCCCAGTATTCATAAACTCATATCTAAAATTTTCTTGTGTCCTGGTTTCGGCTGTGACAGAGCTAGTTTTGTCTCCAGCAGCTACTGTGTTTTGGATTTAGTGTGTGAAGAATGGTGATAGTACACTGATGTTGTTGGTTGCTGCTAAAGGATCAAGGACATTTTGCAGTTTCCCAGGTTCTGCTAACGTGCAGGTGCAAAAACTTGGGAGGGGTATAGCCAGTATAGTTGATCCAAACTGGCCAAAGAGAGTATTCCATACCATAGATGTCATGCACAGTATAAGCGAGGGTTGGCCGGTGGGCCACTTCCCTTCTTGTTCCCTCCTTTTTCCCTTTTTTTTCATTCGTTCGTTTGGCTGTTCGTTCCCTCGCCTGCTCTCTCTGGAACTTGCTGTTCTGGGATAGCTGTGGGGGGAATACTCCTGCTCCCTGCCTGCTGCTCGGGACGGGCTGTATCTGTCGTCAGGTGGTGAGAAATTGTGCATCGTTCATTTTGTATATTCTATTATCCTTATATTTTATTATTATTATCATTTTTAATATATAATATAATTATTTATTATTTTTCCTTTGCTGTCCTGGTGAACTGTTTATTATCTCAACCCACGAGTTTTCCTTTCTCTCTGATTCTCGTCCCCACCCCACTGGGGAGCAGGGGGAGTGAGCGAGCGGCTGCGTGGTATTTGGTTGCCATCTGGGGTTAAACCACGACATCTTGTTATCTGTCCTCTAGAAAAATCAAATACTTGGCCATAATTTAGGGCTCTCAGATGTTTCATCCACTCTTTAGTGAGGAGATCTGCCTTTTCATTCTCAAACACAACACAGAACTTCTCTATCTTTTTCACAATCCTTCCTGCACACTGGCCCCTATTTCCATCTTCCAACCCTATCAGGCCTTCTGTATCATCTTTAGCAGCCTCTGTTCACCTCCTTTCTCCCCTGTATTAAGGGCAATTTCTTTTCCTATACAGACTTAATTCTCTTGAACCTCAGTTCCATGGGCTTAAAAGCATCCTCTCTTATGGTCTTCCACCACAGACTGGGATGAGCAGAGCCTTGCCTATGTTTGAATGGATACCGGGTACAATCAAACACCCCATGTTTCATCAAAGGAAGAGGAACGCTGAAGAACAGCATGTGCTGTACCACCTGATACAGAGCTGTTCTGTCCTTCACTTCCAGGTCCACAGACAGTTGCTGACCTGGAGAAATTTCCCTTCTCCAGTTATAGATCAGAGAAGTGCACTGAGACAAGCCACAATTTGTATGTCGCTGCCCCCAGAAACACAAGCAGTACCATTTTAAGAGTACTGCATCATTTGTTAAAATCTCTGCAATTGTTTCAGTATACTAATAATGCAAAAAGCCCTGTTTCCCAGATTTTCCACAATTCTGTAGTTAATATTATAAAAAAGACACACGATCATTCACTGCCTAATTGAAAATCTTTTTCCCCCACACTTAACTAACCTTGGATGGATTGAACGGCATTCCTAAATATGAAGAGCCTCTGAATCCACAGCGATTCAAATTTGAGCCTGGAAAAGGAAGAAAAATAAAGAGTCAACTAATTTGCTTTGCTGAAACATTCATTATAAACCATAATTCTCCAGTCAAGATCAAAACCTGTTAGTTCAACACCATTTGCAGTATTACCAGCATTTGTATGTGTCCTTTTAGTATATTCCCAACCTCAACTTGTTATCATTATGAAAAGGAAAAAAAATTAAAATAAAAAAAAACAAAGAAAACCACAAGCAAACTGGGTCCTGGTGTAATGACAAAGCAACCCATTTTTTATTTGGTGGAAATATATTGTTCATACCGGTCTTCCATGTTCTCAAAAAATCTTTAAAAAATGACTCCCCTGGAAAAGTGCTCAGAGTTAACAGATTTTTTTTCTCCTCCCTAGATTCCTGCCTGGTAATACTATCTGTTCCTAAATAGAATTGTTTTAAAATACTCTGTAACATGTACAAGGACAAACAATTTACAGTTTTAAGCTCGTACTGATTTAACTCAATACAGTCAAAATGAAATACTTTCAAAAATATGAAAGACAAATTTTTAATGGAGCTATTCCTCTCCCACCTAAAATTCAGGTACAAAACCATTTTACCAATCAAACATTTCTTTCAGTCATTCAGATGTGACTTGTTTTAAATGTGTCATGGTATCTGAGCATGTAGTACAGAGAAGTGTGTACCGCATACTGTCTAGAGCTAAGTACAGGTTTCCAGGGCTCAAATCTGCTTCTGCACTGCAAAAACTCAACTGCTTCACTCCTCAACCTCCAAAGGTAAAAGCCTAATGAGTGCTCTAATTCATCAGCACCAGGATGTTCTTAAATTCTCTCCCTCCGCCCAACTTCAGCCTCAAATCTAAAAATCCTTATGGAAATTAGGGAAATTTGCACCAGACTAAGTGAAGAAAAATAGTTATAATGTTGAAAGCCCTAAAAAAGATCACTAAGCAGTGTGGTACATCAATTGTAGTGCAATTTATTAACACATTAGCTTCTAACTTTAAATACATTCTGCATATATACAACATCTAAATTTGAAGTACTTTTTGACTGATACCAGCTTCTATGTAATTAGTGTGCAATTTCTCTATCAATCAGACAAGTCTTTGAATCTAACTTCCATGGAGTGAACTATCATTTAACAGAAGAAAACACCTGCAATTCTCCACTTCCTCCACCATCCACCTTTCAAACAAAAAGGTTATTTTAATGACAAGTGTAATGAAGTCAGTTTGTCATGCATTAAAAACTGCTAACTTACAGTCATACCAACAAAGTGAAAAAGGCTCAAAGAAAGGGACCTCAGCTGAATTTGTACCAGCATAAACAGTCTCCAGCATTTGCATGTAAGCAAGGAAATGCCTACAAGGCACCATTACGGAGAAATCCCCAAAACCCTTTCTAGGAAGTCAACATGCTGGGGTGCCTCTCTGAAGTGCCTGTACAGTAACGCACTGTCGTAGCTAAAGCCAGCCGGAAGCTGAGCACCATGAGGTCGCTCGCTCGCTCGCCGCCGCCCCCCCGGTGGGATGGGGAAGAGAATTGGGAAAAAGAAAGGCAAAACTCGTGGGTTAACAACAACAACAGTTTAACTGGACAACAAAGGAAAAGAAAACAAACAAACAAGAAACCCCAACAATACCAAAAACAGAGTGTACTTAGCGGGGCTTCCCAGCGCAGGAGCCCACCGCCCAGCCCGCTACCCGGCAGCGATCCCACCCTCTCACTGCCTCCCTCTATATAGTGAGCGTGAGGGTCACATGGTACAGAATAGACCCCAGTCAGCTTCTGGTGAAAATTAACCCTATCCCAGCCGCAACCAGGACATTATCCACCCCTTATTCTATACCATCTACGTCATGCTCAGACCCTACACTTTCCAATTACTCACCACCACTTCTCCTGTTATATATATATATACACACACACACATATACACATACACAGACACCATTCCCTTAGTCTAGGGACCATGCCTTCAAAGTGTCTATTGAGCTCATTTAGTCCATGACTTTGGGCTCCATCTGTCATAATAGTCTCTCGGGGCAGGAGAGATGACGCAGAGTTCGCTCAGTCCGCAAAACAGGGCTGGGTCTCGGTGCGGTGTGGCAGGTGACACTGGACGCAGTGGGAAGGTGGTGTGTAGTGTTGGATTGTTGCATGTTGCATCTGGAGATCGCAGTTGTGGAATCTGGCGCGGTGTATCATGTCCACGGTCTCTGGGTTGAAGATGTCAATCTCTTGAGGAAGTTGCACCCCTTGGGTGCCAGTTGCTAAAGCCAGTTCTGCTTCCATCACCACTGCACTTTGCTCAGTTTTATCAATAGTTCATTCTTTATTAATTTGGGTAATTCTTGCTATAATATCATTGATAGGCATATAGCAAATGTGGTAGAGATGACATACAGTGACAGGGTTATATAGCAATTAACATCATACAGTTTAATTCATTGGCTATTCTCACCCAAAATCAGATACCCTCGAGGTACACCTCGGAATTCCCCATCCTTTTGCATCACCCACCAAGTGCACCCAGGTCCTTGAGCAAAAGCAATCCCACGGATGGGTTTGCCTTTGCCCGAGGCAGGAGTAACCCAGACTGTCTTCCCTAACATATTCTTCATGTGCACTACAGGAACTTTATCCCCTTCTACAGCATGTAAAGGTTTTGATTGGGCAGGGCCAGCTCGATTGGTGGATCCCCTAGTGTTGACTAACCAGGTGGCTTTTGCTAAATGTGTATCCCAATGTTTGAAGGTCCCACCCCCCCATTGCTTTCAGTGTAGTTTTTAACAGCCCATTGTACCGTTCAATTTTCCCAGAGGCTGGTGCATGATAGGGGATGTGATACACCCACTCAATGACATGCTCTTTGGCCCAGGTGCCTATGAGGTTGTTTCGGAAATGAGTCCCATTGTCTGACTCCATCCTTTCTGGGGATGCCATGTCGCCATCAGACTTGCTTCTCAAGGCCCAGGATAGTGTTCCGGGCGGTGGCATGGGGCACGGGATATGTTTCCAGCCATCCGGTGGTTGCTTCCACCATTGTGAGCACATGGCACTTGCCTTGGCGGGTCTGTGGGAGTCTGATATAGTCAATCTGCCAGGCCTCCCCATATTTATATTTCAGCCATCGTCCTCCATACCAAAGAGGCTTTGACCGCTTGGCTTGCTTGATTGCAGCGCATGTTTCACACTCATGGATAACCTGTGCGATAGCGTCCATGGTCAAGTCCACCCCTCAATCACGAGCCCATCTGTATGTTGCATCTCTTCCATGATGGCCTGAGGTGTCATGGGCCCACCAAGCTAGGAATAATTCACCTTTATGTTGCCAGTCCAGATCCACCTGTGCCAATTTAATCCTAGCAGCCTGATCCACCTGCTGGTTGTTTTGATGTTCTTCAGTGGCCTGACTCTTAGGTACGTGGGCATCTACATGACGTACTTTTACAACCAGCTTCTCTAGCCGGGCAGCAATATCTTGCCACAATTTGGCAGCCCAGATGGGTTTGCCTCTGCGCTGCCAGTTGCTCTGCTTCCACTGCTGTAACCACCCCCACAGGGCATTTGCCACCATCCAGGAGTCGGTATAGAGGTAGAGCACTGGCCACTTTTCTCATTTAGCAATACCTAAAGCCAAGTGGATGGCTTTCACTTCTGCAAACTGACTCGATTCACCTTGTCCTTCAGTGGCTTCTGCAACTCGTCGTGTAGGACTCCACACAGCAGCTTTCCACCTCCAATGCTTTCCCACAATACGACAGGACCCATCAGTAAACAGGGCGTATGCCTTCTCATCTTCTGGCAGTTCATTATATGGTGGGGCCTCTTCAGCACGCGTCACCTCCTCCTCTGGTGACATTCCAAAATCTTTGCCTTCTGGCCAGTCCACGATCTCTTCCAAGATTCCTGGGCGACTGGGCTTTCCTATTCGAGCTCGTTGTGTGATCAGTGCGACCCACTTACTCGAACCCCTTCATGTGCTGCCAATAGGTCTTTTTCAGTTGGAGTGTAGCAGGCCTTGGATCCTCTGTATCCCTGGCTCCAAAACCCCAGGGGTCGACCTCGAGTCTCCCCTGGTGCTTTCTGCCAGAGGCTCCAGGTAGGGCCGTTCTCCCCGGCTGCGGGGTAGAGCACATTTTTTACGTCTTGCCCTGCCCAGACTGGCCCAAGGGCTACTGCATGAACTATCTCCTGTTTAATTTGTTCAAAGGCTTGTCGTTGCTCAGGGCCCCATGTGAAATTGTTCTTCTTCTGGGTCACCTGATAGAGAGGGCTTACAATGAAACTGTAATTTGGAATATGCATTCTCCAGAAACCCACAACGCCTAAGAAAGCTTGGGTTTCCTTTTTGTTAGTTGGTGGGGTCATAGCTGCTATTTTGTTGATCACATCTGTCGGGATCTGACAACGTCCATCTTGCCATTTTATTCCTAGGAACAGGATCTCCTGTGCAGGTCCTTTGACCTTTCTTTGTTTTATGGCAAAACTGGCTTTCAGAAGGATTTGGACTATGTTCTCCACTTTCTCAAAAACTTCTTCTGCTGTGTTGCCCCACACAATGATGTCATCAATGTATTGCAGGTGTTCTGGAGCTCCACCCTTTTCCAGTGCAGTCTGGCTCAGTCCATGGCAAAGGGTAGGGCTGTGTTTCCACCCCTGGGGCAGTCGATTCCAGGTGTATTGGACGCCCCTCCAAGTAAAAGCAAACTGTGGCCTGCACTCTGCTGCCAAAGGAATTGAGAAGAATGCATTGGCAATATCAATGGTGGCATACCACTTGGCTGCCTTGGACTCCAGTTCGTACTGAAGTTCTAGCATGTCTGGCACAGCAGCACTCAGTGGTGGCGTGACTTCATTCAGGCCACGACAGTCCACTGTTAATCTCCATCCTCCATCAGATTTCCGTACTGGCCATATAGGACTATTAAAAGGTGAATGAGTCTTACTGATGACTCCTTGGCTCTCCAGTTGATGAATCAGCTCATGGATGGGAGCCAGGGAGTCTCGGTTGGTGCGATATTGCCGCTGGTGCACCGTCCTGGTAGCAATTGGCACCTGCTGTTCTTCAGCTCGCAGCAATCCCACAACGAAGGGATTTTCCGAGAAGCCAGGCAGGGTAGATAGCTGTTTGGTCTTCTCTGCATTCACAGTGGCTACACCAAAAGCCCATTGGTATCCCTTTGGGTCCTTGAAGTACCCTCTCCTGAGGTAGTCTATGCCAAGGATACAAGGGGCCTCTGGGCCAGTCACAATGGGGTGCTTTTCCCACTTGTCCCCCGTTAAGCTCACCTCAGCCTCCAATACCGACAATTCTTGGCATCCCCCTGTCACTCCTGAGATCCAGATGGGTTTCGTGCCCCTATGCTCTGATGGCATCAGACTACATTGTGCACCTGTGTCTACTAAAGCCCTATATTTCTGTGGGTCTGATGTGCCAGGCCATCGAACCCACACAGTCCAGTATACACGGTCATCCCTTTCCTCCTCCTGGCCGAAGGCAGGGACCCTCTATTCCTGTTCCTCGTCAGAGTATTCCCTGTCTGAGCCTTGCAGCGCCAGACCAGAAGGCCCCTGCTCAGGATCAAGGGAGGTGATTTCAGTTCTTCTCTGTTTGGGAAATCGCTGATTGCCTTCGTGTGTCTCTACAGCAACTCTGCTGACAGCCTTCTTGGGTGGCCCCTTCTTAACAGCTGTCTTCCCTCTCAGTTCACGTACACGGGCTTCCAGCTTAAAGGTGGGTTCACCATCCCACTTCCTCATGTCCTCCCCCTGGTCACGCAGGAAGAACCAGAGTGCTCCACGCGGCATGCGTCTGGGGCTCCCTTTCCCTCTGACCGAGGCAGGAGAGGACTGATTTCTTGGGGCACCCCTGATAGCCAAGGCACTGGCCTGTAGGGATGAGGCGGTACAGAGATTTTCTTCAAAGTTTTGGAGCCAAGACGACACTGTCTCCACAGTTGGCGTATCAATATCCAGGCAATACATTGCTGCCAGGCTGTTACAATAGGACACTGGGGCACTCTGAATCACCTTCCTCCACATAGCCCGTGTGCACAGGACATCCTCTGGATCTTTGGAGACCTCATCATTGTCTAGATCCCTGTAGATGACTTCCAGTACCGCTAATTCTCTCAGGTACTGGATGCCTTCATCTGCAGTAGTCCACTTCCCTGGGGAGTTCACAAGGTCTTCCTTGAATGGATATCTTGCCCTCACACTTGAGAGGAGCCATCTCCAGAGACTGCAAATTGCTGCCTCTTTTCCAATTCCTCTCTCAATTCCCTGGTTCCTAGCAAGGGATCCCAGCTGTTGGGCTTCCTTGCCTTCCAATTGCTGACTGTCAGCCCCACTATCCCAGCATCGGAGCAGCCAGGCAGCAATCCGCTCTCCCGGCTGGCAGCTGTAATCTTTCCGCATGTCTCGAAGTTCTGCTGAGGTCAGGGACCGGGTAGTTTCTGCTTCCTGTCGGAATTCTCTCACTCCTTCCTCCAATGGCTTTGTCGAAGGACCGTCTTCGTGATCAAACCTTTCCTCTTCTTCCTCCTCCCTTACTAATCGAGGATATGGACCCGTCGTTCTCCTTGTCCATTGTTTCTTTTTAACTACTGGGGCAATTACTGTAGTTGGTGGTGTTGTTTGGGTCCCTATCTCAACCATGGTGTCCTCAGGTGCAGTTTGGGTCCCTGCCTCAACCAGAGTCCTCTGAGAATGCTGAACTGTGGCTCGACAGGCACAAGCCAGGCCCCAGTACAGTGCTAGAAGCTGGTGGTTCTCATTGGGATAGGCAAGGCACCCTTCCATCAGGTGGCGCATCAGTTTGCTAGGGTTGCTTGCCTGTTCAACTGTAAAGTCCCAAGCTATGGGAGGTGATAACCGCCCTAGGAACCTGCCCAAGTCCTTCCACACACCCTGCCACCCTGGGACCGGCCGCCTCAGGTCATGTTTCAATATCTCCTCACCCAAAAGTTGTCTTCTCTTCCACCAGGACGAGACCAGATTCCACAAACCCCGTAATATGGCAACAATATTAATTAGTAGTACTAAGCAGCTCACATAAGGGTGAGCAAGGTCCTCAGGAGCCTGCGTAATAAACCTATCCACATTAATCCTGGGTAGGGAGAGGGAGATGTATTCCCTCATCTTCTCCACCAGATAGCTCCCCCAGCACAGTAAGGCCAAAAACATGTTGCCAAAAATAAAGAGATAAACAGTGCGGCCAACAAACTTTATGACCTGTACAGGAGCTTGTCACTTAATAACTACTACAGCTATAGCACGCTTAATACAAAAGTGCTGTTGTCGTGCCCCACGTTGGGCGCCAAAAAAGACTGTCATGGTTTAGCCCAGCCGGAAGCTGAGCACCACGAGGTCACTCGCTCGCCCCCCCCCTTCCGGTGGGATGGGGAAGAGAATTGGGGAAAAAGAAAGGCAAAACTCGTGGGTTAACAACAACAACAGTTTAACCGGACAACAAAGGAAAAGAAAACAAACAAACAAGAAACCCCAACAATAAGAACAACAGAGTGTACTTAGCGGGGCTCCGGGTGGGGAGCGAGTACACTTGCAGGTAGCTCCCTGCCCGGAGCCTGACACCCAGCCTGCTCCCAAACAGCAACGATCTCCCCCGTCTCACCGCCCCCTCTATATAGTGAGCGTGAGGGTCACATGGTATAGAATAGACCCCGGCCAGCTTCTGGTGAAAATTAACCCTATCCCAGCCGCAACCAGGACATGCACGCAGTATGGGGAATAAACATGAGGAGTTAGAGATCTGTGTGCAGCTGCAGGGCTACGATCTTGCTGGGATCACAGAGACGTGGTGGGATGGCTCCCATGACTGGAGTGCTGCAATGGAGAGATATAGGCTCTTTAGGAAGGACAGGCTGGGAAGATGAGGAGTGGGAGTTGCCCTCTGTGTCAGTGACCAGCTGGAGTGCATGGAGCTCTGCCTGGGGATGGATGAGGAGACACCTGAGAGCTTATGGGTGAGGATTAAAGAGCAGACCAATAGGGGTGGCATTGTAGTGGGTGTCTGCTATAGGCCACCTGACCAGAAAGAACAAGTGGATGAGGCCCTCTATAGACAGATAGGAGTAGCCTCGCTTTCACAGGCCCTGGTCCTCATGGGGGACTTCAACCACCCCAATATCTGCTGGAGGAACAACACAGCAGGACATAAGCAGTCCAGGAGGTTCCTGGAGAGCATCGATGACAACTTCCTGAACCAAATGATAGAGGAGCCAACGAGGAGAGGTGCTCTGCTGGACCTCATACTCACCAACAATGAGGGGCTCGTTGGGGATGTGAAGGTCGAAGGCAGCCTTGGCTGCAGTGACCATGAGATGCTAGAGTTCAGGATCCTGAGGGGAAGGAACAGGGCAAAAAGCAAGCTCACAACCCTGGACTTCAGGAGAGCAGACTTTGGGCTCTTCAGGGATCTGCTTGGTAGAGTACCATGGGATAAGGCCCTGGAGGGAAGGGGGGGCCAAGAAAGCTGGTTAATATTCAAGGGTCACCTGCTCCAAGCTCAAGAGCAGTCCATCCCAACAAATACGGTCAGGCAAAAATGCCAGGAGGCAAAAATGCAGGATGAACAAGGAGCTCCTAGCCAAACTCAGACACAAAAAGGAAGCATACAGAGGGTGGAAGCAAGGATGGGTAACCTGGGAGGAATACAGAAACATTGTCCAAGCATCCAGGGATGAGGTTAGGAAAGCCAAAGCCCACCTGGAGTTAAATCTGGCGAGTGATGTCAAGGGCAACAAGAAGGGCTTCTAGAAGTACATAGGAGACAAAAGGAAGACTAGGGAAAATGTGGGCCCACTGCTGAATGAGGCAGGGCACCTGGTGACACAGGACATGGAAAAGGCCGAGGTACTGAATGCCTTCTTTGCCTCAGTCTTTACTAGCAAGACCGGCCTTCAGGAATCCCAGGTCCCAGAGACCAGGGGAAAAGGCTGGAGCAAGGAAGACAGACCCTTGGTGGGAGAGGATCAGGTCAGGGACTACTTAAGCGAACTGGACATAATAAGTCCATGGGCCCTGATGGGATGCACCCACGAGTGCTGAGGGAGCTGGCTGATGTCATCATGAGGCCACTCTCAATAATCTTTGATCAATCATGATGACTGGGAGAAGTGCCCAAAGACCGGAGGAAAGCAAACGTCCCTCCTATCTTCAAAAAGGGCAAGAAGGAGGACCCAGGGAACTACAGGTCGGTCAGCCTTACCTCGATCCCTGGGAAGGTGATGGAGTAGCTAATTCTGGAAACCATGGAAGTCCAGTTGGAGGCCAGTAACTAGTGGTGAACCCCAGGGGTCAATACTGGGTCTAATCCCATTTAACATCTTCAATAAGAGGTCCAGGGCAATCAAGAGAGACTTCAGGGCCTTGGGACAACTGGTTAAGGGATCAGGAGCACAAGTAGTGTTCTCCTCTATCCCTCCAGTTTCGGGGAACGATGAGGGAAGAAACATGAAGAGCCAGCAGATCAACACCTGGCTCCGAGCGTGGTGTCACCGGCAGGACTTCGGGTTCTTTGACCATGGGTTGGTTTACATGGCACCAGGCCTGCTGGCGACAGATGGGGTACACCTGTCTCAAAGGGGGAAAAGGATCCTTGCACAGGAGTTAGCAGGGCTCATTGAAAGACCTTTAAACTAGATTTGAAGGGGGAAGGGGATAAAACCAGGCTTGCTAGAGATAAGCCTGGGGGTGGCACACCAATGTATGAGGGACAGTGTGCTAGCGAGGTCCTTCGGTCTGCCATCTCAGACAAGGTAGGGGATAGAGATCCATGTGGCAGCAAAGATGCAAGGGTTATTGAAGGGTTCTAGAAGGTAGGGGGGCCCAAGAAAGCTGGTCAGTATTCAAGCATCACTTCCTCCAAGCTCAAGAGCGGTGCATCCCCAGGAGTAAGAAATCGGGTAAGGGAGGTGGGAGACCTGTAAGGATGAGCAAGGAACTGCTGGCAAAACTCAAATGGAAGAAGGAAATCTATGGAATGTGGAAAAAGGGACAGGCCACTTGGGAGGAATACAGGAATGCTGTCGGGGTATGCAGGGATGCAATGAGGAAGGCTAAGGTCCACCTGGAATTTATTCTGGCAAGGGACGTCAAGGACAGTAAGAAGGGCTTCTTCAAATACATCGGTAGCAAACGGAAGACTAGGGAAAACGTGGGCCCTCTGCTGAATGAGGTGGGTGCCCTGGTGACAAAGGATACAGAGAAGGCAGAGTTACTGAATGCCTTCTTTGCTTCAGTCTTTACTGCTAAGGCTGGCCCTCAGGAATCCCAGACCCTGGAGGTAAGAAAGGAAGCCTGGAGAAAGGATGGCCTTCCTTTGGTCGAGGAGGATCGGGTTAGAGATCAGTTAGGCAAACTGGACACCCACAAATCCATGGGCCCTGATAGGATGCACCCACGAGTGCTGAGGGAGCTGGCAGAGGTCATTGCGAAGCCACTCTCCATCATCATGGAGAATGGGAGAGGTGCCTGAGGACTGGAGGAAAGCCAATGTCACCCCAGTCTTCAAGAAGGGCAAGAAGGAGGACCCGTGAAACTACAGGCCAGTCAGTCTCACCTACTGGAGAGAGTCCAGCAGAGGGCTACAAAGATGATTAGGGGACTGGAGCATCTCTCCTATGGGGAAAGGCTGAGGGAGCTGGGGCTGTTTAGCCTGAGGAAGAGAAGACTGAGAGGGGACCTCATCAATGCTTATAAATATCTCAAGGGCGGGTGTCAAGAGGATGGGGCCAGACTCTTTTCAGTGGTGCCCAACGACAGGACAAGGGGCAACAGGCACAAACTGGAACACAGGAAGTTCCGTCTGAATATGAGGAAAAACTTCTTTACTGTGAGGGTCACAGAGCACTGGAACAGGCTGCCCAGAAAGGTTGTGGAGTCTCCTTCTCTCTTCAACTTGCCAGATGTCCAGGAAGGCTGGACATTCTTCAAGAGGGAAATCTTAAAGGCGCAGGAGCAGGCCGTCCCCATGAGCCGAAAGATGAGCCGGCGGGGAAGAAGACCGGCCTGGCTGAGCAGAGAGCTCCGGCTGGAACTTAGGAAAAAAAAGAGAGTCTACCACCTTTGGAGGAAGGGGCAGGCAACTCAGGAGGACTACAAGGATGTTGTGAGGTCATGCAGGGAGAAAATTAGAAGGGCCAAAGCCCAATTAGAACTTAGTCTGGCTACTGCCGTAAAAGACAACAAAAAGTCCTTCTACAAATACATTAACAATAAAAAGGGGGCTAAGGAGAATCTCCCTCCTCTATTGGATGCGGAGGGAAACTTAGTGTCAAGGGATGAGGAAAAGGCTGAGATGCTAAATACCTTCTTTGCCTCAGTCTTCAACAGCAAGGGAAGTTGTTCTCTGGGCACCCAGCCCCCTGAGCAGGAAGACAGGGATGGGGAGCAGAATGTAAACCCCGAAGTCCAAGGGGAAATGGTCAGTGACCTGCTACGCCACCTAGACACGCACAAGTCTATGGGGCCGGATGGGATCCACCCAAGGGTGCTGAAAGAGCTGGCAGAAGTGCTCATCAAGCCACTCTCCATCATTTACCAGCAGTCCTGGCTAACTGGGGAGGTCCCAGTTGACTGGAAGCTGGCAAATGTGACGCCCATCTACAAGAAGGGCCGGAAGGAGGATCCGGGCAACTACAGGCCTGTCAGCCTGACCTCGGTGCCCGGGAAGGTTATGGAGCAGATCATCTTGAGTGCCATCACGCGGCACATACGGGACAACCGGGTGATCGGGCCCAGTCAGCACGGGTTTATGAAAGGCAGGTCCTGTCTGACCAACCTGATCTCCTTCTACGACATGGTGACCTGCTTAGTGGATGAGGGAAAGGCTGTGGATGTTGTCTACCTGGACTTTAGTAAAGCCTTTGACACCGTCTCCCACAGCATTCTCTTGGAGAAGCTGGCTACCCATGGCTTGGATGGGCATACTCTGCACTGGGTAGGAAACTGGCTGGATGGCCGGGCCCAAAGAGTTGTGGTGAATGGAGTTAAATCCGGTTGGAGGCCGGTCACAAGTGGTGTTCCCCAGGGCTCAGTACTGGGGCCAGTTCTGTTCAATATCTTTATCAATGATCTGGACGAGGGGATCGAGTGCACCCTCAGTAAGTTTGCAGATGACACCAAATTGGGAGGGAGTGTTGATCTGCTGGAGGGCAGGCAGGCGCTACAGCGGGACCTGGACAGGCTGGATCGATGGGCCGAGGCCAATTGTATGAGGTTCAACAAGGCCAAGTGCCGGGTCCTGCACTTGGGTCACAACAACCCCAGGCAACGCTACAGGCTTGCGGGGGAGTGGCTGGAAAGCTGCCCGGCGGAAAAGGACCTGGGGGTGTTGGTTGACGGCCGGCTGAATATGAGCCAGCAGTGTGCCCAGGTGGCCAAGAAGGCCAATGGCATCCTGGCTTGTATCAGAAATAGTGTGGCCAGCAGGACTAGGGAGGTGATTGTCCCCCTGTACTCGGCCCTGGTGAGGCCGCACCTCGAGTACTGTGTTCAGTTTTGGGCCCCTCACTACAAGAAAGACATTGAGGTGCTGGAGCGTGTCCAGAGACGGGCAACGAGGCTGGTGAAGGGTCTAGAGCACAAGTCCTATGAGGAGCGGCTGAGGGAACTGGGGATGTTTAGCCTGGAGAAAAGGAGGCTGAGGGGAGACCTTCTTGCTCTCTACAACTACCTGAAAGGAGGTTGTAGAGAGATGGGGGTTGGTCTCTTCTCCCTAGTAACAGACAACAAAACAAGAGGAAATGGCCTCAAGTTGCGCCAGGGGAGGTTTAGATTGGACATTCGTAAAAACTTCTTTACCGAAAGGGTTGTCAGGCATTGGAACAGGCTGCCCAGGGAGGTGGTGGAGTCCCCATCTCTGGGGGTATTCAAAAGGCGTTTAGATGAGGCCCTAAGGGATATGATTTAGTGGGGGACTTGGTAGTGATAGGTTAATGGTTGGACCCGATGATCTTGGAGGTCTCTTCCAACCAGAACAATTCTATGATTCTATGATTCTATGTCTGCTGGAAATACAATGCAGCAGAGAGGAAACAGTCTAGGCAGTTCCTGGAGTGTGTGGAAGCTAACTTCCTGACACAGTTGGTGAGGGAGCCAACCAGGGAAGGCACCCCGCTGGACCTGTTGTTTGTGAACAGAGAAGGTCTTGTGGGTGATGTGAGGGTTGGAGGCCGTCTTGGGCATAGCGATCATGAAATGATTGAGTTTTGGATTCTCGGAGAAGTAAGGAAAGGGGTCACCAGAACTGCCACCTTGAACTTCCAGAGGGCAGACTTTGGCCTGTTTAGGAGACTGGTTGACAGAGTCCCTTGGGAGGCAGCCCTGAAGGGCAAAGGAGTCCAGGAAGGCTGGACATTCTTCAAGAAGGAAGTCTTAAAGACGCAGAAGACGACTGTCCCCATGTGCCGAAAGATGAGCTGGCGAGGAAGAAGACCAGCCTGGGTGAACAGAGAGCTTCAGCTGCACCTCAGGAAAAAAAGGAGAGTCTATAACCTTTGGAGGAAGGGGCAGGCAACTCAGGAGGACTACAAGGACATCGTGAGGTTATGCAGGGAGAAAATGAGAAGGGCCAAAGCCCAACTAGAACTTAACCTGGCTACTGCCATGAAAGACAACAGAAAGTGTTTTTATAAATACATTAGCAACAAAAGGAGGGCAAAGGAGAATCTCCCTCCTTTATTGGATGCGGGGGGAAACATAGTGACAAAGGATGAGGAAAAGGCTGAGGTGCTAAATGCCTTCTTTGCCTCAGTCTTTAATAGTAAGACCAGTTGTTCTCTGGGCACCCAGCCCCCTGAGCAGGAAGACGGGGATGGGGAGCAGAACGAAGCCCCCATAATCCAAGGGGAAATGGTCAGTGACCTGCTACGCCACCTAGACACACACAAGTCTATGGGGCCAGCTGGGATCCACCCAAGGGTACTGAGGGAGCTGGCGGAAGTGCTCACCAAGCCACTTTCCATCATTTATCAGCAGTCCTGGCTAACCGGGGAGGTCCCAGTTGACTGGAGGTTAGCAAATGTGACGCCCATCTACAAGAAGGGCCAGAAGGAGGATCCGGGGAACTACAGGCCTGTCAGTCTGACCTCGGTGCCGGGGAAGGTTATGGAGCAGGTCATATTTAGTGCCATCACGCGGCATGTATGGGACAACCAGGCGATCGGGCCCAGTCAGCATGGGTTTATGAAAGGCAGGTCCTGCTTGACTAACCTGATCTCCTTCTATGACAAGGTGACCTGCTTAGTGGATGTGGGAAAGGCTGTGGATGTTGTCTACCTGGACTTTAGTAAAGCCTTTGACACCATTTCCCACAGCATTCTCCTGGAGAAACTGGCTACTCATGGCTTGGATGGGTGTACTCTGCGCTGGGTAAAAAACTGGCTGGATGGCCAGGCCCAAAGAGTTGGGATGAATGGAGTTAAATCCAGTTGGCAGCCAGTCACAAGTGGTGTTCCCCAGGGCTCAGTATTGGGGCCAGTTCTGTTTAACATCTTTATCAATGATCTGGACGAGGGGATCGAGTGCACCCTCAGTAAGTTTGCAGACGACACCAAGCTGGGCAGGAGTGTTGATCTGCCTAATGGAAGGAAGGCACTACAGAGGGATCTGGACAGGCTGGATCGATGGGCCGAGGCCAATGGTATGAGGTTCAACAAGGCTAAGTGCCGGGTGCTGTACTTGGGACACAACAACCCCAGGCAACGCTACAGGCTTGGGGAAGAGTGGCTGGAAAGCTGCCCAGTGGAAAAGGACCTGGGGGTGTTGGTGGACAGCCGACTGAATATGAGCCAGCACTGTGCACAGGTAGCCAAGGAGGCCAAGAGCATCCTGGCTTATATAAGAAATAGTGTAGTCAGCAGGACTAGGGAAGTGATTGTCCCCTTGTACTCGACACTGGTGAAGCCGCACCTCGAATGCTGTGTTCACTTTTGGGCCCCTCACTACAAGAAAGACATTGAGGTGCTGGAGCATGTCCAAAGAAGGGCAATGAAGCTGGTGAAGGGTCTAGAGCACAAGTCCTATGAGGAGCAGCTGAGGGAGCTGGGGTTGTTCAGCCTGGAGAAAAGGAGGCTCCAGGGAGACCTTATCGCTCTCTATAGCTACCTGAAAGGAGGTTGTAGAGAGGTGGGGGTCAGTCTGTTCTTCCAAGTAACAGGCGATAGGATGAGAGGAAATGGCCTCAAATTGCGCCAGAGGAGGTTTAGATTGGGTATTAGGAAACATTTCTTCACTGACAGGGTTGTCAGGCACTGGAACAGGCTGCCCAGGGCAGTGGCTGAGTCACCATCCCTGGAGGTATTTAAAAGATGCTTAGGGACGTGGTTTAGTGGTGGACTTGGTAGTGATAGGTTAACGGTTGGAATCAATGATCTTAAAGGTCTCTTCCAACCTAAATGATTCTAGGATTCTAGGATTCTATGAGTAATGATCTGAATGATGGCGCAGAGTGTACGCTCAGCAAGTTCGCTGATGACACAAAACTGGGACGAGTGGCTGATATGCCAGAGGGTCATGCTGCCATCCAAAGGGACCTCAACAGGCTGTAGAAATGGGCTGACAGGAACCTCATGCAGTTCAAGGGTAAGTGCCAAGTCCTGCACCTGGAGAGGAACAACCCCAGGCACCAATGTATGTCTTATGTTCCTCTTTGTCTTTTTTCTCTGTATTTCTCCTCTTTTTCTTTGCCTCATCCTCTTTGCCCTCTGGCTTTTCTTGAAGATTTCTTTTCAGTCTTGGATCTTGCTTACTAATTTCAGATACTTTTGGTCTTTCACATTCCTGGGTTTGTTGCCAGCTGGTCAAGGGAGGTGATCCTTCCCCTCTGCTCAGCACTGGTGAGTCCACACCTGGAGTCCTGTGTCCAGTTCTGGTCTCCCCAGTACAAGAGAGACATGGACATAATGGAGACAGACCAGCACAGGGCCACGAAGATGATCAATGTGTTGAAATACCTGAAGGGAGGGTGCAAAGAAGACGGAGCCAGGCTCTTTTCAGTCGTGTCCAGTGACAGGATAAGAGGCAATGAGCACAATTTAATCTGTGTCAAATCATAGAATCATAGAATAGTTTGGGTTGGAAGGGACCTTTAAAGGTCATCTAGTCCAACCCCCCTGCAATGAGCAGGGACATCCTCAACTAGATCAGGTTCCTCAGAGCCCCATAGAGCCTGACCTTGAATGTTTCCAGGGATGGGGCATCTACCACCTCTCTGGGCAATCTGTTCCAGTGCTTCACCACCCTCATTGTAAAAAATGTCTTCCTTATATCTAGTCTAAACACCCCCTCCTTTAGTTTAAAACCATTACCCCTTGTCCTATCACAGCAGGCCCTGCTAAAAATTTTTGCCTGTCTTTCTTATAGGCTCCCTTTAAGTACTGAAAAGTCACAATAAGGTCTCCCCGGAGCCTTCTCTTCTCCAGGCTGAAAAAGCCCAACTCTCTCAGCCTGTCTTCATAGGAGAGGTGCTCCATCCCTCTGATCATTTTTGTGGCCCTCCTCTGGACCTGCTCCAACAGATCCATGTCTGTCTTGTGCTGAGGACTCCAGAGCTGGACACAGTACTCCAGGTGGGGTCTCACCAGAGCAGAGTAGAGGGGCAGAATCACCTCCCTCGACCTGCTGGCCACGCTTCTTTTGATGCAGCCCAGGATATGGTTGGCTTTCTGGGCTGCGAGCGCACATTGCTCATGTCCAGCTTTTCATCCCCCAGTACCCCCAAGTCCTTCTCAGCAGGGCTGCTCTCAATCCCTTCATCCCCCAGCCTGTATTGATACCAGGGGTTGCTCCGACCCAGGTGCAGGACCTTGCACTTGGCCTTGTTGAACCTCATGAGGTTCACCCGGGCCCACCTCTCCAGCTTGTCCAGGTCCCTCTGGATGGCATCCCGTCCCTCAGGCATGTCCACCGCACCACTCAGCTTGGTGTCATCTGCAAACTTGCTGAGGGTGCACTCAATCCCACTATGTCATTGATGAAGATATTAAAGAGTACTGGTCCCAATACGGACCCCTGAGGGACACCACTTGTCACCGATCTCCATCTGGACGTTGAGCCATTGACCACTACCCGCTGGATGCGACCATCCAACCAATTCCTCATCCACCGAACAGTCCACCCATCAAATCTATATCTCTCCAATTTAGAGAGAAGGATGTTGTGGGGGACCGTGTCAAAGGCCTTACAGAAGTCCAGATAGATGACATCCGTAGCTCTTCCCTTGTCCACTGATGTAGTCACTCCATCATAGAAGGCCACTAGGTTGGTCAGGCAGGACTTGCCCTTGGTGAAGCCATGCTGGCTGTCTCCAATCACCTCCCTGTCCTCCATGTGCCTCAGCATAGCTTCTAGGAGGATCTGCTCCATGATCTTCCCAGGCACAGAGGGGAGGCTGGCAGGTCGGTAGTTCCCAGGGTCCTCCTTCCTACCCTTTTTAAAAATGGGTGCAATGTTTCCCTTTTTCCAGTCCCCAGGGACTTCACCTGACTGCCATGACTTTTCAAATATCACGGAGAGTGGCTTGGCAACTACATCAGCCAATTCCTTCAGGACTCTGGGATGCATCTCGTCAGGTCCCATGGACTTATGTATGTTCAGGTTCCTCAGGTGGTCACAAACCTGATCTTCTCTTACAGTGGGAGGGACTTTGCTCCCCCAGTCCCCGTCTTGCGGTCCATCCACTCGAGAGGTGTGGGAAGACAGGTTGCCAGCAAAGACTGAGGCAAAAAAGTTGTTGAGTACCTCAGCCTTCTCCTCATCCATTGATACCAGTTAGTTTGCCACTCCTGCTCATCATGGGGGGTACGCTTTCTTTGATCTTCCTTTTCTGGCTGACATACCTGTAGAAGCCCTTCTTGTTATTCTTTGCATCCCTTGCCAAGTTCAGCTCCAGCCACGCCTTGGCCTTCCTGACCCCATCCCTACACAACCGGGCAGCATCCCTATACTCTTCCCAGGATACCTGTCCCTGCTTCCACTGCCTGTGCATTTCCTTCTTGCCCTTGAGTTTGACCAGCAGGTCTTGACTCAGCCATGCTGGTCTCTTGCCTTCCTTGCCCGATTTCTTGCACCTGGGGACCGAGAGCTCTTGCACCCTATGGAAAGTGTCCTTGAAGATCTGCCAGCTCTGTTCTGCTCCCTTGTCCCTGAGGGCAGTTTCCCAGGGGGTCCCATTGACTAACTCCTTGAAGAGCTGGAAGTTTGCTTTCCTAAAATTCAGGGTCCTGACCTTACTCTTCACCTGACCCATATCCCTCAGGACCGTGAACTCCACCAGCGCATGATCACTGCAGCCCAGGCTGCCTCCAATCTTGACGTCACCGATTAGATCGCTTGCATTGGTGACCATCAGGTCCAGCATAGCATCCCTTCTGGTGGGGCTGTCTATTGCCTGGCTTAAGAAGTTATCCTCCATGCACTCCAGGAGTCTCCTGGATTGCCTACAGCTCGCCGTGCTACTTTTCCAGCAGATGTTGGGGTGGTTGAAGTCCCCCAGCAGGACGAGAGCCTGTGAGCGCAATGCCTCCTGTAGCTGGAGCAAGAAGGCTTCATCAATAGACTCCCCTTGATCGGGCGGCCTGTAGTAGACCCCAACCACAAGGTTCCCTTTGTTGCCTTAGTCTCTGATTCTTACCCATAAGCTTTCAACCTGCTCATGGCTATTCTTCAGAGACAGCTCCTCACACTCTATCCATTTCTTGATGCAGAGGGCAACGCCTCTGCCCCTCCTTCCTCACCTGTCCCTTCTGAACAGTCTGTAGCCATCGATAGCCGCACTCCAGTCATGGGATGTGTCCCACCAAGTTTCAGTAATGGCAACTAGGTCATAGCTTTCTAGCAGCACAGTGGCTTCCAACTCCTCCTGTTTGTTGCCCATGCTGCGGGCACTAGTGTAGAGGCCCTTCAGCTGGGCTGTCGGCTGTGTGACCTTCATGGAGGAACACCCCTTAATTCCTTTGAGGTCTTTCACTGGTGTTTCCCTGTTGGCTCTGGTTACCTCAGGAGCCCCTGGCTCCTCTCCATAAGTCTTCAACTGTGCTGCAGTGTAGCCAGCGCGTCTCGGAGCAACAGGCTGAGGGCCCTCGCTAGCACCCAGTCCCTCAAACCTTGGTGTGTCATCCCACAGCTTGTCATGGGCAAGCCTGATATTATCCCCCTCCCCCTTCAAGTCTAGTTTAAAGCTCTGTCAATGAGCCCCGCTAGCTCGTGGGCAAAGACCCTCTTCCCCCTTTGAGAAAGGTGAACCCCATCTGATGCCAGCAGGCCTGGTGCCATATAGGCCATCCCATTGTCAAAAACCCAAAACTGTGTCAGTGACACCAGCCATGGAGCCATGTATTAATAGACTGGACCCATCTGTTTCTGCCAGTGTTGCTGCCTGCAACTGGAAGGAGGGAGGAAAAAATAACCTGTGCTTCAGATTCCCTTACTGACTGTCCCAAGGCCTGGAAGTCTCTTTTGGTCATCCTCGGACTACGCGTTGCGGCTTCATCGCCACCCACATGGAACAGCAGTAATGGGTAATAGTCTGAGGGCCATACCAGGCTAGGAGGTTACCTAGTGATGTCCTTAACCCAGGCGCCAGGGAGGCAGCAGACCTCCCTAAGAGGAGGGTCTGTCCGGCATATGGGACCCTCTGTTCCCCTCAGAAGGGAGTCACCCCTACAACTATAACCTGTCTTTTCTTCCTCATGGAGGTGGTCGTGATACGAGGGGTAGGCTTTTCTGGCCTCAGCAACACCTCTGGTGTAGACGGACTGTCATCCACATCATCCATTGACTGCCCTTCCACATCCAGAGCCTCATACCTGTTGTACAGAGGCACCTGGGAAGGAGAGGTGGGCAAGGAGGGAGTACACCTGCCGCCCCAAGCGTGGACTTGCCTCCATTCACTCTTTTCCTTTAAGCTACTGCCTTCAGCCTGGCAGGGCGAGGATACAGGATCCCCTGGATCTTGTTTTTTTTCTGGTGGCTGTTCCCATTTCTGTCTCAGGGAGAGCAGAGCATGGTTCCACCAGTCTCTCTCTTTCTCAGACTCCCTGATGCTCCTCAACCTTTCTACTTCCTTTGAATGTGCTTATGCAAACTACAAAATAAATTTAAAAGAACAGCACATATGTGGAAATCCTTCACTCAGAAAACAGTTGTAAGCCTACTGGCACATAGCCGTTATGGCCTGCTGCAAATAAAAATGTGCTACAATGAGGACAGCTCTTCAGTTAAGCAGAACTCAGCTTCTTGTTGCTAGATGGAAGGATTCATCCTGGAAGGATTCATCCCCAGCATCTGCCTTTTAGACTGTAGTTTACAATTCATTACCGAAGTAGAAATGGCAGTACGAGACCCAAGTGCAGGTATGCTGTTAGTGGGTTACCTCAATTCCCTTCTTACCTGACAGCTATCATTAAAAAGTGTGATTAAAAATAAAGTACTTGAATGAAATCAGAATCTATTATTCCCTTTAGCTGCTCAATTTTTGTGTAATGTTTTAAAACTTTTCTTGTACTACTGAACTGTTATCAACCAAATCTCATCATCGGTAATTTTCAAATGCTGGGTTTTTAACTGTATTGCTATAATTGATTTAAAACTTATTTTGTCTATTTAAGTGACTTCTGGTCTTTAATCCCAGAGTTTACACACTGGCTCCTAGGAGAAACACAGTCTCAGGTCCACAAAGAACAACATGATTGTTGTGGTTTAGCCCCAGCCAGCATCTAAGTACCATGCGACCGCTCGCTCACTCCTCCCCCCTCAGTGGGATGGGGAGGAGAATCAGGTAAAAGAAAGGCAAAACTCGTGGGCTGGGATAAAAACAGTTTAACAGGACAGCAAAGGAAGAGAAAACAGAGAAAAAAACCCAATAACAATAATAGAATATACAAAGCACATGATTCACAGTACAAATTGCTCACTGCCCGGAACCTGACACCCAGCCCGCTCCCAAGCAGCAATCCCACACCCTGGTCACATCCCCACTTTATATACTGAGCATGACATCATATGGTATCGAATATCCCTTTGGCCAGTTTGAGTCAGCTATCCTGGCTGTGTCCTCTCCCAGCTTCTTGTGAAAATTAACTCTATCCCAGCCGGAACAAGGACATTATCTACCCCTTATTCTATACCAGCTATGTCATGCCCAGATCCTACACTTTCCATTTAATCACCACCACTTTTCCTGTCTTTGAGATAGATATATACACACACACAGAGACATCATTCCCTTAGTCTATGGGCCATCCATCCAAAATGTCTGTTGAGTTCATTTAGGACTTTGGGTTCCATCTGTCATAATAGTCTCTCGGGGCAGGAGAGATGACGCAGAGTTCGCTCAGTTGGCAAAATGGGGCCAAGTGTCGGTGCGGGGTGGCAGGTGACACTGGATGCAGTGGGAAGATGGTGTATAGTGTTGGATTGTTGCATGTTGCATCTGGAGATCGCAGTTGTGGGATCTGGCTCAGCTAGTGTATCATGTCCATGGTCTGTGGGTTGAAGATGTCGATCTCTTGAGGAAGTTGCCAGGCGCCAGTTGCTAAAGCCAGTTCTACTTTCATTACTGCTGCACTTTGCTCAGTTTTATCAATAGTTCATTCTTTATTAATTTGGGTAATTCTTACTATAATACCATTGATATGCCATATAGGAACTGTGATAGAGATGACATACAGTGACAGGGTTATATAACAATTAACATCATACACGTTAATTCATTGGCTATTCTCACCCAAAATCAGATACCCTCGAGGTACACATCGGACTTCCCCATCCTTTCGCATCACCCACCAAGTGCACCCAGGTCCTTGAGCGAAAGCAATCCCATGGATGGGTTTGCCTTTGCCTGAGGCAGGAGTAACCCAGACTGTCTTCCCTAACATATTCTTCATGTGCACTACAGGAACGTTATCCCCTTCTACAGTCTGTAAATGCTTTGATTGGGCAGGACCAGCTCGACTGGTAGACCCTCTAGTGTTAACTAGCCAGGTGGCTTTTGCTAAATGTGTATCCCAATGCTCGAAGGTCCCACCACCCATTGCTCTCAGTGTAGTTTTTAGCAGTCCATTGTATCGTTCGATTTTCCCAGAGGCTGGTGCATGATAGGGGATGTGATACACCCACTCAATGCCATGCTCTTTGGCCCAGGTGTCTATGAGGTTGTTTCGGAAATGAGTCCCGTTGTCTGACTCAGTTCTTTCTGGGGTGCCATGTCGCCATAAAAGACTTGCTTCTCAAGGCCCAGGATAGTGTTCCAGGCAGTGGCATGGGGCACGGGATATGTTTCCAGCCATCCGGTGGTTGCTTCCACCATTGTGAGCACATGGCACTTGCCTTGGTGGGTCTGTGGGAGTGTGATATAATCAATCTGCCAGGCCTCCCCATATTTATATTTCAGCCATCGTCCTCCATACCAAAGAGGCTTTGACCGCTTGGCTTGCTTGATTGCGGCGCATGTTTCACACTCATGGATAACCTGTGCAATAGCGTCCATGGTCAAGTCCACCCCTCGATCACGAGCCCATCTATATGTTGCATCTCTTCCCTGATGGCCTGAGGTGTCATGGGCCCACCAAGCTAGGAATAATTCACCCTTATGTTGCCAGTCCAGATCCACCTGTGCCACTTCAATCCTAGCAGCCTGATCCACCTGCTGGTTGTTTTGATGTTCCTCAGTGGCCCAACTCTTAGGTACGTGAGCACCTACGTGACGTACTTTTACAACCAGGTTCTCTACCCGGGCAGCAATATCTTGCCACAATTTGGCAGCCCAGATGGGTTTGCCTCTGCGCTGCCAGTTGCTCTGCTTCCATTGCTGTAACCACCCCCACAGGGCATTTGCCACCCCCCTCAGCGGGATGGGGAGGAGAATTGGGAAAAAGAAAGGCAAAATTCGCAAGTTGGGATAAAAACAGTTTAACAGGACAGCAAAGGAAGAGAAAACAGAGAACAAACTACAATAACAATAATAGAATATACTAAGCATGTGATTCACAGTACAAATTGCTCACCGCCCAGAACCCGATGTCCAGCCTGCTCCCAAGCAGCTATCCCACCCCCCCGGCCCCGCCCTGGTCTCTTGCCCACTTTATACACTGAGCGTGACGTCATATGGTATCGAATATCCCTTTGGCCAGTTTGGGTCAGCTATCCTGGCTGTGTCCCCTCCCAGCTTCTACTCTATCTCAGCCAGAACCAGGACAATGACTCTGCAATGTCCTCACTACTACATAATCTCCAAAGGGAAAGCTTTATCTCCTTCTCCAAATAAAAGAACCTTCTTGTTAATGTGCATACAATAAATGATTCCTAGAGTTTCAGCATTAGAAGTGAATTGCTAAAGTTATAGCTGCAATTCTTGAATTTAAAAATAGAATGCTCATTTGAAATCCTAAATGGGAAGTGAAAACAGCTCATTTTAACCAGATGGTTCTGGCACATTGATGTCATGTCTCTCTCTCTATTTTTTTTTGTTTTGTTTTTTTTTTTTAAGCTTCCTGTGTACATACAAGTTCAAATCTTAAGGGGAAACATTTATTTAATGAAAAAGACACAGCTTTCATCTTTCAGTTTATGCACATCATCTCACTTTCAGTGAAGTTGGTTTTACTCTTTTATTGCAGGCTACTTGTACTTCCTATCTCATGTAATAGCTTAGTAGTGCTAATCAACTCTTCCCTACTTTCTTGAATTGCAAACAGCTAGTCAGAATAAGAAATAAAGTTCAGCACCTGCATAGTCAGTTGAAGCATCACATATAAATGCAGTTATGAAATGGTACCACCTAGCGTTCACTTTCAGAGTTAAGCATATTTAACCACTTTCTGAAAGAGCTTAATATACAACAAAAAGTAATAAACATTTTATCAATCACTGTATCACTGTTGAAAGGAGAACAAAAAAACCTGGGAAAACTTGTCTTATTTGATAACAGAACTAAATAAACGTGACCCTTTTCCCAAGTCAAAAGACTCCATGTTTACATCAAGAGTTGAAACTTTACCTTGAAGAAAGTCACATTACTTCAGTGTAGATCAGAAAGTCCTTATGATGTGTAACAGAGCTCCAAGTGATGACCACAGAAGGTTTATCCTAGGATCTCTTATGTTAGAGAAAGGACATTTCTGTTATGTGGTTTTTATGATTAACCTTTGCTGGGAAGAGTGGTAACTTCTACCACTACTTCTTCCCCTTCAGGGTACGTATGCATTCCTCTGGTTCCTAGGTTTTTCTCATTTTGCTAAGTATGGGAGTAATTTTAAATACACCATCAACAGCTTAAAATACATGAAGAAGTCATAGCTTTAACATAGGCTGACATAGTATACCCAGATAAAAATAAACATGAGCAATTCTTACTGAACTAGGGCTAAAAAATAGATTATTCTTATAAATCAAAGCACTAGAATGTATCATAAAATGTAAAGTTACATTCTCTAAAACAGCAATCCGATACACATCCAGACAAATACTTCAAATCCAGCTACTACAAAAGGTTAAGTTAGAGGAGAATTCATATTTCTGCTCAAGAAATTGATGATCAGAAAGCTCAAATGTAACTAGGATCTCAAAAACAGTCAATGACATTTTCCCCATTTTTTTTAGTGCACAAGCAAAGGAGAAAAAAAAAGCAGCATTATTAGAAATCTAAATTCAATATTTGCAAATAACCCCAAACAAATCAAAAAACAACCCACATATGGTTTAGGTCTCTGGTCTAGAGCAATGGATTTCAGCCTGCTAATACATGGATCCTGGGGGTTCAGACCATAAAGTGATAGATTTCTCAGCTTTACTTAGGGTGCAGTTTCTTAGTATAGCAAAGCCAGTGAAACATCCATCTGTCAAAGTATGTAACCTTGCTCCCTCTTCCCCACTGGGCTGGCACTAGCATTCCCAGCCAATTCGGTTCACAAAGGCAATACAAAGCTAACCTTTCTGACAGATAAATAAATACATGTTTTTCTGCCACTTCAGCAAGCTAAACCAGCTCCCAGCAGGGTCAAACAAGTGCCAGTGTTGCTATAGGGGAGGATGGCAGATGAATATGGCCAAGGAACCTACGTCCACTGTAGGTATGTAATTACATTACTTCAGCCCAGAGCTCTGGATTCACATTCTTTTAAAAAAGTGCTGAAGTGGTTTTACATGACCTGCAAGGAACAACTGGGATAACTCTTTCTCACATTGCTAGGAGTTGCACTTTAAGATACTTATAATAAATTTGAAATTCTGTCTAGGAGCTGCTTTATGAGAGGGAAAACAGTAAAGTTATAACATGACAAGAATCTGAAGAACAAGGAGTTGAAACAGGGTCTTTTGTCAATCCTTTTCTAATTTCACTAACACTAAGAAATATGTCTTATTTCAAAGATATAATTTCTAATAAGGCTTGTAAAAGAGAATGATATGGAAGCTTTGGAGAGAGTAACATGAACAGCAGAGACAATTTTCCAATAAGAATTACAGGAATTCTCTTTTTGTTCCTTTTAGGAATTCATCCAGTGATACAATCAAAACCAAAGAACCAAGATGAGATAAAAACATATTCCAATTTAAAATATAAGTCCAATGGTTTTCAATGACAGAACCAAAAGTAATGAAGACTTACATCAAGTGCAATGCAGTTACTTAAAGCAAGATTATTGGAATTCCCTTATTCTAGAAACTACACAATACATTAGTGTTAGAATTTAGATGCTTAAAAATCAAATTTCCCCAGAAAGAGGGATATATCAGCATGTATGTCAAAGAAGTTTCAATAATATATTTCTTTAAAAGTAGAGTCAGATTTTTTCCAGGAAAGATTCTGATGCATCAAGCTAGCAAGTATTCCCTTTAACTAGATATGTACAAACATGTTGAAACCAAAAGTCTCAAGTGCTGCAGCCTACCACAGTTTAGCTACTTCTTCAAACAGGCCAAAAGAGAGTCAGAGCTCTACTGGTGGGAGGCTGCCATATAGCAAATATTGCACACATCCAGAATTAAAAAACAGAAAGTCAGTGCATTTTATTGAAAGTAGACATTAAAGGAGGTTGTGCACTCCATTCTGAACATTTAATCATCCAGCATCCAATTTGTTGCTGTTGGTATCATTTACGTTTTAATTCATCTATTGTCCATCAGATGAAGTAAAAATGGAATAAAATAATGCTGAAATTTTAGGGGTCAAGGGACAAGATAAAGAGTAGTATTAATACCAAAAGGAAGATAGCTTAACAAAAACAGAGTTCTTATGATGTGATATCAAGATACAGGATTGGAGTGAAGGTTGGTCTGCTGGAGAAATGAGAGATTTATTATTTATAAGCACAGAATGCACTGCCATAGCCATCATCCCTAAAACTACTGTCCTGTAATTTTATGATAGGATGAGAGCCAAGAAAACAACAAAAAAACCAACAACAAAAAAAAGATAGCACGTCCTAGCTGTGCCATGGATCTTTAGCCTCTGCTGCATGCTGAGATTTATACTGTCATCCCTAGAAGGCCCTTGATAATGATGTGACTATCCCAAATATTAGCTGGGAGGTGGGGTGATGGGTCACTCACTGAGAATTACAGCATGCTAACAAAGACAAACAAACAAAAAAATGCCTATTCTAATCTCTCTTCTTGCAAAGGTGATTGTTCTTTCAGAATACACTCTTGAAGACAGGGACAGAGATCAGAAAGTATGCAATTCCCAAAAAAAAAGCATGTACACCCTGGAAAAATTTCTCAATGCTAAGTGACAGGAACCTTCTCATAAATAAAAGACCTGCAGGAACAATTATGTGATCCAAACCCCTTAATTTTCTGTAATCAGTCCTGAAATACAGCACAAGAAATCAAAATCTATTAGAGCTAATGTCTGGAACAGAACTGATGGTTTGTAAGTTGCCAGAAAAAGAAACGGGTTCTTTTTATTAATGTAAAAATCAAGCATCAGCAATCTTGACTTCCATACGTTCACTTCATAAAACTCTTTTTATTTCATAAAACTGCTTTAGGGAAGACACCTAATTTGTGGTGTATGATTAGACTAGATATTATAAGGAAATACACAATTTTATTTCTACAATCATCCAATGTACGAGGTACTTCACATGTTCATGATTTTATAGACAGGCACCTGGAATTACCTCTTCTCTAAAGACAAGCCTAGAGCTATCCCCACACCAGCACGTAACATGTCAGCACCTCACTTCTTAAAATGGCAGTGCCTCATCCACATCTCCCTCACTTCTGCTCCTTCTATTGCTATTAACCACTTGCCTGAGCCACCACAGAAAAAACACCAATACCAACTAGCCCAGAGAAATAGCACCTCCCTCCATTTCTGTCAAGTTACCTGGAGAGGGTCACTTCTTGTGTGCTCCCTCCCTAACCTGAATCTACTAAGAACCTTCCAATCTGAGGACAGCTAGGACAGAGCAACAGTATTACTCCTTCTAAAAACGTTAGGTAAATTTAACCTTCACAGATCTAAAGAATAGTTTTTTCATTATAAAGTGGGAACTGTGTTTATCTCTTTTGCTTTTTAATCTTACACCTGCCTTTTTTGAAAAGTCAAATCTGTGCTTATAGCTCCTGGCATAGCTACAATTAGCAGAAGTCAATATAATCATTAATAGACTTGTAATATCTATATGGCATATGCATTTCTTTTAGAAACAGGTGAAAAAATTCTCTGAGAAGATGCTCAAAGGTGGAACTTCTTTAGTATTTTATATTGTTGTCCTGGTTTCATCTGGGATAGAGTTAATTTTCTTCCTAGGAGCTGGTATAGTGCTGTGTTTTGGATTTAGTATGAGAATAATGCTGATAACACACTGATGGTTTTAGTTGTTGCTAAGTAGTGCTTATACTAAAACAAGGACTTTTCAGCTTCCTATGCTCTGCCAGTGAGGAGGTGCACAAGAAGCTGGGAGGGAGCACAGCCAGGACAGCTGACCCAAACTGGCCAAAGGGATATTCCCTACCATATGACATCATGTTCAGTATATAAATGGGGGGGAGTTGGCTGGGGAGGGATCGCTGCTAAGGTATGGGCTGGGCATTGGTCAGCGGATGGTGAGCAACTGCATTGTGCATCACTTGTTTTGTATATTCTCTTATTATTATTATTCTCTCTTCCTTTGCTATCTTACTAAATTGTCTTTATCTCAACCCACAAGGTTTTTTTTGATTCTTTCCTCCATTCCACTGGGAGGGGGTGTTGAGCTAGTGGCTGTGTGGTGCTTGATTGCTGACTGGGGTTAAACCACGATGGTCCTTTTTGGCGCCCAATGTGGGGCATGAAGGGTTGAGATAACGACAGATCTGACCAGAGCGTGTTAAAACAAATTTGTTACAAGTATTCATTATATTAGTTTAATAGTTGGTGGTCATAATGTTGATTTATTTGCTCTCAAATTTGTTCCGCTTGTTCTCAGTGTTGTGTTATGTAACACCTTACTTGCAATATATGCTCCCTGTTGTGTTGTTTATCATCTCTAGGAACTGGGTCAAGGTTATTGTTTTGCTGTACTTTGTAATAGTGGCTTATGATTTATCGGGCCCAGTCAGCATGGGTTTATGAAAGGCAGGTCCTGCTTGACCAA
The DNA here is from genome assembly GCA_009819775.1 of Phoenicopterus ruber ruber. Classification (NCBI taxonomy): domain Eukaryota; kingdom Metazoa; phylum Chordata; class Aves; order Phoenicopteriformes; family Phoenicopteridae; genus Phoenicopterus; species Phoenicopterus ruber. Next base: position 8,744,076 of record CM020247.1, on the reverse strand, counting down.
CCTGATCTTCTACGACATGGTGACCCGCCTAGTGGATGAGGGAAAGGCTGTGGACGTTGTGTACCTGGACTTTAGTAAAGCCTCTGACACCGTCTCCCACAGCATCCTCCTGGAGAAACTGGCTGCTCATGGCTTGGATGGGTGCACTCTGCGCTGGGTAAAAAACTGGCTGGATGGCTGGGCCCAAAGAGTTGGGATGAATGGAGTTAAATCCGGTTGGAGGCCGGTCACAAGTGGTGTTCCCCAGGGCTCAGTATTGGGGCCAGTCCTGTTCAATACCTTTATCAATGATCTGGACGAGGGGATCGAGTGCACCCTCAGTAAGTTTGCAGACGACACCAAGTTGGGTGGGAGTGTTGATCTGCTGGAGGGCAGGCAGGTGCTACAGCGGGATCTGGACAGGCTGGATCGATGGGCCAAGGCCAATTGTATGAGGTTCAACAAGGCCAAGTGCCAGGTCCTGCACTTGGGTCACAACAACCCCAGGCAATGCTACAGGCTTGGGCGGGAGTGGCTGGAAAGTTCCCAGGTGGAAAAGGACCTGGGGGTGTTGGTCGACAGCTGGCTGAATATGAGCCAGCAGTGTGCCCAGGTGGCCAAGAAGGCCAAGAGCATCCTGGCTTGTATCAGAAATAGTGTGGCCAGCAGGACTAGGGAAGTGATTGTCCCCTTGTACTCGGCACTGGTGAGGCCACACCTCGAGTACTGTGTTCAGTTTTGGGCCCCTCACTACAAGAAAGACATTGAAGTGCTGGAGCATGTCCAGAGAAGGGCAACGAAGCTGGTGAAGGGTCTAGAGCACAAGTCCTGTGAGGAGCGGCTGAGGGAACTGGGGATGTTTAGCCTGGAGAAAAGGAGGCTCCGGGGAGACCTTATTGCTCTCTACAACTACCTGAAAGGAGGTTGTAGAGAGATGGGGGTCGGTCTCTTCTCCCTAGTAACAGGCGATAGGACAAGAGGAAATGGCCTCAAGTTGTGCCAGGGGAGGTTTAGATTGGATATTCGTAAAAATTTCTTCACTGAAAGGGTTGTCGGGCATTGGAATAGGCTGCCCAGGGAGGTGGTGGAGTCACCATCCCTGGAGGTAATCAAAAGACGTTTAGATGAGGCCCTAAGGGATATGATTTAGTGGGGGACTTGGTAATGCTAGGTTAATGGTTGGACCCAATGATCTTGGAGGTCTCTTCCAACCAGAACAATTCTATGCTTCTATGGTATGATAAACTTGTTGGTCATGAGACTAATCTGGTATTTGTACTCAGCATTGCCGTCATCTCCGTACTTCGGGAGCCATCTATCGGAAATTATTAATAATAACACTTCTTACTTTTTCTCCTCAGAGAGCCAATCTATGGGGGAGACACCTTCCTTCATCTTCCCCTTCTCCTCCAGGCTAGGTACAATAGCTCTTGAGAATGCTGAATATCCTTGGGATGTTCAAACCAGCATGTTCCTATTGCTATGTCTCCTGAACGTGGTTCAGGTCTTGTTTAGGGTTAAACAACTATTTAATACCACTCAGAGATCAACCACGGTGACAGGCACTGTGGCTACTCAAACCCTCATGACAGGCACCGTGGTTACTCCAACCTCGGTGACAGGCACTGCGGTTACTCAAACCCTCATGACAGGCACTGCAGCTACTCAAACCCCAGCGACAGGCACTGCAGTTACTCCAACCCCCGCGACAGGCACTGCAGCTGAACCAGAGAACCAACCCGTGCCAGTATCAGTCGCCCCTATGCAAAAGAAGAAATCTTGGAAGTGGAAGTCAGTTTGTTTAGTAAGGGATGAAGCTTCTTCTAAGAGGGAGCAGGAGGAAGAAATGGATGAAGCAGACTACTCCAAAGCAGGGCCATCATGAGAAAAGAAGAGGGAAGAGGAAGAACTCATAAACGAGGTGGTAACCACCCGATCCCTATTCCTGAGTGATGTGCGAGATATGCAAAAAGATTTCAGCCACCATCCAGGCGAGCACATTGTCACCTGGCTGCTCTGATGCTGGGATAATGGGGCCAGTAGCCTGGAACTAGAGGGTAGGGAAGCCAAGCAGCTGGGATCCCTGTCTAGGGAAGGGGGCATTGACAAGGGGATTGGAAAAGGGGCACAAGTCCTCAGCCTCTGAAGACGACTCCTGTCAGGCGTGAAGGAAAGGTATCCCTTCAAGGAAGATGTTACATGTCACCCAGTCAAGTGGACCACCACAAAATCATAGAACTGCCGCATGACAGTTTGGACCAATAGTAATATTAAGGTCTGGGGTCTTCCCGTTCTTCATTGGGTCCCTTCATTGTCTCTAGGCGGGCTGTTTCTTTTCTTATCTCTAAGGTTGCAGCTTCTGCTGACAATTGTAGCTTCCTTATCTTCCAGCTTGAACCAGCTCTGGGGCCTTCTTTTACTTAACTAGATAAAAGTTCAACATATCTAGGTGAAAGTTCACAGCTTGCGGCCTAAGGCTTCAGCAAATTTAGCTACTAATGCTAAGCAAGTTATGCTAAGCAAGTTCTATATAAGTAGTATACCAAGTCGCACAACAAGGTTCAGAAATTATTAAAATACAATCAGGCCCAGGCACAGCTAGTACAGCCAGTACCTCTAGAAGGAGCTCTGCACCCCTTCAATCTAGGAAATTACGTTTGGGTAAAAGTACACAAAAGAAAGGATAACTTATCTCCTTGGTGGCAGAGACCATTTTTGGTATTGCTAACCTTTCTCAGCAGTAAAGGTGGAAGAAAAATCGACTTGGATCCATCACTCCCACCTGAAAGCTGCAACCAGTCTAGAATTGGAACCAGGAAACTCTCCTGCCACCAAGAGAACATCTACCACTGCAGAGACAAAATTACCCGTGGCTGGGAATTTACACAGAGCTAGTGGATTGGCTGTGGACTCGCTAACCTTGCTTAAAATTTGACAACAAGAAAGTGGAAAGTAATTTGATACTTATGAATTGCACATGATAGAATCATAGAATAGAATCATAGAATCGTTTAGGTTGGAAGAGACCTTTAAGATCATCGAGTCCAACCATTAACCTATCACTACCAAGTCCACCACTAAACCATGTCCCTAAGCACCACATCTACATGTCTTTTGAATACCTCCAGGGATGGTGCCTCAACCACTTCCCCGGGCAGCCTGTTCCAGTGCCTGACAACCCTTTCGGTGAAGAAATGTTTCCTAATACCCAATCTAAACCTCCCTGGTACAATTTGAGGCCATTTCCTCTCGTCCTATCGCCTGTTACTCGGGAGAAGAGACCGACACCCACCTCTCTGCAACCTCCTTTCAGGTAGTTGTAGAGAGCAATAAGGTCTCCCCTCAGCCTCCTTTTCTCCAGGCTGAACAACCCCAGCTCCCTCAGCCGCTCCTCATAGGACTTGTGTTCTAGACCCTTCACCAGCTTCATTGCCCTTCTCTGGACACGCTCCAGCACCTCAATGTCTTTCTTGTAGTGAGGGGCCCAAAACAGAACACAGTATTCAAGGTGCGGCCTCACCAGTGCCAAGTACAGGGGGACGATCACTTCCCTAGTCCTGCTGGCCACACTATTTCTGATACCATGGAGAGAGGTATCCAGTACCTGAGGGAAATAGCTGTGCTGGAGGTGATTTATGATGACCTGAACAATGAGCAGTTATCCAAAGATCCAGATGAAGTTAAGTGCAAGCAACCCATGTAGCGGATGTTTGTACAGAGCGCACCATCATCATATGCCAACTCATTGGCAGTAATGACCCGGAAAGACGGAGAGGAACAAACGGTGGATGAATTGGTTGGTCAGCTATGGCAATACGAAGAGTCTCTTCCTCCCTATGGGCCTGCATCTTGGCTGTGGAGAAACTGTCAGACGTGCTAGCCAAGAAACTAGCCAAGAAACTGTCCTTGGAGTTCCAGCAATTTAAAGAGGATATGTTCTGCTCCTCACCCATACGAACCAGTATCTCAGCTATTAGGAGTAAGTGTTCCTCTACTCAAGAGAGAGGATATGGAGGGTACACACCATGAGGCACCCTGTGGTTTTACCTGCGTGACCACAGAGAGGACATCAGGAAGTGGGATGGAAAATCTACCTCCACCCTAGAGGCACAGGTACGTGAGTTGCAAGGAAAAACAATCACAAAAGGGGGTTCTTCCAGGAAAATTGCTGCTCCAGTCTCCAGTGGACAGTTCCCCAGACAGAGTAGAAGGGCTGATATTACTTCGGATCCTCTTAAAGGGACTCCTAATTTGTATTTACAAGAAGTGAGTAACGAATACTATGACCAGGAATAGAGGGGCCCTGCCTCCAGCCAGGCGGAGGAAAGGGATAACCGAATTTACTGGACTGTGTGGATTCAATGGCCTGGCACATCAGACCCCCAGAAGTATAAGGCTCTAGTGGACACCAGCGCACAGTGCACCCTAATGCCATCAAACTATAAAAGGGCAGAACCCATCTGTATTTCTGGAGTGACTGGGGGATCCCAAAAGCTAACTGTATTGGAAGCCAAAGTGAGTCTGACTGGGAATGAGTGGCAAAAGCACCCCATTGTGACTGGCCCGGATGCTCCATGCATCCTTGGCATAGACTACCTCAGGAGAGAATACTTCAAGGACCCAAAAGGGTACTGGTAGGCTTTTGGTATAGCTGCCTTGGAGATGGAGGAAATTAAACAGCTGTCTACCTTGCCCAGTCTCTCAGAGGACCTTTCTGTTGTGAGGTTGCTGAGGGTCAAGAACAACAGATACCAATCATCACCACAATGGCACACTGGCAGCAATATCGCACCAACCGAGACTCCCTGGCTCCCATCCATAAGCTTATTCGTCGCCTAGAGAGCCAAGGAGTGATCAGCAAGACTCGCTCATCCTATAACAGTCCCATATGGCCAGAGCGAAAGTCTAACGGAGAGTGGATACTAACAGTAGACTATTGTGGCCTGAATGAAGTCACGCCACCACTGAGTGCTGCCGTGCCGGACATGCTAGAACTTCAGTATGAACTGGAGTCCAAGGCAGCCAAGTGGTATGCCACCATTGATATTGCCAATGCATTCTTCTCCATCCCTTTGGCAGCAGAGTGCAGGCTGCAGTTTGCTTTTACTTGGAGGGGCGTCCAGTACACCTGGAATCGACTGCCCCAGGGGTGGAAACACAGCCCCACCCTTTGCCATGGACTGATCCAGACTGCACTGGAAAAGGGTGGAGCTCCAGAACACCTGCAATACATTGATGACATCATCGTGTGGGGCAACACAGCAGAAGAGGTTTTTGAGAAAGGGGAGAACATAGTCCAAATCCTTCTGAAAGCCAGTTTTGCCATAAAACAAAGAAAGGTCAAAGGACCTGCACAGGAGATCCTGTTCCTAGGAATAAAATGGCAAGATGGACGTTGTCAGATCCCGACATATGTGATCAACAAAATAGCAGCTATGTCCCCACCAGCTAACAAAATGGAGACCCAAGCTTTCTTAGGCGTTGTGGGTTTCCGGAGAATGCATATTCCAAATTACAGTTTCATTGTAAGCCCTCTCTATCACGTGACCCGAAAGAAGAACGATTTCACATGGGGCCCTGAGCAACGACAAGCCTTTGAACAAATTAAATGGGAGATAGTTCATGCAGTAGCCCTTGGGCCAGTCCGGGCAGGGCAAGATGTTAAAAATGTGCTCTACACCGCAGCCGGGGAGAATGGCCCTACCTGGAGCCTCTGGCAGAAAGCACCAGGGGAGACTTGAGGTCGACCCCTGGGGTTTTGGAGCCGGGGATACAGAGGATCTGAGGCCCACTACACTCCAACTGAAAAAGAGATATTGGCAGCATATGAAGGGGTTCGAGCTGCTTCGGAGGTGGTTGGTACTGAAGCACAGCTCCTCCTGGCACCCCGACTGCCGGTGCTGGGCTGGATGTTCAAAGGGAGAGTCCCCTCTACACATCATGCCACCGATGCCACATGGAGCAAGTGGGTCGCACTGATCACACCACAAGCTCGAATAGGAAACCCCAGTCGCCCAGGAATCTTGGAAGTGATCACAGATTGGCCAGAAGGCAAAGATTTCAGAATGTCGACAGAGGAAGAGGTGACACGTGCTGAAGAGGCCCCACCATATAATGAACTGCCAGAAGATGAGAAGGAATACGCCCTGTTCACTGATGGGTCCTGTCGTATTGTGGGAAAGCATCGAAGGTGGAAAGCTGCTGTGTGGAGTCCTATACAAGGACAAGGTGAATCGAGTCAGTTTGCAGAGGTGAAAGCCATCCAGCTGGCTTTAGATATCGCTGAGCGAGAAAAGTAGCCAAAGCTCTACCTCTATACTGACTCCTGGATGGTGGCAAATGCCCTGTGGGGGTGGTTACAGCAATGGAAGCAGAGCAACTGGCAGCGCAGAGGCAAACCCATCTGGGCTGCCAAATTGTGGCAAGATATTGCTGCCCGGGTAGAGAACCTGGTTGTAAAAGTACGTCACGTAGGTGCTCACGTACCTAAGAGTCAGGCCACTGAGGAACATCACAACAACCAGCAGGTGGATCAGGCTGCTAGGATTGAAGTGGCGCAGGTGGATCTGGACTGGCAACATAAGGGTGAACTATTCCTAGCTTGTTGGGCCCATGACACCTCAGGCCACCAAGGAAGAGATGCAACATACAGATGGGCTCGTGATCGAGGGGTGGACTTGACCATGGACGTTATCGCACAGGTTATCCATGAATGTGAAACATGTGCTGCAATCAAGCAAGCCATGCAATTAAAGCCTCTTTGGTATGGAGGACGATGGCTGAAATATAGATATGGGGAGGCCTGGCAGATTGATTATATCACACTCCCACAGACCTGCCAAGGCAAGCGCCATGTGCAAGTGCCAATGGTGGAAGCAACCACTGGATAGCTGGAAACATATCCCGTGCCCCATGCCAGCGCCCGGAACACTATCCTGGGCCTTGAAAAGCAAGTCTTATGGCGACATGGCACCCCAGAAAGAACTGAGTCAGACAATGGGACTCATTTCCAAAACAACCTCATAGACACCTGGGCCAAAGAGCACGGCATTGAGTGGGTGTATCACATCCCCTATCATGCACCAGCCTCCAGGAAAATCGAACGGTACAATGGACTACTGAAAACTACACTGAGAGCAATGGGTGGTGGGATCTTCAAACATTAGGATACACATTTAGCAAAAGCCACCTCGTTAGTCAACACTTTGGGATCTGTTAATCGAGCTGGCCCTGCCCAGTCAAAACTTTTACATACTGTAGAAGGGGATAATGTCCCATAAAGTGCACATAAAGAATACGTTAGGGAAGATAGTCTGGGTTATTCCTGCCTCGGGCAAAGGCAAACCCATCCGTGGTATTGCTTTTGCTCAAGGACCTTGGTGCACTTGCTGGGTAATACGGAAGGATGGGCAAGTGTACCTCAAGGGGATTTGATTCTGGGTGAGAATAGGCATTGATTTGACCTGTATGATGTTAATTGCTACATAATACTGTATGTCATCACTACTATGGTTGCTATATGCCATATCAACGGTATTACAGTAAGAATGACTTAAATTAATGAAGAATAAACTTTGATGAAACCGAACAAAGTGCAGTGATGATGGAACCAGAACTGGCTTCAGCATTCAACAATCCAACACCACACACCATCTCCCCTGCCCTGAAAGACTGTTATGACAGACGGAGCCCAAAGTCATGGACTAAATGAACTCAGTGGACATTTATGTACGTTTTATGGACATTTTAGAGGGGTGGCCCATAGACTAAGGGAATGATATCTGTGTGTATATATGAAAAGACAGGAAAAGTGGTGGTGATTAATTGGAATGTATTGGAAAGTGTAGGACCTGGGCATGACGTAGATGGTATGGAATAAGGGGTGGATACTGTCCTGGTTTCATCTGGGATAGAGTTAATTTTCTTCCTAGGAGCTGGTATAGTGCTGTGTTTTGGATTTAGTATGAGAATAATGTTGATAACACACTGATGGTTTTAGTTGTTGCTAAGTAGTTGTAGTGCTTATACTAAGTCAGGGACTTTTCAGCTTCCCGTGTTCTGCCAGCGAGGAGGTGCACAAGAAGCTGGGAGGGAGCATAGCCAGGATAGCTGACCCAAACTGGCCAAAGGGATATTCCATACCATATGACATCATGTTCAGTATATAAACAAGGGGGGAGTTGTCTAGGGGGGGATTTCTGCTCAGGGCCAGGCTGGTCATCGGTCAGCGGGTGGTGAGCAATTGCATTGTGCATCACTTGTTTTGTATATTCTCTTATCATTATTATTATTATTCTCTCTTCCTTTGCTATCTTACTAAATTGTCTTTATCTCAATCCACGAGGTTTTTTTTCTCGATTCTCATCCCCCAGTGGGATGGGGGCGTGAGTGAGCGGCTGTGTGCTGCTTGGTTGCCAACTGGGGTTAAACCATGACAATTGTCTTGTCTTCAAATTCATTTCATAGCTTCACCTTGAACACATAAAAAAAGCTAAACTAATCACTTCTAGCCTTATTTCTTTAGAGGGGATATTTCTAGGAATTGCTAGACATACTGCTATCAGAAATTATCAGGACAAACACCTCAGGAATGTCAAGCTTGTATTTTATAAAAACTAAGAGCAATACACTATTCCCCAAGTAGAAAGCAAAAGTAAACATGTTAATATTAATTTAAAAAAAACCCCAAAAAACAGAAAACAAAAACAACACTAAAAACTCACTCACTGTCTTCTGTGGGAAGGACCTGCAGGGAATAAATCCATTCTATTATATCATCTTTGTTCACCACATCTAAGGAATCCAACATATCCAGACCAGAGAGTGCGAAAAACGCAACTGTCAACCTAAAAGAAAAAGATAAGACTTACACTTTCCACCATAAATATCATTGGGAGATTAACAAATGGTTGAAGAAACAGAAATATCTATGAATTCTCAGCCTTTGAGAGTGGTACATCATACTGAGCCTAGCTCAGAAAGCATGAAATTTATCTACTGGACAAAATTATGTTCTTTATACTTTAAGGATTTCTCCATCTCAACAAGGCTCTTAATATAAGCCATCCCTTCTTTTATATAGTAATGAGACGCCAATTCAGACATTAACCTAAGAGTCTGCTTACCTGAAAAAGTCAGTACAAGGCAAACTAGGTTATTAACATATGGAACACTAGTTCTGTAATGAATTCTTACACAAACAATCTTATCAATATGCAGTAAGTGCAAGGTAACCCTGAACTGAAGTAAGTTGCCACTCACTGTGTCCTAAATCCCATTTCAGATGCTTAGAAGTTAGGTGTCAAATAGGAAGGCTTCCTTTATAACCAATCAATGCATCAATAGGCACATAGGATGAATTACCATCTAGAGGTACTTATTTCTTGTCATTGGATACAAAGAAGCCTAGATAAATAACTTAATTAAACATCTAAAATTAAGCAAGTCAAATCTAAGTATCCAACATGGGAAGTGAAGTCTGTAGTAGCTAGCATGCTGTACTGGATCTGGCTGGGATGAAGTTATGAAGTTAACTTTCTTCATAGCAGTCCATATGGTGCTGTTTTGCATTTGTGGCTAAAACAGTGTTGATAACACACCAGTGTTTTGGCTACTGCTGAACAGTGCGTGCACAGTCAAAGCCTTCTCTCCCCCCGTCCCCAAAGGCCAGTATGCTAGGGGTGGACAAGAGGTTGGGAGGGGACACTGCCAGGACAGTTGACCCAAACTGACCAAAGGGATATTCCATACCATATGACATCATGCTCAGCAATAAAAGCTCAGGGAAAGGAAGAGGATGCAGGGACATTTGTGGTTATGGCATTTGTCTTCCCAAGCAACCCTTACGTGTGCTGAGGCCCTACTTCCCAGGAAGTGGCTGAACATCTGCCTGTTGATGGGAAGTAGAGAATTAATTCCTCTTTTTGCTTTGCTTGTGCACACAGCTTTTGCTTTTCTTATTAAACTGTCATTATCTTGATCCACAAGTGTTTTCGCCTTCCATTTTTCTCCCTATCCCCCAGGAGAGGGGAGTGAGCAAAAGGCAAGGGTGGGTGTTTGGCTGCTGGCCGGGGTCAACCTACCAGACATGCTGAAGTTCTTTCTTGCTCATAGCTCATTTCCTTCCTTAAATTTGTGCTATTGTAACTGTTTATAAGGCTACACAGTAAACCAACCCCTTAGTTTAAGGGGTTTTTTTTTATAATAGGCTTATAGCATAGCCCCTCAAACAGTTGTATCAGTTGCACTGAAAAAGCACCAAAACAGCAGCACTGGGGTAGGAAAACGTTCATGCAACGGTACCTTGGAAGTTCTGACTCAGATAAAAATTAGCTGAATGTACATTTTGCCACTCACAGTTGTATCTGCTTATCCTTCTTCTCTAAATTCTTGCTCTGTTTGACCAACAGATAAACTGATTGTGAAACAGCTGTTGAATAGACAGAAACTACAGCTTAGCATGCTAAGGAAAAACAAAAGTCAATGCTTTCCTTAGGAGAATAAGTTATAATTTGCAGTTACCTCACAGGCCTCCTGACCCACCCTGGGTATCAGGAGTAGGAACCTCTGAAAAAGTTCAGGACATATGTGGACAGAAGCCTCCATAGCCATCTAATTTCTGCCTGTGGTTCTGCACCAGAGCCACAAATGCTAAGGCCAAGAAAAAATGGTGACATGAGTCAGCCCAAAATACATCTTAAAATTATTCTGCTAATTAAAACACAGCAGCGAAACAATGATGCAGCAGACACTCATCTGAAACACAACGGCACACCCTACAAAGCATGACATCCCTATCAGTGGGCTGATCTGCTGTTACAATAATCGTGTGGCCAAACAGTCACAAACAGTTTTTTAAGCCAACTTCTATTTCACAGCTGATATCACCTAGGATTACATAACACAAGCAGTGATCACAACTCATTTGAAAAATGGTAACTTGTTACACTGAGGCTACTTGATTTCATGGTATCTTTTACTTCAACCCCAAGTTTTTGTATTGCTTCTTTGTACCATTCTTACAAAAAAAAGACTTTAATCTATAATCTGCATGGATTCTGACACTAACATTCCCTCTTCAAAAAAATGCTCCATGCAACTCTAAGGTCCTTGTCAAAAATTTCAAACACAGAATAGCATGCATCTCCACTAGTGCAGGTATTCATGGTCAAAAAAAAGTATAAACTTATTTTGTAATCACTTAATTCTAAAATCTCTCTTTATTATTATTATTAGAAAGAAACTTTTTGAGTACAGAAAGTCAAAAAAGTATGCTGCACAGAAAACATTTCTACATGGAACAAAAAATATCATTTAAGCCAGAAATATTATTTAAGCATGATCTGATGGCTGCAAAAATGTCTTTTTAAAGTGTAAGCTTAACACTTCAAGGCTTATATCAACTTTTGCCATAGGTCAGATATGTGTAACCCAAAATCAGACTCTGGACAATAACCCACTACTTTGAGCAAAACCACTACTTTTTAAGAAACACAAGAAAAAAAAAATTAAAAGATAGTTCAGCTACAGCAAATTAATTTTTGAAACCTTGCATATGATATGTTCCAATTTTCACAAATACTAAGTTTGACAATCTTTGACTGCAAATATTTAAAGGCATTTTCACATTGTTACCCAGCTAAGCTACTTCCAAAGAGGCACAAACACCATGCCAATTTCAGCACTAGGAACTGCTGTAAACTAGGCCCAAAAACACAAGACTGTACATACAAAAGACAAAACAATATACCTGACCTATACTGAAAAATACATACATCAGATAAATTAATGTAGAAAATGGTTTTATGTATAATTAGGTTTCAGTTTATTCAAAGCTGATTCTCTGTGTTAATTGTACCAGCAGCATTAAGAAACTGACTGTACATGGAGTACTGGAATTCACATACGATGGGCAAAAACATCCAGGCAGCACTGAACACAGTGCACTCCTCATACAGCCATCTACATACTACATTTTACTTCATATGCTATCTTGCCTCACAGAGAATTAACAGACACGTGTTCTAAGACTATGTCGTGGTTTAACCCCAAATTGTAACCCAATACCACGCAGCCGCTCGCTCACTCCCCCTCTCCCCGCTGGGGTGGGGAGGAGAATCGGAGAGAAAGGAAAACTCGCGGGTTGAGATAAAAACAGTTCACCAGGACAGCAAAGGAAAAAAGATAAAAATATATTAATAATGATAATAATAATAATATATATAAGGATAATAGACTATATAAAACAAACGATGCACAATTTCTCACCACCCGACAATTGATACAGCCCGTCCCGAGCAGCAGGCAGGGAGCAGGGGTATTCCCCCCACAGCTACCCCAGAACAGCAAGTTCCAGAGAGAGCAGGCGAGGGAACAAACAGCCGAACAAACGAAAAACAAAAAGGTAAAATCAGGGAAACAAAAAGCAACCCGAAGGGAAGCTTAAGGATTCAAGCAAGTTAAGGGTCTAAAAGCCTAGTGGCCCACCGGCCGACCCTCACTTATATAGGGCATGACGTCTATGGTATGGAATACTCTCTTTGGCCAGTTTGGATCAACTATCCTGTCTCTACCCCTCCCAAGTTTTTGCATCTGCACGTTAGCAGAACCTGGGAAACTGCAAAATGTCCTTGGTGGTTCAGCAGCAACCAGCAACATCAGTGTGCTATCACCATTCTTCTCACACTAAAGCCAAAACAGGAGGAGCTGCTGAAAACAAAACTAGCTCTGTCCCGGCCTAAACCAGGACAGACTAACAAAGACTGTTATCAGCACCTTATCTGACACGTAGCATGAAATTAAAAATCTTCATATAGAAAAATTCAGAGAGCGAGCAGCCCTTTTTAACACAACCCTCAAGTCTGGCATCACTATTGCTGTACCTTTTCTTCATGCCTTCTACAACAACTATAGTTACTGCATGTGTGTACTGGGTCTGGCTGGGAGGCAGTCCATTTTCTTCATAGCAGCCTGTATGGTGCTGTGCTTTGAATTTGGGACCAAAACTGTTGATAACACATGGATATTTCAGTTATTGCTGGGCAGTGCTTACACAGAGTCAAGGCCTTTTCCGCTCCTCACACTGCCTCACCAGCGAGTAGGCTGGAAGTGCACAAAAAGTTGGGAGGGGACACAGCCAGGACAGCTGACCCTAACTGACCAAAGGGATATTCCATACCATATGACATCATGCTCAGCAATAAAAGCTGGGGGAAGAAGGAGGAAGGGGGGGACGTTCAGAGTTATGGCACTTGTCTTCCCAAGTCACCATTATGCACGATGAAGCCTTGCTTTCCTGGAAACGGCTGAACATCTGCCTGCCGATGGGAAGTAGTGAATTTTGCTTTGCTTGAGTGCACAGCTTTTGCTTTCCCTATTAAATTGTCTTTATCTCAACCCATGAGTTTTCACACTTTTGCCTTTCTGATTCTCTTCTCCATCCCACTGAGGGGGGGAACAAGTGAGTAGCTGTGTGGGGCTTAGCTGCCTACTGGGGTTAACCCAAAACAACATATATTAATTTAGGAAGTCAAGCATCAAAGTTTGACATCTGAAATTTATTTTTTAATTGACCTACTGAAAGCTTACGTAACAGATATCCTGGGTCTTAAGGTCCCTTCCAAGATAAGCAAATAAAGGCATTTCTGATGACAGATTCAGAGCTCTTGATCTTCAGCCAAGTACAAAGACTATAGTTTCTCAGAATTCAAAAACCTTTTCAAATGACTGATTTGAGAAGCTGAATAATCATGCTACAAAGAGCATCATGAAATATCACAATCTGAAAGATTTTAGAGACCAGGAGAGTTGAATTCTCCTGCCAAACCTCATAGTATGACTGATAGCGTATGAAACTTTACAGACCAGATTACCGAAAATCTACTGTTGCTGATGTTGCATGCAGCAACTACAGATAAAAATAATCATGAGGGCTTTGGACCAATAATTTCAGTAAAGAAGACTGCATTGGGTCTGGCTGGGATGGACTTAACTTTCTTCATAGCAACCTGTATGGTGCTGTGTTATGGGTTTGTGGCTAAAACAGTGTTGAGAACACACCAACGTTTTAGCTATTGCTGAACAGTACTTGTACAGCATCAAGGCTTTTTCTTTTTCCTCACTCTTTTTCCCTCCCCAGCAAGTAGTGTGAGTAAGAAGTTGTGAGGGAACATATCCAGGACAGCTTTTGTTATAGCTGTACCAACTCCCTTAGTGTTTGACAAACTACAGTTAGAAAGGACCAGCACTGTGCTGAAAAAAACTTCATCCTCTGCCACCTTGCCTTGTTACAACAAATGCAGTTGTTTCTGCTGCAGTGCAGTGAATCAAAACCAATCTCACTGACAAATTATTATTTTTTTTATTATTATTACAAATTTCTCCATAATTTAGTTGAGTTTTCCAATCTGGGTCACCATGGAACCACAGAAATGGAGGAACAAGGGAGGTAAGAATAAAAGGATGACAGCATTTCTTTCTGCAGCAATACCAGGTCAGGAGGTTTGCTGAACTCAGTGACCTTGAACTTATCAAAAAGGCCAACTTTGTGCCCTCAAGGTCAAACTAGGGGTGACACTTTTGTGGTGCAATCACCTGCTTAGAATTTGTTAACAGAGACATATGTATATCTGCAGAACATTGATCTAAAAATGAGTATATTAGAACTCAAGAATCTCTGGGTGAGTAAAAATGTCATGACTTAAACAAATGCATGAATTTAGATGACCATGATTTTTATTCTAATTGAAGATTTAAATTTGACTATGCCAATTGGTCAAAAATTAAGGAGTCCTGAAATAGCTTCAAATTGACGGTTCCAATTTTCAGAAAAATTAGGGTTTTTTCAGTGTTGCACAACCATTATATACAATTCACTGGACACTAATTATTTAATGTATCATGGCTACTATGACCACACATTAAATTTAAGCTCAGATAGGTCATTAATTTCAAAAGAGATATGAAAACAATTATTATTATTATTATTAGCATTATTCAATAAGATTAGGGAAGATGCCATGTAAACTAGAGCTTTAGCTCAGTGGCAAACTGTGACAGCTTGGTAATGTAAATCATGGAATAGAAATGTCTAGGCTGGCAGGGAACCTCTGGAACCTCTGGAGATCACCTGGTCTCATCTTCTGTTGAAAGCAGGGCCTTAAATTAGGTTACCCAGAGCCCTATTCAGCCGAGTCTTTAAGGGAGACTCCACCATTTCTCTGGGCAACCTATTCCAGTGATTAACTGCTCTCATGGTGAAGAACATTTTTCTTATATCCAGACAGAATTTCCCTGAAAGCAACTCATCCCTGTTGCCTCTTGTCCTGTCACTGCATTCCCTTGTGAAGGGAGCACCTCCATCTTTCTCTTCAACTACTTTTTAGGTAGTGGAAGACTGTGATTTAGATCTTCTCTGAGCCCTCTCTTCTCTAGGCTGAGCAAATCCCATTTCTTTAGCCTTTCTTCATATGTCAATTTTTCCAGCCCTCTTACCATCTTGGCAGCCCTCCTCTGCCAGACCCTCCAATTTTTCAGTATCTTGGTTGAACTGGGGGACCAAAACTGTATGCAGTATTCCAGGTGTGACATAACAAGTACCAAATAGAGTGGTATAATCACATCACTTGATCTTGTGACTATACAACCCAGGGCATGTTTTGCCTTCATTACTTCAAGTACTGTAAATGTTAAGCTTGGATGATCAAATTATATTTTACTTGTAATCTGGTCTGGTATTACAGTTTAGAGATTGGAAAGGATCTCTGTTATTCACCACCTAAACAAACATAACTGTAGTGAAATAACAGGATTGGAAGAACCCTCCTAAAACTTTAACAAGGTATTGAAAAATTATGAAAGTACACTGAAAAAAATGGTTATGGCCAGTCTTTATAAATATTTGTCAGGCACCTGTATATATTTATTTAAAATGGAGGAGAAAATAGTCTGCTGTAAGATTCCAAGAAGGAATTAGCCTTCTTATCATCTTACCTTGTTTTAGTTTGGATTATCCGCACCAGAATTATGAACATTTTCTCCACTTCATATTACGTGGTCATGTTTAGCCCTCCTGGCTATGATTTTAATTGATTTGTGTATCAAATTTATTATAACTTTAATGCCTAAATAAAGCTAGTGTATAGCATGCTAAGATGACTTCTTTATGCCATTTAAAATAACAAAATATACTGAAACAGGCTAAGGCTTAATGAATGCATTACTTAAGATCAAAATGTATAACTTCTTTAATATAAAGCTATGTGTTATTTCACACACTGCTTTAACGCTATATCTATACTAATCTTCATAACTGAAGAAACACATGGTTTTTGCCAGGTGTCTGTACGTTCAACTGAAGGAAAGCTTCATTTAACAGGAGGACTTGATCAAAGTCATTGAGCATTCTTCACAGTATGTATGACTTACAAGAAATTACAAAGTGAAAAAAAATGTGATGACTTTATTGGTTGAATAAAATATTGAATCCTTTACACATCTCCAAACTTTTATTAAATGCACAAGATGATAGTCAATAATTTAACTGTCAAGTTGCATCAGAAATAATTTATTAGCTTACACGAAGACATTAAGAATCTGAAATAAATGCATTCTGAATCCATTACATGGGCAAGTGTCCCTATACTTTAAAGTAAGGGCCATATTTCACTATTACCAGTAACATGTTTTAACGCTTGTATTAGCTAATGAAGATATAAACGATTTCTGTTACATAACAGTATTCTGCATGCTGACTTTGAACTACAGACGACTTAAGTCATTTATTTTAAAATCGGCTTTCAGGGTGGATGAAAAGAATGAAGAACTGGACTAAAAATAGATTAGAAGGATTAACAAGTGGGTTTTTTTCTCATGCATATCAGGGAGTTAAACTGAGCACAGACTAAACTTCTACATAAACTTACATTTTTGTGAACTATCTGCTAGTGGAGTTTTCTAGAGAAGGCGTTCATTTTGACCACCGGCTGCATCGGCTGTTAAGACTACCGACACAGTGAGATCCTGTATCCTGCCCACAGCTGCATCGCCAGTGCTACCACCTCGAGGGAAGCCGGGGCGGACGGGCGGGCAGACAGCTCTCCAGGAATGATTTCCCGTCAAACGCAACCGCCCCTGGGAGAGGAAAGACTCCCCCCCGACTCTCTGAGGTTGGCGGAGGACGCCGGGAAAAAGGAAACAGGGTTTGTCCCGCCTTTCCACCGTGGGGCCTGAGGGCGACGGAAACGCGCCAAAGCCCCATCAGCCCGGCCCGCCGAGCATACCTGCTGGTCTCCAGGAACGAGTACCGCTCGGGCAGGATCTGGAGACAACGCTGGAAAAAACACACATGCCGTTCTTTGAGGAAGTCCAACCGCTCCACCTCCTCCAAATTCAGCGCCAGCCGCGCTACTGCCATCTTATCCCCGCCTGTGGCCGGCGCGCACAAACTGCGTCATATGCAGCTGCCGCGGGACACAACCAGCCGCCGGTCCCGCCCGCTGGGCGTGAAGCTCTCTTGCGGACTGCCCCAGTATCATCTGCCATCTCTCACCACAGACCTAGGCTGAACAGCCGCACCTCCCTCAGTGGCTCAGTTCCCCCTCGGAGGCTCTCTGGGTCTATCTCACCCCGGAAGGACGAGGAGGGGGAGAGAGTAACTGCTTACTTCGTAATGGCACGCCGTCAGCCTGCAAGAGCTGCCAGTCAGCTCAATACATGCCCGAGATACTATTAGGTAAAATGACTACGTATTGTTTTATTACAGCTGGTGATATCCTGCAGGTAAATACAGTAACTTGAACTAATTATTCGTGTCTCAGGAAATAAGTTCCTGTGTAGCAAATTGCATACAAGACTTCTATCACTTTCATAAGGGTTAATAGGAGCAAATAAAATCAGGGTTACTATTTCTTGTATACCAATCTGAAATTCAAGAAGGAGTATAAAAAAAAGCTGATCATAGTGAAGAACTTCTAATACAAACTGAAATATGTCATGATGAAAACACTAATAATGTATCAAAAAACAGTTCAAATACAACACTCACAAAATACAAAGGTAACATATGTCATTGAATCGAGCAAATTTTGTTAAAACTCCTAAAGACAGCTGGCCACTTCATATGCAAGAAAATCACCATCCTGTAAAAATGATAGGCAGATGCCTATAAAAAAAGTGTTTATAAATAACTATTTTTATAATGGTATGTGTCAATTGTTCTCCTCCTTAACTATAAGGAATATGTAAAAGTGGTTCTGAACATGTTGGTCCAATCTCTTTTCTGCATTCCTCCAAGCTCTTGATAGGCCTGCAAAACTTGGACAGGTCTCTGGCTACATGAAT
This sequence comes from Phoenicopterus ruber ruber, assembly GCA_009819775.1. Lineage (NCBI taxonomy): Eukaryota > Metazoa > Chordata > Aves > Phoenicopteriformes > Phoenicopteridae > Phoenicopterus > Phoenicopterus ruber. The sequence continues at coordinate 8,725,758 of CM020247.1, read as the reverse complement.
TTCAACCTTACAGTGAAACAGACAAAAGAAATCTGTTCTTTTTGATCAATCACAGAATGAATTATATATGCTCATTAGATCTTTATCATTTAGATAAGTGCAAAGTAAACAAAACAAATCTACCTAGTGAGGAGACTTTTGCCCACACTACAACAGGAAACATAGCAGAAGCTTTTATTCCATGGAATTAAGAAGAGGCAGCAACTGCTTGCTTTCATTACTTACATATAGCATATAGCAATCAGATCTCTTAACTTTTTCTTTAGCGTGAAACTTGGTGAGGCGGGCTTTAAACTGAAGGACTCGGGGGGAGGGGTCCAAAGTGGCAATGCTCATGCCAGCGCATCCAACTGGGGAGTAAGCCAGACCATCCTGAGCAGAGACAAATCTTCCTTAGCTGCCTCCCAAGATGAGAACCAGAAGGCCAACCACCCTAAGAGTGTGTATGGCTATGGTGAATCCTCCTGCACCCCTCCAGGGAAACCTGCAAACTCAACTACCTCTCTGAAATGCCTGTACACCAACACACGCAGCATGGGGAATAAACAGGAAGAACTAGAGATCTGTGTGCGCTTGCAGGGCCATGATCTCATAGCAATTACAGAGATGTGGTGGGACAGCTCGCATGACTGGAATGCTGTCATAGATGGCTACGTACTTTTCAGGAAGGACAGGCCAGCAAGGCGAGATGGTGGAGTTGCTCTCTATGATGTGAGAGAGCAACTGGAGTGTATCGAGCTCTACCTAGGGGAGGATGAAGAACAAGTCGAGATCTTATGGGTAAGGATTAAGGGACAGGCTAATATGGGTGACATTGTTGTGGGTGTTTACTACAGGCCACCTGATCAGGAAGAGGAAGTCGATGAGGCCTTCTATGGACAGCTGAAAGTAGCCTCACGATCACAGGCCCTGGTTCTCATGGGGGACTTCAACCACCCCTATATCTGTTGGAGGGACAACACAGCAAGGCACACACAGCCCAAGAGGTTCCTGCAGAACATTGATGACAATGTTCTGACGCAGGTGGTGGAGGAGCCGACGAGGAGAGGGGTGCTGCTGGACCTCATGCTAACAAACAAAGAAGGTCTGGTTGGGGATGTGAAGGCTGGGGACAGCCTTGGCTGCAGTGACCATGAGATGGTGGAGTTCAGGATCCTGCGTGGAGGAAGCAGGGCACTAAGCAGGATTACAACCCTGGACTTCAGGAGAGCTAACTTTGGCCACTTCAAGGAACTGCTTGGAGGAATCCCATGGGTTAGGGCTCTAGAAGGTAGGGGGGTCCAAGAAAGCTGGTCAGTATTCAAGCATCACTTCCTCCAAGCTCAAGAGCGGTGCATCCCCAGGAGTAAGAAATCGGGTAAATGAGGCAGGAGACCTGCCTGGATGAGCAAGGAACTATTGGCAAAACTCTAATGGAAGTAGGAAGTCCATGGAATGTGGAAAAAGGGACAGGCCGCTTGGGAGGAATACAGGAATGCTGTTAGGCTATGCAGGGATGCAATGAGGAAGGCTAAGGTCCACCTGGAATTTATTCTGGCAAGGGACATCAAGGGCAATAAGAAGGGCTTCTTCAAATACATCGGTAGCAAACGGAAGACTAGGGAAAACGTGGGCCCTCTGCTGAATGAGGTGGGTGCCCTGGTGACAAAGGATACAGAGAAGGCAGAGTTACTGAATGCCTTCTTTGCTTCAGTCTTTACTGCTAAGGCTGGCCCTCAGGAATCCCAGACCCTGGAGGTAAGAAAGGAAGCCTGGAGAAAGGATGGCCTTCCTTTGGTTGAGGAGGATTGGGTGAGAGATCATTTAGGCAAACTGGACACCCACAAATTCATGGGCCCTGATGGGAAGCACCCACAAGTGCTGAGGGAGCTAGCAGAGGTCATTGCCAAGCCACTCTCCATCATCTTTGAAAGGACATGGAGAACAGGAGAGGTGCCTGAGGACTGGAGGAAAGCCAATGTCACCCCAGTCTTCAAGAAGGGCAAGAAGGAGGACCTGGGAAACTACAGGCCAGTCAGCCTCACCTCCATCCCTGGTAAGGTGATGGAACAGCTCCTTCTGGAGGTCATCTCTAAGCATGTAGAAGAAAAGAAGGTGATCAGGAGTAGTCAGCATGGCTTCACCAAGGGGAAATCATGCTTGACCAATCTGATAGCCTTCTACGATGGCATGACTGGCTGGGTGGATGAGGGGAGAGCGGTGGATGTTGTCTACCTGGACTTCAGCAAGGCTTTTGACACTGTCTCCCATAACATCCTCATAGGTAAGCTCAGGAAGTGTGGGCTAGGTGAGTGGACGGTGAGGTGGATTGAGAACTGGCTGAATGGCAGAGCTCAGAGGGTGGTGATCGGTGGCGCAGAGTCTAGTTGGAGGCCTGTAGCTAGTGGTGTCCCCCAGGGGTCAGTACTGGGCCCAGTCTTGTTCAATTTATTCATCAATGACCTGTATGAAGAGACAGAGTGTGCCCTCAGCAAGTTTGCCGATGATACAAAACTGGGAGGAGTGGCTGATACACCAGAAGGCTGTGCTGCCATTCAGCGAGACCTAGACAGGCTGGAGCGTTGGGCGAACAGGAACCTCATGAGGTTCGACAAGGGCAAGTGCAGGGTCCTGCACCTGGGGAGGAATAACCCCATGCACCGGTACAGGTTAGGGGTTGACCTGCTGGAAAGCAGCTCTGAGGAGAAGGACCTGGGAGTCCTGATAGACAACAAATTCACCATGAGCCAGCAATGTGCCCTTGCGGCCAGGAAGGCCAACGGCATCCTGGGGTGCATGAAGAAGAGTGTGGCCAGCAGGTTGAGGGAGGTTATCCTCCCCCTCTACTCTGCCCTAGTGAGGCCCCATCTGAAGTACTGTGTCCAGTTCTGGGCTCCCCAGTTCAGGAAAGATGAGGAATTACTGGAAAGAGTCCAGTGGAGGGCTACAATGATGATTAAGGGACTGGAGCATCTCTCCTATGGGGAAAGGCTGAGGGAGCTGGGGCTGTTTAGCCTGAGGAAGAGAAGACTGAGAGGGGACCTCATCAATGCTTATCAATATCTCAAGGGCGGGTGTCAAGAGGATGGGGCCAGACTCTTTTCAGTGGTGCCCAATGACAGGACAAGGGGCAACGGGCACAAACTGGGACCCAGGAAGTTCCATCTGAATATGAGGAAAAACTTCTTCACGGTGAGGGTCACAGAGCATTGGAACAGGCTGCCCAGGGAGGTTGTGGAGTCTCCTTCTCTGGAGATATTCAAAACACGCCTGGACGCAGTCCTGTGCAGCCTGCTCTAGGTGACCCTGCTCTGGCAGGAGGGTTGGACTAGATGATCTCCAGAGGTCCCTTCCAACCCCTACCATTCTGTGATTCTGTGTGATTCTGTGAAGAATAATACATCCTAAGGTGTTTTCCCCAAAATGTTTTCATGCTGAAGTAAACAAAATCACCTCTATATTTAGAAGGAAATATGGATTTGAATAAACCCATAGAATTTAGATAAGGAGGAAAAGCAACATTTTTGTCTAGAATAAAGTTTCATACACTTTCTTGGACATAGACAGGTATTGTTATTCATAGTGAATCCAAAATAGATTTAAGTGAGTAAAACTAGGGTATTAATGATTTAAAAAATATTTATAAGATTATATTACAGGAAGAAGCAGGTAAATTTAACACAAATACATGCATGAATTGAGAGGTAGTTTTGCATTTGCTCTTGAAACTTAACACTTTCCTCCTTTTCAGCAGTCTCCTCCTTTTCAAACTTTTCAAGTCCCTCCTTTTCTTTCTTCTGCAAGGTATACCCTTCCAACACTAACTTCACATGGCATTGGTGCTGGCGTTTCTGTTGCTTTTTCTCCTTCTCTTCTTCTACTTTTAGTCATGATGCTTATCACACTGCAAATGCTATTGCTTTCAGTTTTCTCTGTGCTTCAATTTTTGCTTGTGGTCTTTTCCGTTCTTCTGCTTTTTGCTTCTGAGCTTCTTCAGGACAAAGATATTTTCTTGAACATTTTTTCTGAATTCTCTTTCTCCTTCAAGATTTCTTCTTTTTCTTGATGCTCTGGGGACCCCCAGAGCTGGATGCAGTACTCCAGGTGGGGTCTCACGAGAGCAGAGTAGATATAGTGAAACAGTTCAATTTTAATTTTGAAAATTCTATTTCCAGAGGAAGATTATATTTACTAAGCAAATGAGAATTACGCTAAGGAAATTCAGGCTTGAGTTTTTAAAACCATGGTTACAGAAATTCTATCCAAATGTCTTAACTACTACGAAGGTGCTTGGATATTCAATAAATTTTCTAAGGTATCTGTAAATCTCAAAAGAATATTCCTCTTTAAGTGGCAATTTTTCACACCGTGTCAACACAAAGTAACTGAAAACCCCTGCTTTCTCTAAATTGTACTTTTCTATATACGCACACATCCATATTGTCTGCAAAGCTTTGGTAGCCTACAAACATATTAAAATAACTGGGTCTTTATTTTTTGTGCGAATGCAGGTATTTCTTTTACACTATCATTCGCTGCAATAAAAACAGATTACAGAAGTGTTATAAGCACATATACTGTATGCTCATGATACAAAATAACAGCCCCCCCAACAAACAATATCAATCACTACAGTATCTAGACAATGTACAAATTTCACCTCTTCTTTCTTTTCCATGCAAACATTTCAACATGTGTGGGTAGCATACTGTGGGTAGCATACAGGATTTCAGCAACCCCAGAGGTGTATAAAACTTTGTGCTCTACCCTACTAGTAAACTACAAAATATTTCAATAAAATTAAATTAAACACAGAAGATTCAGAATCAAGTATGAGATCATATAAACAAATTATTACAAGGCATACTCACAAAGGTCGAGATGAAGTTTCACATGTAAACTTTTACTCTAGGGTTTTGTGAGTTTTTGAGGGCCTAACAGATCTTTGTTCACCATACATGCTTTGTGTTGTTTTTTTTTTTAACGTAAAACAAATATAATTTGTTCAAATTTTAAGTGCACTAGAATTCACTTTATCTCCTAGTCTGCTCTAGGCTCCATGGAATTATTTCAAGCTTGTCATGATACAACTCATCACACATTACGTTTCACCTACACATAACAATATATACTTCACACGCTAATTCAACTAACACACCTGGGCCTGAACAACAGGGTTTCTTTGAGGAGACATCATTTAGAACTAGACATTCCAGACAAAAAAAAGAAAAAATTACAATTTTTTGCATATAAAGAGGTAAAAAATTAAATGGGAAGTCATTAAATTTGTAGAAACTGGTCCTGTGACAATTTTATGCCACAAAGTAGAACTGAAATGTTTTTTCCAAAAGGAAAAGATTACAACAAGTTTTAAAGGTTTTGTAAGATAGTTGCTAATGCTTCCAAAATTTGTATGGATGGGAGAAAGTCTTTTGTGGTTAAACTAAGACTAATCAATGGCTCCATTACACGTATGTACACCCTTGTATTGAGCTAGATAACCTTGAGCAGGGCTTAGGTTTTTGGAGGGTTTGTTTTTTTAATATTTAAAATATTTTTCAAAATTATCTAACAACATTCCTTTCCTTTAACAAACTATAGAAAAAATGATCATATGCACTTGAAGAAGGACTCTTTTTTTTTTTTTTTTCTAAAATAACTTTAAATTTCAAACTTACATAAGCAAAGATGAACTCTCTTCAGAAGCTCCCAACTGCTTTTTCTGGCATAGGCCTTTGAATTATTGAAAGAAAAGGAAAAAAACCACAAACAAACAAACAAAAACAACAACAACAACAACAAAAAAGAAAACAAAACCTAATCAAAAAAAAAAAAAGCCCTCTTCAAGAATATCTAGAAACATAGTACATTCCAACTGCAAAATTCTACTTTTGTACCCTTGAGACTACAGAAGTGAATGTTTAAGGTAAAAATAATCTCATCTCCCCCCAATAAAAGTGCACTTTTTTTTTCTGAATGGAAATGAAATGCAAGAAAAATACCTGAACTACAAGACTGCTGACTTTTAAGTTTCTTGACTTATGTTGGATATCAGGGGCATTTGAACATTATGTGTATTTAATAGAAAAACCCATTGTTAAACTGCCTCTGCTACGTAGGACAAAGTAATTCAGACATTGTGTAAAAGTCTACTCTGAATTTATCAAAGACACCATAGTCAAAGCAACTGATTTTTAACGGGCACCTTTGTGCTTGGTTAAAATAAGCTGCTGCTTCAGTTCTGTACTATGAATAAAGCTACTTTTAGTTAAATTGATCTATATTTCTGCTTTATAGACACTGCAGACCAAAGGAATAGCAGCAGCAAGTAATCAAACTGTCAGGCTAGTCATAAAAAACGAACCAAAGAATCCGCAAAACATTGCTGCTATCATCTCAAACCATGAGCTTCATGGGCCAAGGACACATAGGTAACCAAAATTAAGTTAAGACAGACAGCAGTTACATCTCAAAAATGAGCAACAAGAAAGGTGTTAAACTGCCTACGGATTGTGAAACACTTAGACTAAACATCCACAGGAAATAAATGTGACCCACCAAGGTTATGTGTACATTAAGGAGTAATGCAGTGCAACAGGAATCCATCTGGAGAGCAGAACAGTTAGTGCTGAAGTCCCGGTGCCCACACTATGTGCATTTCAGAATTTGTGCTAGCTGCAGTCTGGCTTCATGGACTAAAGGCCCATTAATGGATGAGTGCATTCAGGGTGCACCTTCTGGTTTAGTTTCATTCAAAATTAATCCAGTTTGTTTCTCTCTCTCTGTGGAGCAAGCACATTAAAGTACCCTGTCGTGGTTTAGCCCCAGTCGGCAACTAAGCACCACGCAGCCGCTCGCTCGCCTCCCCCTCCCAGGTGGGATCGGGGAGAGAATCGGAAAAAAAAACCAACTTGTGGGTTGAGATAAAAACAGTTTAATAGGACAGTAAAGGAAGAGGAAATGATAATAATAACAACAATAATAATAATACTGATAAAGGAATATACAAAAACAAGTGATGCACAATGCAACAATTGCTCACCACCCAGTGATCGATAGCCCGTCCCCGAGCAGCGATTCCCGCTCCCTGGCCAACTCGTTTTATATACTGAGCATGATGTTATATGGTAGGGAATATCCTTTTGGCCAGTTTGGGTTAGCTGTCCTGGCTATGCTCCCTCCCAGCTTCTTGTGCACCTCCTCGCTGGCAGAACACGGGAAGCTGAAAAGTCCCTGACTTAGTATAAGCACTACAACTACTTAGCAACAACTAAAACCATCAGTGTGTTATCAACATTATTCTCATACTAAATCCAAAACACAGCACTATACCAGCTCCTAGGAAGAAAATTAACTCTATCCCAGATGAAACCAGGACAGTATCCACCCCTTATTCCATACCATCTACGTCATGCCCAGGTCCTACACTTTCCAATACATTCCAATTAATCACCACCACTTTTCCTGTCTTTTCATATATACACACAGATATCATTCCCTTAGTCTATGGGCCACCCCTCTAAAATGTCTGTTGAGTTCATTTGGTCCATGACTTTGGGCTCCGTCTGTCATAACAGTCTTTCAGGGCAGGGGAGATGGTGTGTGGTGTTGGATTGTTGCATGCTACATCTGGAGCTTGTAGCCGGTGTATCTGGCGCGGCCCATGCCCACGGTCTGCAGGTTGAAGATGTCGATCTCAAGGAAGTTGCTGGGCGCAAGTTGCTGAAGCCAGTTCTGGTTCCATCACCGCTGCACTTTGCTCAGTTTTATCAAAGCTCATTCCTCATTAATCTGGGCGATTCTTACTGTAATACCGTTGATATGGCATATAGCAACCATAGTAGTGATGACATACAGTATTACGTAGCAATTAACATCATACAATTTAAGTCATTGGCTATTCTCACCCAAAATCAAATCCCCTTGAGGTACACATCGGACTGTGTGGCGGTGTGCTCCCCCCGCTGCCCCTGCTTAAGCCATAACCACCAGTGGGGGTTGTGATGGCTGCATCCAGCTCATGCTGGACTTTGGGGGACGGATGGCAACACAGTAGCTAAGGCCTGTCTGGAGCAGAGACCCAAACATCTTGCTGGTATGCAAATATGACTATAGGTCAATCATCTTACTCTATAAATAGTGGACAGCCCAGGGCCCGTTGAGCTCTCCTGCACGGCAGCAGGCTGCACGCCAGGATCTCCCCTTGAGTAGGGACGCCTCTCAAGGTTACTCCTCGAGGTTGAGAGATTCCTTGCTGCAACAGATCCTCGGTAAGTGACTAAGAGCATGCTAAACTTCGAAACCTTAGCTAAGTGATACAAAGGATCGATTGCGCATATATTGATACCTTGAACAGAGGCTTAGTGATGCCAAGATGATACCTTGTACAAAGGCTGAAAGATTACACTATGCCTTTGTTGGTAGTTCTGTGTCCTTGCTTTGTGCTTGCTTGAACAATTTGGAAAGTTTTGGTATGTAGAGATAGATAAGAGACCTAGGAGGCCTTGGGCCTTGCAGTCGGAACCAGCCAAGACGAACTAATTGTAACAAAAGACACAAACCATATGGAGTAACCCACACTGCACATGCTTCGGGGAAGAGTTCAACTAAAGGACACCAAAAAGATGACCACCAGAGGGTCCAGGGGACCCCAATGAACCACCAAAGACCCTCACAGAAGACCCTCAGAGACTTAAAGCACATGCGTAATGAAAATGCGAATATTACAACCAGTTCCTGGAAATGACATGAATATGTAGAATTATTTCAAGAATTTTAATGAATATGTATATACTAGAATGATATAAATCTCTACTCTCACGACTTACAGTATGCACGATAGGTGGAGTGATCCCCCGCACTGTAATAAAGAATGCCTGCCTTCTAAAACTTAAAAGGAAGCGTTAGAGGGTTCTTTATTCAACCGATTTTTCCGGTATCAGTTTTGGCGACCCAGATGGGACTCTGCTTCTGAATCTCGACAGATCCGTGGGATCGCAGGACCTCCAGCCGGCACCGAGGGATTCTCGGGGAGAACCTGCGATCCCTGGACTGAAGAGTTCTGAGCAAGACCACTGGAAAAAGGTAAAAGGCATTCTTTTTGGGTTTGGTTGCCTGCCCATAAGACGGCGGCAAAAGCCCTGCAGGGTTGGGCTATAAAGGTACCTAGGGGTTCCAAGGTACCCCATTGGAAAGTTCCATCAGACGAAAGTCCGTGGAACACGCGGGTTTGGTAAGGGGTTCGAGTCCCCGATTTGGTTAAAGGTTTAGGTTTCTATTGATTTACTCTTGGTCTGCGTATTGGAACTTTGGTTTTGGATTTGCGATATATTTAAGGGGTTCGGGTCCCTGATTTGGTTAATTGTCTTGATCAGTGTCTGAATTTTGGCTTGGTTACCGGAACTACGGATTTGGTTTTTGTTCGGATCAGATAGTTGCTTTGTTATTCACATTTAATATGGGTGGGGGATCATCTAAGGGAGGAATTTTGAAAAAGTCGCCTTTGGGTTGTATCTTAAAACACTGGAAACGGATTGCCGGACCCCCGGGTGGGATCGCAACAAGGGAAAATTTGATCAAGTATTGTAATCAATGGTGGCCATTGTATAAGTTGGATGATGGGGAAAAGTGGCCAATGAATGGTACGCTAAACTATAACACCTTACTGCAATTAATGTTGTTCTTGAGAAGAGAAGGGAAGTGGGATGAAGTGTTATATGCTGATATGTTCTTTACTTTGAGGAGACATCCAGAACGGCAAAAGAAATGCGGTATAAATCTTGCACCTAGTGACCCCCTTGTTTTAGCTTTGGAAAAGGAGAAGGGTAAAACTTTGAAAAGATGTTGCTCTGCTTGTAGTATAGGTCAAAGATGTTTAAAGGTTTCTGAGCAAGAAGAGGATGATATCGATTTAATGGTAGCCCCTGAACGAAGGTTGGGAACCCCAAATATTGGGTATGATGGTCCAGGGGCAGAGAATGGGAGAAGTTGCGCAAGTTATTACCATCAAGGGGGCAAGTCGGATTTGGGGGCTGAAGACTTTAGCCCAATAGCGGGACGAACAAGAGGAAAACAAGGGGAAGTTATACAGGCACCCCTGCGGCAAGCTGTGGGGAATGAGGGACCGGTGACTGTAAAGGTTCCATTTTCAATTACCGATCTTAACAGTTGGAAATTGGCTGCTGGGAATTATAGAGATGATCCGGATAAGGTAGCTAGTGCTTTTGAAATGATGATTAAGACCCAAGACCCCCATTGGAAGGATACTGAAGCAATTATGCAGGTTTTGTTTGATAGCACAGAAAGAGAAATGGTTCGAAAAACAGCTAGAACGCAGGTGGAAGCGCAGGTTGCGTCAGGAATTTTGCAAGGGACCGTTGAGGTCCATTTCCCCTCTGTTGATCCAAACTGGGACCCGAATATATTAAGATCAAGGCAGCTCCTGAAGCAATATCAAAAATGGATCCTGTTTGGCATCCGAAACGCGATGCCTAAGGCTATTAATTGGTCCAAACTATACGAAATCAAACAGGATCGGAAAGACTCCCCTACCGACTTTATGAACAGATTAAAAGGAGCTGCTCGGAAATATACAACCATAGATCCTGATTCGGAGGAGGGAAGAAATCAATTGGCTCCCTTATTTATAGGGCAGTCATCAGATGATATAAGGAGAAAATTACAGAAATTGCAGGAAAATGATGCCCGGGATTTAGGTAAACTGTTAGATGTTGCCTGGACTGTGTACAGAAATAGGGAAAGACAAAAGGAAACGGTGAATGGTAGATTAATAGCTGTGTTGGAGGATGGTCAAAGAAAGGGATCATACCCCGGGAGGGGTAGGGGATGGGGAGGCTTTCTGTCATCACGAAACCCCAGGCCCTGTTTGTGAGAAAATCAGTGTGCTTACTGTAAAAAGGAAGGGCATTGGAAGCGAGAGTGTCCCCTCCAAAAGCGGAAAGCCTCTCTGACCCCTTTATTTACAATAGGAGAGGATTGAAGGGGACCGGAGGAGTCTCTCCCAGCAGAACCTCTGGTTAAAGTAAGGCTGGGAAATGAAGAAATAGAATTTTTAGTTGACACTGGGGCTACATATTCAGTCTTAAACACTTTGGAAGGAAATTTAAGTGACAAAAGTATAAATGCTATTGGTGCGACAGGGACTCCTGAGACCCGACCATTCTTCAAACCTTTGAAATTCAAAATCGGAAAACAATGGGTAACTCATCAATTTTTATATTTGCCAAATGCTCCAAAACCTTTATTGGGCAGAGACCTGCTTGAAAAGATAGAAGCTGAAATTAGGTTTAAGGACAGGGAAGTTGAAATATTAATCCCAGAATCTAAATATGTTGAAGTTGCAGCCTTGTTGTTACAGGATGTAAATCCCAAAAGGGATGGGATACCTCGAGAAATAGAAGATGCAGTGATTCCCATTGCTTGGGCAGGAGAAGTTCCAGGAAGGTCCAAAAGAGCGGAACCAGTAAGAATTGATCTAAAACCAGGATCATCACCGGTAAGAATTAAACAATATCCTTTAAAACTAGAAGCGAGAATTGGCCTGGTACCAATAGTTCAGAAATTTTTGAAATATAAGTTATTGGTAGAATGTGAGTCAAAATACAATACACCTATCCTACCAGTAAAGAAAGCTAATGGGAAAGATTACCGTTTAGTTCAAGATCTCAGAGCAATAAATCAGATAGTACAAGATATACATCCGGTAGTTGCGAATCCGTATATATTTCTAACTACCCTCACTAATGAGCAAGGCTGGTTTACGGTTTTAGATTTAAAAGATGCCTTTTTCTGCATTCCTCTTGATATTGAAAGCCAGGAGCTCTTTGCCTTTGAATGGGAAAATCCGGAAACAGGGAGGAAAGCACAATATACCTGGACAGTTTTGCCCCAAGGCTTCAAAAATAGCCCAACGATCTTTGGGAACCAGTTGGCAAAAGAGAGAGAGATCTGGAGAAAGGCGAATGACCAAGGGACTGTCCTGCAGTACGTAGACGATATCCTGATAGCAGCAGAAACTAAAGAGCTATGCCTTGCTCTAACCGTTAGTCTTTTGAACTTTTTGGGAATGAGCAGATATCGTGTGTCAAAAGAGAAGGTGCAAATTGCTCAAGAGACAGGGGCTTACTTGGGATTTGAGATCTTGAAGGGACAAAGACAACTGGGGACCGGGAGAAAGGAAGCTCTTTGTTGCCTGCCTGAGCCCAAGACAACCAGGGAACTGCGAGCATTTCTCGGAATGGTCGGATGGTGTCGCCTGTGGATTGCAAATTATGGACTTTTGGTGAGACCACTATATGAGACATTGAAAACCTCTCATAACGGATATTTGGATTGGACTGATGACAGCAGAGCTGCATTTAAACAGCTGAAACGAGCCTTAATAAAGGCACCAGCTCTCGGATTACCAGACCTCACAAAATCTTTTGAACTCTTTACCCATGAAAGAAAAGGTATGGCCCTAGGAGTCCTGGCACAATTCCTTGGAGATCAGCGGCGAGCTGTTGCTTATTTCTCCAAACAGCTGGACAATGTATGCCAAGGGTGGCCTGGCTGTCTTAAAGCAGTAGCAGCAACTGTGATGCTGATTCAAGAAGCTCGAAAGTTTACCTTGGGACAGAGAATTACAGTATATGTACCCCACATGGTGGCTATAGTGTTAGAACAAAAAGGGGGGCATTGGTTGTCCCCAAGTCGCATGCTAAAATACCAAGTAGTGCTGCTAGAACAAGATGACATTCATCTCAAAACCACCTCAATTGTGAATCCTGCTGTGTTTCTTTCAACTGAAAATATAGAAGACTCTCCTGAGCATGATTGTTTACAGGTAATTGAAGAAGTTTATTCCAGGCGGCCAGATCTTAAGGATACCCCTCTAGAAGATCCAGACTGGGAGTCGTATACAGACGGCAGCAGTTTTGTTCGAGATGGAAAACGAATGACGGGATACGCCGTAACGACTATTGATGAAGTAATAGAATCTCGAGCCTTGCCTACAAAAGTATATCGGCTCAGAAAGCAGAACTGATAGCTCTTGCAAGAGCCCTAGACCTGAGCGAAGGAAAGAGAGTTAACATATGGACAGATTCTAAGTATGCCTTTGGAGTCGTACACGCACATGGAGCAATTTGGAAAGAAAGGGGACTGCTTTCAGCCCAAGGAACTGAAATCAAACATGCCCTCCAGATCCAGGAACTGTTAAAAAGCATCCAAAAGCCGACTGCAGTCGCTATAATGCATTGCAAGGCACATCAGCTGGGGAAAACTGCTCCACAAATAGGCAATCAATTAGCTGATAAAGCTGCAAAAGAGGCTGCAGAAAAAGGCATCCTAGTCTTAGTACCTGAAAAAGAAGTGGCCCTGCCTGATATACCCCCAAAATATGATGAGAAAGATCTTAAATTGATCACAAAATTACAAGCCAGAGAACAAATAAATGGATGGGCTGTTATGCCCACAGGACAAGTAGTCATACCACCCCCACTAATGAGAGAAATTGCTAGGAGGGAGCATGACAAAGTGCATTGGGGGGCAGAGAACCTGACGAAACACCTTCAGAAGATAGTTATAAGTCGAGCAATGACTGAAATTATTAGGTCTGTCACAGAGAAGTTGAAATTTGCCTGAAAAATAATCCGAACACTAGTAATAATCTAGTTTTTGGGGTCACGAAAGGAGGTAACTCCCCTGGAGACTATTGGCAAATAGATTTTACAGAGCTGCCTAGGAAAGAAGGATACAGGTACCTTCTGGTGTTGGTCGATACTTTTACTGGGTGGCCTGAGGCCTTTCCTTGTGGCACCAATAAAGCATGAGAGGGAGTCAAGGCTCTATTGAAAGAGATCATTCCAAGATTTGGTGTGCCCTTAGGAATGTCATCAGATAATGGGCCCCATTTTATTGCCACGATTATAAAGCAGTTGAGTAAAGTCCTAGCTATGACCTGGGATTACCATACCTCCTATCGGCCACAGTCGAGTGGTAAAGTAGAACGGATGAATTATACTCTTAAACAGCAGCTTGGAAAAATCTGTCAAGAGACATCAATGACTTGGGTACAAGCATTGCCCTTAGCATTACTGAGAGTTAGGGTTCAACCTCGTGGGAAAGGGAATTTGAGTCCATATGAATTATTATATGGACGACCCTATCAAGCCCCACACATACCGTGCACTACTCAAATCATGGGCGAAATAAATTTTTAAAACTATTTGATGTCTTTAGGGAATACCTTACAGGAACTCCAGAAGTACGTAGCCACCAGTAGACCCCTGGAGCATGACACACCTGCGCATTCGTTCCAACCTGGAGATTGGGTCTACGTCAAGTCTTGGAACGTGGAGCCCTTGACAGAGAAGTGGAAAGGGCCATTTCAAGTCCTTCTGACTACCTACACGGCTGTTAAGGTCTGGGGCAAGGGCCCATGGATCCACTATTCGCGAGTTAAGACAGCTCCTTCCCCGTGGACGGTGGAACAACAATCGCCGTTAAAATTAAAACTTAAAAGGACAAAATGTACAAACAGTTAACTCTAACTTTGGGAGTTATAATCCAAATAGTTTGGGTAGCAGGGTGGAACCAAAATTTATATTTGACTCTAATCCAGAATGTAACTAACATTTGGAATAAGAATGACTGCTGGGTGTGCACCCAGCTACCAACATCACTGGCAGAACCAGGGGTGCCTCTAATAGGGATACCCATGCCCATCAATGGGTCTTTACTTTCTAATTCACGATTCGGAATAGGACACCCAAATAACAGCTGGTGGCCAACACTTTATGGACAACACCAGGATGAAAGCCTACAAGTAGCCATAGCAGGCGATGAGCAAAATTCAACTCTTTGCCTCTATGGCTCAGGTGATGATTCCATAAGCCCGAAATCAGGAGATGATGGATGTGATAACTACACATCTCAAAGAAATAATGAAACTTTTGTAGGATGTTTTCCTGGATGTAATCGGACTGGATCATTTTGGAGACCTACAATGTCACATGTAAGTGGATATTCTGGTCTTCCGGTCCCAGTAGGCACTGGGTGGTATTGGTTATGTGGGAATTCAGCACGAAAAATGTTACCCCCAAATTGGCAAGGGTCTTGCACTTTAGGAACATTAATTCCTAATATGACAATAGTTGACAGGTTACACAAACAGAGTGGGTGGGTAAGAACCTTTATTAGGCGAACTAAGAGGACCCCCAATGCTATTGCAGAGTGACCCACTGCATTCCATAGTTTTGCTAGGTGGTTCCTTCCGTGGCTTGGGGTGAGTGAATTAGAAAAGACAATTGTGAATATATTTGCAGTAATTGAGGAAATTGAAAACAAAACTATGGATGCAATAAAGGCCTTGCAGATTGAAATATCTAGTCTATCACGAGTGGTCCTACAGAGTCGAATGGCCCTTGATTTATTACTGGTCTCCCAAGGAGGAGTTTGCACAGTTATAAATACAAGCTGTTGCACGTATGTAGATCAAAGTGGAAGAATCTCTACAGACTTGGAGGAAACTTGGGAACAGACTAAAATTTTACATCAAGTCACTAAGGACAATGCGTCCTGGGGATTTGAAGAAGTGTGGAACAAACTTACCTCATGGTTACCAAATTGGACTTGGTTAAAGAACTTGTTTATTATTACAGTAATTACAATATGTGTCTGTATTATAGCTTGTGTTATGATTCAATGCTGTAGTTATTGTTCCAAACTGAATATGAGAATCAAGTTTGGGTGTTGCAGCTTTGGATTTATGAGTCCAAAGTCTCAAGAAAAGGGGGGAGATGACACCTTGAACAGAGGCTTAGTGATGCCAAGATGATACCTTGTACAAAGGCTGAAAGATTACACTATGCCTTTGTTGGTAGTTCTGTGTCCTTGCTTTGTGCTTGCTTGAACAATTTGGAAAGTTTTGGTATGTAGAGATAGATAAGAGACCTAGGAGGCCTTGGGCCTTGCAGTCGGAACCAGCCAAGACGAACTAATTGTAACAAAAGACACAAACCATATGGGGTAATCCACACTGTGCATGCTTCAAGGAAGAATTTAACTAAAGGACACCAAAAAGATGACCACCAGAGGGTCCAGGGGACCCCAATGAACCACCAAAGACCCTCACAGAAGACCCTCAGAGACTTAAAGCACATGCGTAATGAAAATGCGAATATTACAACCAGTTCCTGGAAATGACATGAATATGTAGAATTATTTCAAGAATTTTAATGAATATGTATATACTAGAATGATATAAATCTCTACTCTCATGACTTACAGTATGCACGATAGGTGGAGTGATCCCCTGCGCTGTAATAAAGAATGCCTGCCTTCTGAAACTTAAAAGGAAGCGTTAGAGGGTTCTTTATTCAACCGATTTTTCTGGTATCAATATAATCCTTTAGACATAAACTGTTGACCAAGTCTGGGATGAGGATTGGATCCAGCCACACCTAGACTCCTCTCTGAGAAGGAGTTTAGAAAGCAAGGGGGTCCTTTCTGAACCTCATGACTCAACGGGAGGGTCTCCCTGACAGTTTTGTCTGACCCTGTTCTCTGTGCAGTAAATAATCCAGTGTACCTTGCCACCAAAACTTCTTAAACACTGTCGCATTTACCACTGAACCTTGTTATCTCACTGTTTTATACTAATAACGTATATTGCTGCTTCTCTCTTATGAGTGAAGTGCATCACTCCATCCATGACAGACTGCCCCATACTACCGCACTACCCACCAAGTGCACCCAGGTCCTTGAGAAAAAGCAGTCCCACAGATGGGTTTGCCTTTGCCCAAGGCAGGAGTAACCCAAACTGTCTTCCCTAGCATATTTTTCACGTGCCAACAAGGAGAGGTGCTCTGCTGGACCTCATACTCACCAACAATGAGGGGCTCGTTGGGGATGTGAAGGTCGAAGGCAGCCTTGGCTGCAGTGACCATGAGATGCTAGAGTTCAGGATCCTGAGGGGAAGGAACAGGGCAAAAAGCAAGCTCACAACCCTGGACTTCAGGAGAGCAGAATTTGGGCTCTTCAAAGATGTGCTTGGAAGAGTCCCATGGGATAAGGCCCTGGAGGGAAGGGGGGGCCAAGAAAGCTGGTTAATATTCAAGGGTCACCTGCTCCAAGCTCAAGAGCAGTCCATCCCAACAAATACGGTCAGGCAAAAATGCCAGGAGGCAAAAATGCAGGATGAACAAGGAGCTCCTAGCCAAACTCAAACACAAAAAGGAAGCATACAGAGGGTGGAAGCAAGGATGGGTAACCTGGGAGGAATACAGAAACATTGTCCAAGCATCCAGGGATGAGGTTAGGAAAGCCAAAGCCCACCTGGAGTTAAATCTGGCGAGTGATGTCAAGGGCAACAAGAAGGGCTTCTAGAAGTACATAGGAGACAAAAGGAAGACTAGGGAAAATGTGGGCCCACTGCTGAATGAGGCAGGGCACCTGGTGACACAGGACATGGAAAAGGCCGAGGTACTGAATGCCTTCTTTGCCTCAGTCTTTACTAGCAAGACCGGCCTTCAGGAATCCCAGGTCCCAGAGACCAGGGGAAAAGGCTGGAGCAAGGAAGACAGACCCTTGGTGGAAGAGGATCAGGTCAGGGACTACTTAAGCGAACTGGACACCCACAAATCCATGGGCCCTGATAGGATGCACCCACGAGTGCTGAGGGAGCTGGCAGAGGTCATTGCGAAGCCACTCTCCATCATCATGGAGAATGGGAGAGGTGCCTGAGGACTGGAGGAAAGCCAATGTCACCCCAGTCTTCAAGAAGGGCAAGAAGGAGGACCCGTGAAACTACAGGCCAGTCAGTCTCACCTACTGGAGAGAGTCCAGCAGAGAGCTACAAAGATGATTAGGGGACTGGAGCATCTCTCCTATGGGGAAAGGCTGAGGGAGCTGGGGCTGTTTAGCCTGAGGAAGAGAAGACTGAGAGGGGACCTCATCAATGCTTATCAATATCTCAAGGGCGGGTGTCAAGAGGATGGGGCCAGACTCTTTTCAGTGGTGCCCAACGACAGGACAAGGGGCAACAGGCACAAACTGGAACACAGGAAGTTCCGTCTGAATATGAGGAAAAACTTCTTCACGGTGAGGGTCACAGAGCACTGGAACAGGCTGCCCAGAAAGGTTGTGGAGTCTCCTTCTCTCTTCAACTTGCCAGATGTCTGCTGGAAATACAATGCAGCAGAGAGGAAACAGTCTAGGCAGTTCCTGGAGTGTGTGGAAGCTAACTTCCTGACACAGTTGGTGAGGGAGCCAACCAGGGAAGGCACCCCGCTGGACCTGTTGTTTGTGAACAGAGAAGGTCTTGTGGGTGATGTGAGGGTTGGAGGCCGTCTTGGGCATAGCGATCATGAAATGATTGAGTTTTGGATTCTCGGAGAAGTAAGGAAAGGGGTCACCAGAACTGCCACCTTGAACTTCCAGAGGGCAGACTTTGGCCTGTTTAGGAGACTGGTTGACAGAGTCCCTTGGGAGGCAGCCCTGAAGGGCAAAGGAGTCCAGGAAGGCTGGACATTCTTCAAGAAGGAAGTCTTAAAGACGCAGAAGACGACTGTCCCCATGTGCCGAAAGATGAGCTGGCGAGGAAGAAGACCAGCCTGGGTGAACAGAGAGCTTCAGCTGCACCTCAGGAAAAAAAGGAGAGTCTATAACCTTTGGAGGAAGGGGCAGGCAACTCAGGAGGACTACAAGGACATCGTGAGGTTATGCAGGGAGAAAATGAGAAGGGCCAAAGCCCAACTAGAACTTAACCTGGCTACTGCCATGAAAGACAACAGAAAGTGTTTTTATAAATACATTAGCAACAAAAGGAGGGCAAAGGAGAATCTCCCTCCTTTATTGGATGCGGGGGGAAACATAGTGACAAAGGATGAGGAAAAGGCTGAGGTGCTAAATGCCTTCTTTGCCTCAGTCTTTAATAGTAAGACCAGTTGTTCTCTGGGCACCCAGCCCCCTGAGCAGGAAGACGGGGATGGGGAGCAGAACGAAGCCCCCATAATCCAAGGGGAAATGGTCAGTGACCTGCTACGCCACCTAGACACACACAAGTCTATGGGGCCAGCTGGGATCCACCCAAGGGTACTGAGGGAGCTGGCGGAAGTGCTCACCAAGCCACTTTCCATCATTTATCAGCAGTCCTGGCTAACCGGGGAGGTCCCAGTTGACTGGAGGTTAGCAAATGTGACGCCCATCTACAAGAAGGGCCAGAAGGAGGATCCGGGGAACTACAGGCCTGTCAGTCTGACCTCGGTGCCGGGGAAGGTTATGGAGCAGGTCATATTTAGTGCCATCACGCGGCATGTATGGGACAACCAGGCGATCGGGCCCAGTCAGCATGGGTTTATGAAAGGCAGGTCCTGCTTGACTAACCTGATCTCCTTCTATGACAAGGTGACCTGCTTAGTGGATGTGGGAAAGGCTGTGGATGTTGTCTACCTGGACTTTAGTAAAGCCTTTGACACCATTTCCCACAGCATTCTCCTGGAGAAACTGGCTACTCATGGCTTGGATGGGTGTACTCTGCGCTGGGTAAAAAACTGGCTGGATGGCTGGGCCCAAAGAGTTGGGGTGAATGGAGTTAAATCCAGTTGGCAGCCAGTCACAAGTGGTGTTCCCCAGGGCTCAGTATTGGGGCCAGTTCTGTTTAACATCTTTATCAATGATCTGGACGAGGGGATCGAGTGCACCCTCAGTAAGTTTGCAGACGACACCAAGCTGGGCAGGAGTGTTGATCTGCCTAATGGAAGGAAGGCACTACAGAGGGATCTGGACAGGCTGGATCGATGGGCCGAGGCCAACTGTATGAGGTTCAACAAGGCCAAGTGCCGGGTCCTGCACTTGGGTCACAACAACCCCATGCAACGCTCCAGGCTTGGGGAAGAGTGGCTGGAAAGCTGCCCAGTGGAAAAGGACCTGGGGGTGTTGGTGGACAGCCGGCTGAATATGAGCCAGCAGTGTGCCCAGGTGGCCAAAAAGGCCAATGGCATCCTGGCTTATAGAAGAAATAGTGTGGCCAGCAGGAGTAGGGAAGTGATCGTCCCCCTGTACTTGGCACTGGTGAGGCCGCACCTTGAATACTGTGTTCTGTTTTGGGCCCCTCACTACAAGAAAGACATTGAGGTGCTGGAGCGTGTCCAGAGAAGGGCAATGAAGCTGGTGAAGGGTCTAGAACACAAGTCCTATGAGGAGCGGCTGAGGGAGCTGGGGTTGTTCAGCCTGGAGAAAAGGAGGCTGAGGGGAGACCTTATTGCTCTCTACAACTACCTGAAAGGAGGTTGCAGAGAGGTGGGTGTCGGTCTCTTCTCCCGAGTAACAGGCGATAGGACGAGAGGAAATGGCCTCAAATTGCACCAGGGAGGTTTAGATTGGGTATTAGGAAACATTTCTTCACCGAAAGGGTTGTCAGGCACTGGAACAGGCTGCCCGGGGAAGTGGTTGAGGCACCATCCCTGGAGGTATTCAAAAGACATGTAGATGTGGTGCTTAGGGACATGGTTTAGTGGTGGACTTGGTAGTGATAGGTTAATGGTTGGACTCGATGATCTTAAAGGTCTCTTCCAACCTAAACGATTCTATTCTATGATTCTATCATGTGCAATTCATAAGTATCAAATTACTTTCCACTTTCTTGTTGTCAAATTTTAAGCAAGGTTAGCGAGTCCACAGCCAATCCACTAGCTCTGTGTAAATTCCCAGCCATGGGTAATTTTGTCTCTGCAGTGGTAGATGTTCTCTTGGTGGCAGGAGAGTTTCCTGGTTCCAATTCTAGACTGGTTGCAGCTTTCAGGTGGGAGTGATGGATCCAAGTCGATTTTTCTTCCACCTTTACTGCTGAGAAAGGTTAGCAATACCAAAAATGGTCTCTGCCACCAAGGAGATAAGTTATCCTTTCTTTTGTGTACTTTTACCCAAACGTAATTTCCTAGATTGAAGGGGTGCAGAGCTCCTTCTAGAGGTACTGGCTGTACTAGCTGTGCCTGGGCCTGATTGTATTTTAATAATTTCTGAACCTTGTTGTGCGACTTGGTATACTACTTATATAGAACTTGCTTAGCATAACTTGCTTAGCATTAGTAGCTAAATTTGCTGAAGCCTTAGGCCGCAAGCTGTGAACTTTCACCTAGATATGTTGAACTTTTATCTAGTTAAGTAAAAGAAGGCCCCAGAGCTGGTTCAAGCTGGAAGATAAGGAAGCTACAATTGTCAGCAGAAGCTGCAACCTTAGAGATAAGAAAAGAAACAGCCCGCCTAGAGACAATGAAGGGACCCAATGAAGAACGGGAAGACCCCAGACCTTAATATTTCTATTGGTCCAAACTGTCACGCGAGGGGTGGGGAACTTAGATTGTAAGGGTATAATTGCCCAGGGATTTCTTTGTTCAGGGTCCCTCTTTGGAGGTACCCAGCTCATGCTGTAGTGCTATTAATAACAAGAACTTTATAGAAGAATCTATCTTTTGGCTTATCGATTCAGCAGAAACCTAGAGCTGAACCCTGTTATGGTGGCTGGCATGCGTAATTTCCATAACAACCTGTAAAATATACTGAGTCACCTTTTAATTTCCTGCTAATAAACTTACATGAGCGGGTACATAAGTTCTGGGGAGTTGTATCAGTCTTTCGAATCTAAATATTCATTAAGGCTAAAGGTAGTGCATGCAAGACACAGTTGCTTATTCGGCTGTAGCATAAATTCCTGGTGCAAACCAATTTTTCAGCACTGTCTGGGCTAGTGCAGCAGTCACAAAATGCCCTAGATGGTGATGCATATTTGATATGGGAATAAGGTGTTGCTTAGGTAAAATAGGAAGGTTTTCCATACCTGATCTCCATATTCCCTGGGAGTCTTTGGTTGCCTCATACCTCTTCCAAGAGTCAATTTCTTCAGCAGGAACAGTCAAACATATCTTTTCAGGAGCGGGCAACACCAGGTCAGACTGTCGGACTGCTTGTAAGCCCAGTGGTTTGTACGGCTGTCGTGCTGCGGCTTTAGTGGCAATATCTGTTAGACTATTTCTTATCTCTTCTTTTGTCCTTCTGCCAGTATAGGCTGGCTGATGAATGGCATCAAGTTTCTCTGGCAATTGTATAGCTTTTAATAGTTCAGTAATTTGCGGAGCATTGATATTTTACTTCCACTAGAAGTTATAAACCCATGCAGCTTCCATAAATGCCCAGTAGCGTGGCATACTCCAAATGCATATCAAGAATCAGTATAAATATTTACAGTCTTTTCTTTGGCCAGCTGACAGGCCTTTGTTAATGCAATTAATTCTGCTGCTTGTGCACTCGGCTTCGGACTTAGTGGTGAAGCCTCCACTACTTCATTCACAGTAGTTACTGAATAACCCATAACCCAGTTGCCATTCAGATAATGACGATTCGTCAACAAATTGTTCCAGATCGAGATCTAGAAATGGCACATCTGTTAAATCTTCTCAAGTCTTTTCAGCTTCATGGGTTGTTACTACACAGGTGTGGTGTGGAGTTCCTTCCCCAGGTAAAGGGAGTAGAGTAGCAGGGTTCAGCATATTAGTTAACATCCCCGAGGCTATTCCTTTCCTTTCATGTACAACAAAGTAAATGGCTTATCATAGTCTGGCAATCCCAGAGCAGGTGCAGCTTGTTTCAAAAGCTTGAATGTCTTTACCTTGTCCGTTGCCCAGTGAATGGGTTCTCCAGCATCTTGAGCAGTAATCTGTATCAGTGATTTTGTCATTTCCTCAAAAGCAGCTATCCAGGGATGGCAGAATCCTACAGCTCCTAAAAAGGCTCGTGTTTGGTTTTAGTAACTGGTCAGGGAAGATTTTGAATGGCTTTAATATGGTTTTCAGATAAATGCCACTCCTCTTGCTGGAGAATGTAACCCTCGTATTTTACACTTCTCTTATAAAAATTGTAACTTATGTGGAGAAGCCCTATGGCCCTTCTCAGCTAAGGCAAACAGTAAGGTATGGGTGTCAGCTATACAAAATTCCTTGGCTATTAATAAATCATCAACATATTGTATGAAAAACAGATCCTTTTTTTTTAAGCACATCATCCTGAAAATCTTTTACTAAAATTTTAGAAAAATAGTGGAGGACACAGCGAAGCCCTGAGGGAGCCTTCTCTGTTAGCTGTATCTTTCCCCAAGTAAATGCAAAAAGATATTGAGAGTCCAGATGAAAAAGTTGCCCATGTATGTATTAGGGGTAATTATGTTCATTAATTAAAATGTTTAAGACCAGATTCTCATAAGAAGGAGAAAATATCTTGTATTCAGAGACTCCTGCAGTGACTGCACAATAGATCCCTGCTAACTGTCAATCCTGGGTGAAATCTAGCTGCCCCTGTTGCATAGAGCAGGTGTATTGGGTTTGTGTGGCAAGGTTTTGGTGGCAAGGGGGCTAGAGGAGTGGCTTCTGTGAGAAGCTGCTAGAAGCTTCCCCTATGTCCAATAGAGCCAATGCCTGCTGGATCCAAGACAGACCTGCCACTGGCCAAGGCCAAGCCCATCAGTGATGGTGGTAGCACCTCTGTGATAACATATTTAAGAAGGGGAAAAAAAAAAAAAAAACCTGCTGCAGGAATATAGCAGCAAAGAGAGGAGTGAGATGTGAGTGCAACAACTCTGCAGACACCAAGTGAAGAAGGAGGGGGAGGAGGTGCTCCAGGCACTGGAGCAGAGATTCCCCTGCAGCCCCTGGTGAAGACCATGGTGAGGCAGGCTGTCCCCCTGCAGCCCATGGAGGACCCCATGCTGGAGCAGGTGGATGCCCGAAGGAGGCTGTGACCCCATGGAAACCCCACGCCGGAGAGCAGGCTCCTGGCAGGACCCATTGACCTGTGGAGACAGAGGAGCCCATGCTGAAGCAGGTTTGCTGGAAGGAATTGTGACCCTGTGGGGGACCAACACTGGAGCAGTCCGTTCCTGAAGGACTGCACCCCATGGAAAGGACCCACGCTGGAGCAGTTTGTGAAGAACTGCAGCCCATGGGAAGAACTCACATTGGAGAAGTTCATGGAGGACTGTCTCCCATGGGAGGCACCCCACGCTGGAGCAGGGAAAGAGCGTGAGGAGTCCTCCCCCTGAGGAGGAAGGAGCAGCAGAGACAACACGTGATGAACTGACTGCAACCCCCATTCCCCGTCCCCTTGTGCTGCTTGGGTGGAGGAGGTAGAGAAATTGGGAGTGAAGTTGAGCCCAGGAAGAAGAGAGGGGTGTGGGGAAGGTGTTTTTAAGATTTGGTTTTATTTTCTCATTATCCTACTCTGATTTGATTGGCAATAAATTAAATTAATTTTTCCCCAAGTTGAGTCTGTTTTGCCTGTGACGATAACTGCTGAGTGACCTCCCTGTCCTTATGTAGTGGTTTATCCCCAAATGGTAACCCAATACCACGCAGACGCTTACTCACTACCCCTGCTCTCCAGTGGGGTGGGGAGGAGAATCGGAGAGAAAGGAAAACTCGCGGGTTGAGATAAAAACAGTTCACCAGGACAGTGATTTGTAAAATGTTGAAATTTAGGTTCGAGTAAGAAATTCTTTATTCAGCGGCGCCGGGTGCACGGGGGATATCTCCGCCTAACGTGCACACCAGTGAATACAAAAAGCACTCTTTTATACATTTACTACATTAATATTCTATTATGGCTCATGCATATGTATTTCCGGGATACGCCTCCTTCCTGAGTTCCGCCTTTCTCCTTGCGCCTGCGCAGTAGTCCGTGAGGGTGGTCGTCTGGACTTATCCGAGGGTCGTTCCGATGAAGGCCGGTAGTCTTCCTCTCCCCTTTCACCTACTAAGCCTCAGTGAAGATTGTCCTTTGGATCACCTTTTGTTTGTCATTCTCCTGTTATCCGCTTTCTCAGCGTCCGTTCCTCGGTATCCGTTCTTTATCTAAATGCCCTTTCCGTTGGTATCATGTTCTCTGATTTATCACCTAGCTTAATCCCCCCTGGAATGTATGGTCTCATTAAACACGTCAAACAGAATATACGGTTTACAAACATTGTCTTAATTATCTCAGTCCCCCCTTTTCTATTTACTATGTAAATTCTTTTACACTAACTTAATTGGAAAACATGCTACCATACATCTAAACAAAAGACAAACTAGTATTCCTATAGCAACTATCACTATAAAGATTACAAAGATTTGTTTAAGCCACTGCACATTAGGTAGCCACGAAGTGACTTTGTCCCATACCTCTTTAAAACCCCAAGAGGTATCATCTTGGGTTATCCGATGTAAAATTTGGGTTTGAGCCCAAATTTGGTTTAAATCCGTAGCAATCTGTCCACTTTGGTCTATATATGTACAACAGCTGGTATTTATAATGGTACATACTCCTCCTTGTGCAGCTAGCAACATATCGAGGGCCATTCTGTTCTGAACTACCATTTTAGACAAACTACTAATCTCCTCCTGTTGGGCTCTTATAATGTCCATGGTAGCATTTTCCAATTTTTCAATCACTGCCAAGATATTCACCAATGCTTTTTCAATTTCACTCACTCCCAGCCATGGCAAAAACCACCTCACAAAGCTATGGAATGCTGTAGGTCGTTCAATTAAAGGGTTATCTCGCTTTATCCGTTGCAAAGGATTTCTTATAAATCCCCGAATTAATCGATTATGTAAAGTCATATTGGGAATAACTGCACCTAAAGTACATGTCCCCTTCCAATTCTCAGGTAAGGTTTTTCTTGCTGTATCATTACAAATCCAATACCATCCTGTACCTTCTGGAACTGGCCATTTAGTAGTATTTCCCACTTCACTATTAGCACCAATATCTATAGTTACATTACATGCGGTTTGATTTCCAACGAATACAGCATTAGTACACAGTATTTTCCCCATCCCTTTAGGTGGATTACATCTTTGCACACAATTAAAATAAGGCACTCGCGGAGTTGGGGTTATTATTTCAATTCGTCCACAAATTAGTCCAAGAAACGTTAGAGGGGGTTGGTACTCCTATCAAAGACATTCCCTGTGCCCCACGTTCAGGCATCTGGGTACAAATCCAACAATCGGATTTATTGACAAATTTACTAATTTGGTGTATTAATGTTACATGTGCGTTCTTTCCCCATTCCCCTTCAGCTAAGTTTACTATTACTAACATCAAGAACGGTATAATTTTATTCTGGTTGGACCCTCGTTCTGGACTCTCCATTTCATAGAAGACGGAGCTTTTTTCACTTGCGAATAATGTATCCACGCTTTCTTTTCCTGTATTTTAATTGCGGTATATGTAGTGAGTAGAACTTGGTATGGTCCTTTCCACTTTTGTTCCAGCGGGTCACCTAAAATGGTTTTAACGAACACATAATCACCTGGTTCAAAGTCATGTAATGGACCATCTAATCCACGAGCTCGAGTTTTACCTATTTGTTTAAACACCTCCTTTAACTGACGTTGCAAAGTACGTAAATAAATATACCAATATTCTTCTCCTACTTGACTAATATCCTCCCCTGAGAATGTATGTTGATAAGGCCGTCCATATAGAATCTCGAAAGGGCTTAAATTTTCCTTACTTCTCAGCTTGGCTCGAAGCCTTAGTAACGCAATAGGGAGAGCTTGATCCCACCTTTAAATTGGTTTCCTGACAAATTTTACTCAATTGTGTCTTTATTAAATGATTCATCTTTTCCACTTGCCCACTTGCTTGTGGGCAATAAGCTGTATGCAGTTTCCAATTATTTCTAAGAATTTACTAACTTGTTGAACTATTTGTGATATAAAGTGTGGTCCTCTATCAGAGGAGATCACTCCTGGTACTCCAAATCTAGGAATAATTTTTCTCAATAGAATTTTTGTTACCTCCCGGGTTTTGTTCGTTCTGCAAGGGAAAGCTTCAGGCCACCCAGAAAAGGTATCGGTTAACACTAATAGATACCTATACCCCCCCCTTCTAGGGAGTTCCGAAAAGTCTATCTGCCAATTTTGACCTGGAACATTCCCTTTATCAATGCTTCCAAATTTTACATGATTTTCTACCTTTGGATTATTCTTTAAACATATTTCACATCTACCAACTATAGTTTTCACAGTTTGAAAGAAATTTCTAGCTACTATTTGCTTGGTAAGGGAACTATACAAAGCTTCAGTTCCCGAATGAGTTTTGTCATGCTCTGATTTTATCAGTTTTCATAATATTCTAAAGGGCACTATTATCCTGTTATCTTTCAACATTGCCCATCCTGATGGGCCAATTTCAGCCTCTAAATCAGTAATTAGCTTCTGATCCTTTTCATCATATTTGATCATCTCAGGTAGGGGCAAAGATTTTTCAGGAATTAAACTTAATACCTCACCTTGTTCCGCAGCTCATCTTGCCTCGTGATCGGCCAATTTATTTCCCACTTCCCTGTCAGTGTTACCTTTCTGACGTCCTCTACAATGCATAATTGCCACTGCTGATGGAAGTTGTACAGCATCTAAAAGTCGCAAAATTATATCAGCATGCTTTATATCTTTCCCTTGAGCCGTCAAGAGTCCTTGTTCTTTCCGAATTGCTCCATGGGCATGGGCTACACAAAAGGCGTATTTCGAATCTGTCCAGATATTCACTCATAGTCCCTCAGCAAGTTCCAACACTCTCACTAGAGCAATTATTTCAGCTCGTTGTGCAGAGGTGCCCTTAGGGAGTGACTTTGCTTCCACCACTTGGTTTATAGTGGTCACAGCATATCCTGTCATTCAAACTCCTTTTTTTTTTTTTTTTTTTTCCTTTCTTTTCGAAACTGCTCCCATCGGTATACCAAGTATGATCAGCTTCTTCCAGCAGCTCTTCCTTTAGGTCAGGCCTACTCGCATACACAGTCTCAATGGTCTCTATACAATCATGCACAACGGTACCCATTTCCTGTTTATCACTTAAAAAGAAAGCAGGGTTGGTAATAGTAGATGTGACAATTTTTATATCATCCTGTTCCATCAGGACTGCTTGATATTTCAGGAACCGTGATGGTGAGAGCCAATGTCACTTGGGTCTGACCATTTTTCAACAGTTCATATAGAGGTTTAAATCACCAACCTGTCATTCCCAAAAAGGTTCGAAGCTCTTTTACCGTATTCGGTTCTGGGGTCCTGCAAATGGCTTCTTTTCGGTCACTCCCGAGCTGTCTCTGTCCCTTAGAAATCACAAATCCCAGGTATAATACTTCTTTCTTCAAGATCTGGGCTTTCTGTAAGGAGACTCGATAACCACTTAGTCCGAGAAAATTTAACAAACTCACAGTCCATTCTTTACATTCTTCTTTCTTTTCTGTGGCTACCAAAATATCACCCACATATTGCAAAAGAACTCCATTTCCCGAAGGCCTTTCCCAGGTCTCTAATTCTTTGGCTAATTGATTTCCAAAAATGGTGGGGCTATTCTTAAATCCTTGAGGTAACACTGTACAGGTTAGTTGGGTTTTCCATCCTGTATCAGGATTTCCCCATTCAAAGGCAAATAAATTACAGCTTTCAGGAGCTAAGGTGAGGCAAAAGAATGTATCCTTCAGCTCTAATACAGTAAACCATTCATAGGTTTCCTTTAGATTGGTCAACAAAGTATATGGGTTTGCCACTACCGGGTACAAATCTTCAACTACCTGATTTATCGCCCGCATATCCCGCACTAATCGATAAGTTTTGCCATCAGGCTTTTTGACAGGCAGAATAGGAATGTTATATTCTGAAGAACATTCAATTAATAGCCCGAATTTTATGAATTCTTCTATAATGCTTTTCATTCCTTGCCTGTCTTCCAATCTCAAGGGATATTGCTTTACCCTAACAGGTCGTGCTCCCTCTTTGAGTTTAACAACTACCAATTCTGCATTTTTAGCTTTTCCAGGTATTCCTGAGGCCCATACCCCTGGGTATACCTGGTCCTTTATTTCTTGTATGATTTCTTCTGCCCTAACTTGGGGTTCAGAGAGAACCAGACTTAAAATTTCAATATGGTTCTCTTCTGGTATTTTAAATTCAATTTCTCCATTTTTAAATTTTATCTCAGCATTCAATTGTTCTAATAAATCCCTTCCCAGAAGTGGTCTAGGAGCTTCAGGCAGGTAGAGAAATTTATGAATCCCTACATTCTTCCCAATTTTGAATTTTAAAGGTTTCAAAAAGAAAGCTTTCTCGACCTGTCTGGTTGCTCCTAGAACATTAACATTTTGTCTACTTACGGGTAATAAAGTCTGGTTTAATACTGAAAATGTGGCACCTGTATCTACTAGAAATTCTACAGGTTTTTCTTCTTTCCCTAGCTGAACTTTAACCAAGGGTTCTGCAAGGGAAGATTCCCCTGGTCCCCGTCAATCATCTTCCATGTTAGCAACCGTCACCAGTGTGCTCAATTTCGGGCAATCCTTTTTCCAATGCCCCATCCTCTTACAATAAGCACACTGATCTTTCGGGGGGGGGGGGTGGGGGTGTGATTACCTTTATGCGGGGTACTTACACCACTTCTCACGGCTCCTCTCCCTCCCTTAAAGTTATTTCCTAATGAACTCCGAGAGGGTACTTGACCCCCTGTGGTGCGCAAAGCGGCCACTGTAGCACTGGCAATTGTCTTTCCCATTATTTTTTTCTCTCTGGCCGTCTTTGTCCAATGCTACAAGCCGAGCAGCACCTTTTTAACTTCCCTTTCTGCTTTGTTTGGTTTTTTTTTGTTTGTTTGTTTGTTTTTTTTTCCTTTTTTCTATCGCCAGGATCATAGGATCCTGGGGTGCTAAATTAATTCGACATTCCTTTTGCCACTCAAGATGGTCTCGCAGAGTAAAGAACATATCTGTATAAACCCACCTCATCCCATTTTCCTTCCTGTCTCAAAAATAACGTAAGTTGTAACAAAGTATTATAGTTCAATGTACCATTCATTGGCCACTTCTCCCCACCTTACAACTTATACAAAGGCCACCATTGGTTACAATATTTTATCAACACTTTCTTACTTTCAGTCCCTTTTGATGAACCCACTATATCCTTCCAATGCATTATTATACATCCTAGAGGACTTCTTCTAGGAATCTCAACCGATTGTTGCCCCCCCATTACCAAATGTTATCCGACACTGAGCTCTATGTCCAGATAACCCAAATGGTACTTTTAGTACCCCAAAACAGATAACCCAAATGGTACTTTTAGTACCCCAAAACAAATAACCGGTTTCCTCTATACAAAACCCAAAAATAAAGAATATACTTACTCACTGTAATGGGTCCTTGTCTGCCTCCGCGATGATCCGATGAGTCGAGGAGTCCCTCCGAGAAATCCCGGGGGTACCCTAGGGAGTCCTGTTCTCAACGGATCTCGCAGTCCGACAGAGAAGGAGTCCCATCTGGGGTGCCAGATTGATTTGTAAAATGTTGAAATTTAGGTTCGAGTAAGAAATTCTTTATTCAGCGGCGCCGGGTGCACGGGGGATATCTCCACCTAACGTGCACACCAGTGAATACAAAAAGCACTCTTTTATACATTTACTACATTAATATTCTATTATGGCTCATGCATATGTATTTCCGGGATACGCCTCCTTCCTGAGTTCCGCCTTTCTCCTTGCGCCTGCGCAGTAGTCCATGAGGGTGGTCATCTGGACTCATCCGAGGGTCGTTCCGATGAAGGCCGGTAGTCTTCCTCTCCCCTTTCACCTACTAAGCCTCAGTGAAGATTGTCCTTTGGATCACCTTTTGTTTGTCATTCTCCTGTTATCCGCTTTCTCAGCGTCCGTTCCTCGGTATCCGTTCTTTATCTAAATGTCCTTTCCGTTGGTATCATGTTCTCTGATTTATCACCTAGCTTAATCCCCCCGGAATGTATGGTCTCATTAAACACGTCAAACAGAATATACGGTTTACAAACATTGTCTTAATTATCTCAACAGCAAAGAAAAAGTATAAAAATATATTAATAATGATAATAATGATAATATATACAAGGATACTAGAATATATAAAACAAATGATGCATAATTTCTCACCACCTGACGACCAATACAGCCCGTCCCGAGCAGCAGTCAGGGAGCAGGGATATTCCGCCCCCCAGCTATCCCAGAACAGCAAGTTCCAGAGAGAGCAGGCGAGGGAACGAACAGCCGAGCGAACGAATGAAAAGGCCCGAACAAACAAAAAAAAAAAAAAAAAAAAGGAAAAACAGGGAAACAAAAAGCAACCAGAAGGGAAGCTTAAGGATTAAGTGTCTAAGGGAAGTGGCCCACCAGCCGACCCTCACTTATATCGGGCATGACGTCTATGGCATGGAATACTCTCTTTGGCCAGTTTGGATCAACTATTCTGGCTATACCCCTCCCAAGTTTTTGCGCCTACACATTAGCAAAACCTGGGAAACTGCAAAATGTCCTTGGTCATTTAGCAGCAACCAACAACATCAATGTACTATCACCATTCTTCTCACACTAAATCCAAAACACAGTAGCTGCTAGAGACAAAACTAGCTCCGTCCTGGCCTAAACCAGGACAGCATCCACCCCTTATTCTATACCATTTACGTTATGCTCAGGTCTCTCACTTTCCAATTAATCACTGCCACTTTTTGTCTTTAATATATACATGCAGATATCATTCCCTTAGTCTATGGACCATCCCTCCAAAATATCTATTGATATCTGCTGGTAAATTTAATAATATCTATCGGTTGGTAAATTTAGGGGACTGACCTGGGTCTTTGGCTGGCCATGGGGTTCTGCTCTGTGCTTCCCCAGCTGATCTGTGTTTTGTTTCCCAGATTTTAATTCTTTCATCAGGAGTTAAGACAATCTCAAATCGTTGCCTCACATCAATCCACGTAGGGTTATAAACACAGAAGATGACGCATATAGTTTGTATCACCTTCTCCGGATCATTTCACAGTCTGGGCATTTGTTATTGCCCCCAAACCAAATCAGTGGGTGCAAATGGCATGTAGACTGTTCCCACAGAAAGCTGGCCATGTTCCAGTCTTGGCCTTATAATTTTTGTCAGAGAGGTGCTTGCAAACCAGAAGCAGTAGCAGTAGCTGGAGCAGAAACCAGAGTAAAAGCAGAAAAAAAGAACAGTAGGATAGACAGGTAGAGATGAATGTGGAATGTCCCTGATTTTCCTGTTCGGCCAGAGATTTTATTTAATTTCTGACCCAAAGGGGAAACTTCTCTCTGACATTTATAAATTCCAGAATGTAAAGAGCTCTTTTTTTTCCCCATTTGTTCAGAGGTCTTTACTTATTCTCCGCTCCAGAGGGGAAAATTTGTTTTGATACCTGATAGTCCAGTAATCCCAGATATACCAATAGTCCATTTGTGATGGGAACCAATCCTCCAAATGCTGGCATAGATAGCTCAGCTTAATATCATCAAAAGAACCAGACTGTGGCCATGTTTGGTATGCATCACCAGTAAAATTCCATTACCTCATTACATTACATTACAGTGTATAACGCGAACTAATATATGTATTAACAAAGTTAATATATTTTCATACTATAAAGACTGGTTGATACGATAGTTAGGGAAGGGAATTTTCATAACACCCTCCACCACAGGGCAAAAGCCAGGAAAATGGGGTGTTTTGGATCAACGTGGTTGGCAAGGGGACACATAGAGGTCCCTGCGTGAAGCTGTCTCCCGCTGGCAATTCCTAGCATGATCTGGGAGTGAAGAGTTTGGAAATGCATAGGGTGGAAATACCCAACTCTTCCATCTGATGGGAATGTAACAGTGAGTTCCTGAATAATAACCCATCACTCAGTCTAAAAGGGACAATGATAAAAGAACAGCAATGAAATTCTGGAGTGAAATAAATTAAAAGTGATAAAGGGAATTTGTATATTTACATAAAATAAAAACATCTGTGGCACTGCTGACAGCGAGGTACCTTAAGATTAGATGGGTCAAGAAAGTTTTGTGGATAAAAGTACTGTGCTAGACAGAATGTTTTGTTTTACAGAACTGTTTCTCCTTTCTCATGCATGAGCATATTTCAGGCAGTACAAGGGGCAGGGCACTCCTCTGGGCCACAAGGTTCAAACCTCTCTGCTGTGGACCCCTTCAGGACTGATACTCACACCAGGGCTCACAAGTCATTGCCATGAACATTAAGGTATTATTTTTAGCTTTCGGTACCTCCCAGTCTTTCCTGGTGAGGCCCTTGGTGTGCCACCAGGCTCCTTGGCAGAGGAGATGGAGGCCTGGTGATGAATGTGCCTAGAGGAGACACAAATTCCTGGTCCCTCTCCCGGATGAATTTTCCCATAGCATGCTGCACAGAGCAGAGCAGATCCTGTCTGTGGAGAGAAGCTCTCCCTTTTGGTCATTCGAGCTATTATATAATTTCCTTACAAGGAAACAACTCTATTCCTAAATGATGTTCTCATGAGAACTTCTTGCTGCACTTTTAGATAGAGGCAAAGACATGCAAGTGGTGTAATCACCAGTACCAAGTGGGAGCTGCCTGCAGGATGCTCCGGTACAATGAGCTGGCTGAGTTTGTCCTGTGGCCAAGGGATTTGTGCAGCACAACACAGGCCTGAAGGCCAAGCTGTATGTGTAGCACAAGGCCTGCGCCTACTCGGGTTAATTGTTATGTGGATCACTAACTCCTCGATGTACAGTGGTGTCCTGGTTTAGGCCAGGATGGAGCTAGTTTTGTTTTCAGCAGCTCCTGTGTTTTGGCTTTAGTGTGAGAAGAACAGTGATAGCACACTGATGTTGCTGGTTGCTGCTGAACCACCAAGGACATTTTGCTGTTTTCCAGGTTCTGCTAACATGCAGATGCAAAAACTTGGGAGGGGTAGAGACAGGATAGTTGATCCAAACTGGCCAAAGAGAGTATTCCATACCATAGACGTCATGCCTGATATAAGCGAGGGTCAGTCGGTGGGCCACTAGTTTTGACTAGATCTTTTTTGGTCTTTTGGGCTTTTGAGGCTTTTGAGACCTTTAACTTGCCCTAATCCTTAAGCTTCCCTTCAGGTTGCTTTTTGTTTCCCTATTTTTACCTTTTTGTTTTTCACTCGTTTAGCTGTTTGTTCCCTCGCCTGCTTTCCCTGGAACTTGCTGTTCTGGGATAGCTGGGGGGGGGATACCCCTGCTCCCTGACTGCTGCTCGGGACGGGCTGTATCGGTCATCGGGTGGTGAGAAATTGTGTATCATTTGTTTCATATATTCTATTATCCTTGTATATATTATCATTATTATCATTATTAATATATTTTCATATTTTTACTTTGCTGTCCTGGTGAGCTGTTTTTATCTCAACCCACGAGTTTTCCTTTCTCTCCAATTCTCCTCCCCACCCCAGCGGGGAGGGGGGGAGTGAGCGAGCGGCTGCGTGGTATTGGGTTACAATTTGGGGTTAAACCACGACAGTCCTTTTTTGGCGCCCAACGTGGGGCTCGAGAGGGGTCCGGCTAGCTCAGCTGAGAGAGCATCAGATTGAGGGTCCAGGGTTTAAAGCCCCTGATCAGGCTCAAAGGGTTGAGATAACAACAGACTTGACCAGAGTGTGTTAAAACAATTTGTTGTAAGCATCCATTGTATTACTTTAATTGCTGCTGGTCACAATGTTGTTTGAATTGTTTACCGAGTGCTTCTCAGAGCTGTATCGTGTATCACCTTACTGTATGCTGTTGGTCACTGTTTATGCGTGGTCTGTTACCTCTGGCCTTTTGATTAGGTTTATTGCTTCGGTGTGTGGTTTAGCACTGGCTTATGGCATGGTAAAATCATTGGTGTTTAGACCAGTTTACTACCTGTATTCATATACGATGGGAGGAAGCGATGTGCAGAACGAAGCGGCACCAACAGTTACAGCTTCGTACTTTGGGACTAATCTGGTGGGGACTATCAGTAATTATTCCTTTATCTTTTCCTTCCCGGGGGGTCAACAGGGGGAAACTTCCTCCTTTGCTTTCTCTCTCCCCTCCTGGGTAAAAATGCCTTCCTTTGATTTCTCGTTGCCCTCTTGGTTAGTTACGGGAGTTTCTGAAAACTTGGAATACTTTTGGGATGTTCGGACCGGATTGTTACTCCTATCAGTAGGAATACATTTGTGTCAAATCTTGCTTAAGCTCAGAAGCCGGTGCAGGCGTAGGCTCAGGGCCACCCCAGCTCCCTGCTACAGCCCCCGCGGCCGCGCCGTCCCCCGCCACGGGCGCCGCAGCCGCCCCACCCTGCGCTACGTGTACCGGGGCTGCTCCGCTCCTCGCCACACGGGCACCGCGGCTGCCACGGCCCCGACCCCCGCCGCAGGCACCGCGGCCGCCCCAGGGCCCGCCAGGGCCGCCGCGCCCGTCCCAGCCCCCGCTGCGGCCTCCGCGGCCGCGCCACCCCCCGCCATGGGCGCGGCAGCCGCTGCACCCCCCGCCGTGGGCACCGCGGCCGCGCCACCCCCCGCTCCGGCCGCTGCGGCCGCGCCAGCCCCCGCCATGGCCCCTCCAGCCCCCGCCACGGCCACCGCGGCCGCTCCAGCCCCCGCCGCCGCTGCTACACCCCCCGCCGCGGCCACCGCTGCTGCCTCAATCGCTGCTACGGGCCATGGGCGCTGCAGCTGCTCCACCCCCGCGGCCGTCCCAACCCCTGCCATGGGCATCGCTGCTGCCCCAGTCCCTGCCATGGGCACCGCGGCTGTTCAAGCCCCAGCTATGAGCACCGTGGCTGCTGTGACAGGCACTGCAGATCCACCCGTGCCATTATCAGTTGCCCCTATACAAAAGAAAAGCACAAAGAAATCAGCTCGCGTCCCGAAAGATGAGGATGAAGCAGGGACATCACAGGAACAGGGAGAGGCAGAAGCAGAGATAATCACCCGACCCCTATCCCTGACTGAGCTGCGAGATATCCGAAAAGATTACAGCCGTCATCAAGGTGAGCAGCTTGTCACCTGGCTGCTCCGATGCTG
Organism: Phoenicopterus ruber ruber; assembly: GCA_009819775.1. Classification (NCBI taxonomy): domain Eukaryota; kingdom Metazoa; phylum Chordata; class Aves; order Phoenicopteriformes; family Phoenicopteridae; genus Phoenicopterus; species Phoenicopterus ruber. Next base: position 8,689,882 of record CM020247.1, on the reverse strand, counting down.
GGATAATGGGGCCAGTAGCCTGGAACTAGAGGGCAGGGAAGCCAGGCAGCTGGGATCCTTGTCTAAGGAAGCAGCCATTGACAGGGCAATTGGAAGAGAACCAGAAGCCCGCAGTCTGTGGAGGAGACTCCTGTCAGGTGTGAGGGACAGGTATTTCTTTAAGGAAGACATTATATGCCATCCAAAGAAGTGGACCAATATGGAGGGAGGTATTCAGTTTCTGAGGGAATTAGCTGTGCGGGAATTGATTTACCATGACCTGGATAACCCGCAGACACCTGTAGATCCAGAGGAGGTCCAATGTACCCGACCCATGTGGCGGAAGTTTTTACATAGTGCACCATCATCGTATGCCAACTCATTGGCAACAATGAGTTGGAAAGACGATGAGGCACCACTGGTGCGTGCAGTGGCTAACCAACTCCGGCAGTATGAGGACAATATCTCTTCCTCCATACGGGCCTGTGTCTCGGCTGTGGAAAAACTGGCTGAAAGAATGTGCCAGGAGTTTCGGCAACTCAAAGAGGAAAGGTCCTACTTGCCACCTGTATGGAGCAGAATCTCAGCTGTTAGGAGAAAATTTTCCCCTGCTCAAGAGAGACGGTACACACGGCGAGGTACCCTGTGGTTTTACCTCCGTGACCATGGAGAAGACATGAGAAAGTGGGATGGAAAACCCACCTCGACCCTAGAGGCAAGGGTACGTGAGTTGAAAAAGAAAACAGCTACAAATAAGGGTTCTTCTAGGAAAAGTGCTGCTCCAGTCTCCAGTGGGCAGTTCCCCAGATGGGGTAGAAGGGCTTCTGATTCGTACTTACAAGAAATGAGAAACAGGGATGAGATTCAACCCCATGCGTCCCACACGGACCCATTTGTTGACAGTGGGTATTATAATCAGAATTAGAGGGGCCCTGCCTCCAGCCAGGTGGAGGAGAGGGACAACCAAGTTTACTGGACTGTGTGGATTCCATGGCCTGGCACATCAGCCCCCCAGAAGTACAAGGCTCTAGTGGACACTGGTGCGCAGTGCACCCTAATGCCATCGAACTATAGAGGGGCCGAACGCATTTCTATTTCTGGAGTGACAGGGGGGACCCAAGAGTTAACTTTATTGGAGGCCGAAGTGAGCCTAACTGGGAACAAGTGGCAAAGGCACCCCATTGTGACTGGCCCGGATGCTCCGTGCATCCTTGGCATAGACTACCTCAGGAGAGGGTATTTCAAGGACCCAAAAGGGTACCGGTGGGCTTTTGGTATAGCTGCTGTGGAGACAGAGGACATTAAGCAGCTGTCCACCTTGCCTGGTCTTTCAGAGGATCCTTCTGTTGTGGGGTTGCTGAGGGTCAAAGAGCAACAGGTGCCAATTGCTACCACAATGGTGCACCGGCGGCAATATCGCACCAACCGAGACTCCCTGACCCCCATCCATAAACTGATTCGTCGACTGGAAAGCCAGGGAGTGATCAGCAAGACTCGCTCACCCTTTAACAGTCCTATATGGCCAGTGCGGAAATCTAACGGAGAATGGAGACTAACAGTGGACTATCGTGGCCTGAATGAAGTCACGCCACCACTGAGTGCTGCCATGCCGGACATGCTAGAACTTCAGTACGAACTGGAGTCCAAGGCAGCCAAGTGGTATGCCACCATTGACATTGCTAATGCGTTTTTCTCAATTCCTTTGGCAGCAGAGTGCAGGCCACAGTTTGCTTTCACTTGGAGGGGCATCCAGTACACCTGGAATCGACTGCCCCAGGGGTGGAAACACAGCCCCACCCTTTGCCATGGACTGAGCCAGACTGCACTGGAAAAGGGTGGAGCTCCAGAACACCTGCAATACATTGATGACATCATTGTGTGGGGCAACACAGCAGCAGAAGTTTTTGAGAAAGGAGAGAAAATAATCCAAATCCTTCTGAGAGCCGGTTTTGCCATAAAACGAGGTAAGGTCAAAGGACCTGCACAAGAGATCCAGTTCCTAGGAATAAAATGGCAAGATGGACGTCGTCAAATCCCAATGGACGTAATCAACAAGATAACAGCGATGTCTCCGCCACCTAACAAAAAGGAAACTCAAGTTTTCTTAGGCGTTGTGGGTTTCTGGAGAATGCATATTCCAAATTACAGTTTCATTGTAAGCCCTCTCTATCAAGTGACCCAGAAGAAGAACGATTTTAAATGGGGCCCTGAACAACGACAAGCCTTTGAACAAATTAAACAGGAGATAGTTCATGCAGTGGCCCTTGGACCAGTCCGGGCAGGGCAAAATGTTAAAAATGTGCTCTACACCGCAGCCGGGGAGAATGGCCCTACCTGGAGCCTCTGGCAGAGAGCACCAGGGGAGACACGAGGTCGACCCCTGGGGTTTTGGAGCTGGGGATACAGAGGATCTGAGGCCCACTACACTCCAACTGAAAAAGAGATCTTGGCAGCATATGAAGGGGTTCGAGCTGCTTCAGAAGTGATCGGCACTGAAGCACAGCTCCTCCTGGCACCCCGACTGCCGGTGCTGGGCTGGATGTTCAAAGGGAGAGTCCCTTCTACGCATCATGCCACCGATGCCACATGGAGTAAGTGGGTTGCACTGATCACACAACGAGCTCGAATAGGAAACCCCAGTCGCCCAGGAATTCTGGAAGTGATCATGGACTGGCCAGAAGGCAAAGATTTTGGAATGTCACCAGAGGAGGAGGTGACGCGTGCTGAAGAGGCCCCACCATATAATAAACTGCCAGAAGATGAAAAGCAATACGCCCTGTTCACTGATGGGTCCTGTCGCATTGTAGGAAAACATCGAAGATGGAAAGCTGCTGTATGGAGTCCTACACGAAGAGTTGCAGAAGCCACTGAAGGACAAGGTGAATCGAGTCAGTTTGCAGAGGTGAAAGCCATCCAGCTGGCTTTAGATATTGCTGAGCGAGAGAAGTGGCCAGTGCTCTACCTCTATACTGACTCCAGGATGGTGGCGAATGCCCTGTGGGGGTGGTTACAACAATGGAAGCAGAGCAACTGGCAGCGCAGAGGCAAACCCATCTGGGCTGCCGAACTGTGGCAAGATATTGCTGCCCGTGTAGAGAAGCTTGTTGTAAAGGTACGCCATGTAGATGCTCATGTACCCAAGAGTCGAGCCACCGAGGAACATCACAACAACCAGCAAGTGGATCAGGCTGCTAGGATTGAAGTGGCTCAAGTGGACTTGGACTGGCAACGTAAGGGTGAACTATTCCTAGCTCGGTGGGCCCATGACACCTCAGGCCATCAAGGAAGAGATGCAACATACAGATGGGCTCGTGATCGAGGGGTGGACTTAACTATGGACACTATTGCACAAGTTATTCATGAGTGTGAAACATGCGCTGCAATCAAGCAAGCCAAGCGGTTAAAGCCTCTCTGGTATGGAGGACGATGGCTGAAATATAAATATGGGGAGGCCTGGCAAATTGACTATATCACACTCCCACAAACCCGCCAAGGCAAGCGCCATGTGCTTACAATGGTGGAAGCAACCACTGGATGGCTATAAACATATCCTGTGCCCCATGCCACTGCCCGGAACACCATCCTGGGCCTTGAAAAGCAAGTCTTATGGCGACATGGCACCCCAGAAAGGATTGAGTCAGACAACGGGACTCATTTCCGAAACAACCTCATAGACACCTGGGCCAAAGAGCATGGCATTGAGTGGGTGTATCACATCCCCTATCATGCACCAGCCTCCGGGAAAATTGAACGGTACAATGGACTACTGAAAACTACACTGAGAGCAATGGATGGCAGAACCTTCAAAAACTGGGACACACATTTAGCAAAAGCCACTTGGTTAGTCAACACTAGAGGATCCACCAATCGGGCTGGCCCTGCCCAGTCAAAACCTTTGCATACTGTAGAAGGAGACAAAGTTCCTGTGGTGCATGTAAAAAACATGCTGGGGAAGACAGTCTGGGTTATTCCTGCCTCAGGCAAAGGCAAACCCATCCGTGGGATTGCTTTCGCTCAAGGGCCTGGATGCACTTGGTGGGTAATGCAGGAGGATGGAGAAGTCCGATGTGTACCTCATGGAGATCTGATTGTAGGTGAAAATAGCCAATAGTCTGAACTGTGTGATGTTAATTGCTATAATATACTGCATATAGTCATTTATATTATGTATATATTGTATATAATCATGTATATAATCATTTCTATAGTTGTGTTCTATATCAAAGGTATTACAGCAAGAATCGCCCGACTCAATGAAGAGCGACCTCTGATGAAACCGAGCAAAGTGCAGCAGTGATGGACTGACTTCAACAACTGGCGCACAGTCGGGATCAACACCTTCGATCTGCCGACTGCGGACAAGCTACACCAGCCGTGCCAGATACACCAGCTGTAAGTTCCAGATGCAGCATGCAACAATCTGACACCGCACACCATCTCTCCTGCCCTGAGAGACTGTTAAGACAGATGGAACCCAGGATCGTGGACTAAATGAACTCAATAGACATTTTGGAGGGATGGTCCATAGACTAAGGGAATGATATCTGTGTATATATTAAAGACATAAAGTGGCAGTGATTAATTGGAAAGTGAGAGACCTGAGCATAACGTAAATGGTATGGAATAAGGGGTGGATACTGTCCTGGTTTAGGCCAGGATGGAGCTAGTTTTGTTTTCAGCAGCTCCTGTGTTTTGGCTTTAGTGTGAGAAGAACAGTGATAGCACACTGATGTTGCTGGTTGCTGCTGAACCACCAAGGACATTTTGCTGTTTTCCAGGTTTTGCTAACATGCAGATGCAAAAACTTGGGAGGGGTAGAGACAGGATAGTTGATCCAAACTGGCCAAAGAGAGTATTCCATACCATAGACGTCATGCCTGATATAAGCGAGGGTCGGTCGGTGGGCCACTAGTTTTTTCTAGATCTTTTTTGGTCTTTTGGGCTTTTGAGGCTTTTGAGACCTTTAACTTGCCCTAATCCTTAAGCTTCCCTTCAGGTTGCTTTTTGTTTCCCTATTTTTACCTTTTTGTTTTTCACTCGTTTAGCTGTTTGTTCCCTCGCCTGCTTTCCCTGGAACTTGCTGTTCTGGGATAGCTGGGGGGGGGATACCCCTGCTCCCTGACTGCTGCTCGGGACGGGCTGTATCGGTCGTCGGGTGGTGAGAAATTGTGTATCATTTGTTTCATATATTCTATTATCCTTGTATATATTATCATTATTATCATTATTAATATATTTTCATATTTTTTACTTTGCTGTCCTGGTGAGCTGTTTTTATCTCAACCCACGAGTTTTCCTTTCTCTCCAATTCTCCTCCCCACCCCAGCGGGGAGGGGGGGAGTGAGCGAGCGGCTGCGTGGTATTGGGTTACAATTTGGGGTTAAACCACGACAAGTGGTCTTCTCGTCAGGTTCACTACATGTCACAACTGATATCTAGTATTTTGCATATTAGTAACATAGCATAATCCAATTATGCTATTATTCCTATCAAATGTGACTAATTATATATGTAAAAATAGCTTCTCTTATCTCTAGAATAAATTTAGATTCTTAAAATACCCCCTTTATTTAAGATTTTTTATTTTGATTACTGAACATGTGTGGGAAAATAACGGAAGATTGGCGAGGAGGATTGTAAACATGCTGAAGTGACTTGCAGCTGGGGTGTAGATGGGGCTTGCTTGCCTTACTGTATGTTAGAGTCTAGTGCTCGTTAGTGGCTGCTTTTTGCTTTCGCTGCTTGCTGTACTGCTTATCATCTTACTCTGCTGTGCCTGGGAACATTTTGATAACAACAATTGCTCATGCGTTGATTATGGGATTCAAACTGGACAGGGTAGTAGTAACGAGAAGTATCAAAATGCAACTTTTGAGAGGAGCGCCTGCATCACTGAAACCCTTGATTATACCAGCAGTCACAAATGCTACTGGTAATGTAGGCGCCCTAGCAAATACCTTGAGGGAAATTGGGGCTGTAACTTCAGGACCATCTGTGCAGGTGGTGAATAAAGGAAAGCTGGCAAAACCAAAAGCAGTTACATCACAGGTGACAAGGAAACAAATGTGGAATGATCTTGTACAAGCCAGTGTCCCACGATCAGAAATAAATGGGATTACAACATCAGAAATGTTTCGCCGATGGCAAAAGTTAGTGCCTATGCAAAAAAGTCAACCGCCTCTGGCCCTGCCACCAACTCCACCCCCGCCTGCCACCTCAAGGCAAGGCACTACCTGGCAAATGCCAAAACAGCAGAAATGAAGGCTTGGCAGGTCCCCCAAAATTGCCGCCACTGTAGCCTCTTACCGTGAGGGGGACCAACGCCCCTACGTTCCTTTAACTATAGAGTGGCGGTCTGGGGGGATTTTATATGTGTTAGCTCTAGTGGATACCAGAGCTGAAGTTACTGTATTACAGAGTAATATTAATAATAAAGAAGCCACATCACAGATCTGTGGACTGGGGGGAAATCTGACCCCTGCCCTCCAAGCTAAGGTTACTTTAACAATAGGAAATGCCACTCCATTTACCATGACGGTGTTAATTGCCCCAATTAAAGAATATATCTTGGGTATTGATGTGTTGGCAGGACGAACAGTTGAAACTTTAAATGGTCACTTCTGCTTTGGGACTTCGCAAGCGGGATTCACTATTCGATCTATAACTGTCTTGCGTGGATTCCTGAAGTGGGATCCTGTTGTGCTGCCTGTGCCTGCCAAGGTGGTAACTGTAAAACAATATCGTATTCCAAGGGGAGAGGAGGAAATTACTCAAATCATTCAGGCACTTCAACAAGTGGGAATCGTTAAGGAAATCATGACTGCTTTTAATAATCCTATTTGGCCTGTTCGAAAACCAGACGGCACTTGGAGAATGACTGCACATTATAGAGAACTGAATAAAGTCACCCCTCCACTTGCAGTTACGGTACCAGACATGGTTGCTCTTATAGAAAAAATCAGCAAAAATTTACAACTCTGGAAGGTGGTGATAGATCTTGCTAATGCTTTCTTTTCGATAGCCATTACATATTTATAAAACGTGCACATAATTGTACTATTTGTACGCAGCTACATTATAGGCCATGGGGAAAGATAAAACGGGGTCAATGTGCCTTGAATACCTGGCAGGTCGATTACATGGGCCCCCTGCCCCTGTCGAGGGGGTGGCGATATGTATTCACTGCTGTGGATACAGTGTCAGGACTGGTTTTTGCTAAACCCACCAAATGTGTGTCCTGGTTGCGGCTGGGATAGGGTTAATTTTCGCCAGAAGCTGGCCGGGGTCTAGTCTATACCATGTGACCGTCACACTCACTATATAGAGGGGGACGACCGGAGGGGTGGGATCTCTGCTCAGGAGCGGGCTGGGCGGTCGGGCTCCGGTGGGGAGCGACCTGTACGGGAAGCACTGCTAAGTACACTCTGTTGTTATTGTTGAGGTTTTTTGTTTGGTTGTTTTTTCTTTCCCTTTGTTGTTTGGTTAAACTGTTGTTGTTGTTAACCCACGAGTTTTGCCTGCCTTTGTCGCGTGGCTCAGCCTCTGGCTGGAGCTAAACCACGACAATGTGCTAATCAACATAGCACAATTGAAGCATTAGAACAACTCATTCATCAATATAGACCTCACCAAATACAAAGTGACCGAGAAACACACTTTAGTGGACATAATGTCCAAGATTGAGCTCAAGGGCTAGGGATAGATTGGATATTCCACATTGCCTACCATCGCCAAGCTAGTGGCTTGATTGAAAGAATGAATGGGATGCTGAAGGAACAATTAAAAAAGCTAACTTTACAACATTGGAGTTCACATATTACTAAAGCATTTTTTGGTTAAACAGCCGGAATATTCATAATCAAACACCCTATGATCGTATTACAACACCTCCAGTACCAAACATGTTGAGGACTGAAATTCTTCCTGATGGTATCTCTCCCAAAATATTAACTACAGGGGAAATGGAATTGTTTACACTGATGGATTGCGTGGTGGGACCGCAACCTATTAGTCTAGACGTGAAGATTCGTATAATAAACCCTGAGAATGCTATATGGTTCTGTATCCCAACTTCTCCTCTTATTTTACATCCTCTGTTGATATCAGATTCTCGAGTTCTTGTATTTCAGGTATCTTTGACAAATACCTGCATCTTATTTAGAGGAGAGAGCATTGGAATGGTGTTATTGGTGTCACGAACCCAACATCGAATTGAAGTTCAATATGAAAAAGTACAAGCCATAGCTCTCCAGTCTGTGTGGGCAATTACCCCACATCAGGTTATCAAACACAGTGATATTAGCTGAAGGGGCTGGAGCAACGGCATATGTATTACTGGAAGGAGATGACACTCCTGTTTTCCTCCCTTATCACAGGTTGGCTCGTCGTGCTTTGTAGTCTTGTACTACAGGCACGTGCCCTGGATACATTTTCACGAGATCAACATGTAAATACTTGGATTTGGTTGGCCTCTACTGTAACTAACTCATCTGCCTTTTGTATTGAGGGAGGATTAACAGCTGCAGATCTTTTGGCAACATGTTTCATTGGCGTGCCAACCCCAGTAGCTGTATTACAGGATTATACTATGCTAAGTGCTTTTGATATTAATGTTCCTCGTTGCTATTCTTTCCGAGTAGGTAATGGCTGTACGCCAAGGAACATTACAAAATCTATTGGCAGCGGACTATCTCCTTCTTCGACACCATAAACACTGCCTCAATTTCGAAGGCATGTGTTGCTTCAACATAACTGATGAATCAGCCAGCATAGAGGATGACATTCAACATCTCCAGGATTTAATGCATCAAATGAAACAACCTACTGGTGGTGCCTGGCTAGCTGAGTGGTTTAATTCCCTGACAGGATGAGTGGGATACCTGATTCAAAGCATTATTGTAGAGATGTTTATTCCTTTTTTTCTATATGTGTTTATTACATGCCTCTGTAAATTACCCTGCCCTACACCCCGCAAGCCCAAATGGACACCTCCAACTTTGCCAGCCCCAGCAAAAGTGGTCCCTTGAGTGAGGGGGTGGAATGTGGGAAAATAACAGAAGATTGGCGAGGATTGTAAACATGCTCAAGTGACTTGCAGCTGAGGTGTCAAAAAACACATATATCATACTAATTGTTGTTTAGCCTTGTGTGTTGGACAAGTAGACCATCTGTGTTTAGATAACATAGGCCTGTGATAGACTTAGAGGCGCCCTATCGAACACACTTGAGATTCCTGCCCTGCTGTGGGAAAGATCAAAGCACAGTGGTAAACTATGCCTGCACAAATCCCTGATAAACAAGCAAAACCAGCAGGTTCGGTGATCCTCTAGCATGGACCGAGCTCTGCAGTGCCTGTGTCCCTGCTTGTGTGCCTCTGCCCGGGTGCTGCTTCAGGGATCCCCCAGTTGGTGAGGTAACGAGAATAAATTTACTCTTTGCATTTCATTTGTGGTTTTGTGGTTGTTCTGCGTCCTGCCTGTGCCGGCTCACACAACATGTAAGGTAGAGTTTGGCAGCTAAGAGGATCACTTGTCAGTAAAGACTGGATGATTTTTGCAGAGCTGTAGGTATGAGACAGAAGATATTTTGCAACTTGTGTCTCTGTGTATGGTGCCTTGGGGAATGGGTCCTCCTGGCATAAGGTTTGTTACTACTACCAAAATACAAATATGAAGACATTAAGCTGCATGTACCCTTCAGGGCAAACAACTTTAGGGTTCCCAATGTACAAGAGCATTGTACAAACAGGCAGATACACACTGTCATTCAAAAAAAAAAAAAAAAGAATTTGGTGCTTAATAGTTAACAATTGGAGCAATCTCTTTTATGTATCTCTGCTTCCAGAGTCTCACATGGAAGGCCAGAAAAACCCAATATCTGCTTTAATTTGCAGAATGCACCAACGGGGTTTTTGGATGTGTTAAATGAGAGAGTCAATTTTAAAAGAAAGACTCAGTAAGTGTAAATTAAAATAGCTCCACTGATTTCAACAGAACTGTGTCAGTTTGTACCAGTAGATTGACTCTCTCATTGTCTCATCCAATCGAGCCTTGCATGGCTGATGTTGTTAAAAGTCTTTTTGAAATGTCTGATAACAGACAGAAAAATAGTGTGCATATTTTTAATATGTGTATATTTCAGTGTCTAGAAAGTGATGTCAGGAAAAAAAAAAGAAAATGGAAAAAAAGAAAAGAAACCTAACAAAAACTCCCAGGCTTCAAATTCCCTTGCCTATTTCACTTGACTTTTACTGACAGTCTTTTTCTGATGTCTTTTTTTTTTTTGACAGTAAATTTATTATGGCTGTCACCACAACAAGTAATTGGTATGCTGTGTGCTCTAGGGAATGGGAAAATCATGAGTGACAAAATTACACTATTGTGAATAGTTGTGGACTGGAACAGAGAATGTTCCCAGAGAGCTGCTCTGCAGTAGGTCTGAAAAGGCCCTGTGCCTTCCCCTCTTATGCAGCTTTCTTTCAGTCCTCCTGTTATTTTGTGGGTACTTCAGGATTCTTCCAACCCTGCATCAAATCTATACCTAAAAAGTAACTTCCATATATCCTTCACAGCATAAAAATGAAAAGCCTCCTAAAGCATGTGCTAAAAGTAACAATTATTTCCATGGTGCATAGTGGTAATTATTAATGACTTAAACTCACTTAACACTTTAGATAAGCTGAGCACTGGTTATCAATTTCTTTTCCTTTCTGCAGCAGGTAAGAACTCTTTCCCACTGAGTCCACTAGTTTTTATTCAGCAGTTATTCACATGCTGTGGCAGAGTAAAAAATCAACAAGGGCTTTTTTTTCTCTCTTCTAGAGATTTGTTTTCAGCTGCAGGTTACAGTTATCTCCTCCAAAAAGCACCAAACATTGCTATTGGCTGACTCAGCCATTGCCAGTATTGGTAGCTGTCAGAAAGTTTGCCTTGGTTTTAATTCTTTAGATTTTAAAGTTATGTCAAAGACATTTAGTGTAATAAAATTAACATTTTATTAAAATTATTGCAATTTACTGTAATAAATAAGAGCCTGTTTTGCATATTTCATGAGAACGCGATATCATCTCTCATCTCCCTCCCCCTATAATGTACAAAAAATGTGGGAGGTGGAAAAAGATTATCTAAAATTTAACCTTATCTGCCAGTCTCTTCCTGTATGAGGGTAAAGTTGATTCATGTGGGGACTCATGCTGACTCCAGTAATATTTATTTGTCTGAGCAAAAAGCATCCAGTTCAGTAAGGATGATCAGGACTGAGTCCCTGGGTTGCTGGCCTCTTTGGCTACTCTGTTTTTCCATGGAGGATGAAACTTCTGGTCATTTGAAGGACATGTTGCAGGATCAGGAGCTAGCCATTTAATTGCTACCCTTTCTTAATTTTCCCACATTCCTTTGCAGAGTAATAGGACTTATTTTCACTTAGCATACAGGAAAAATGAAGTACCACCCATGGCTTGCCAGTACAGACCTTTTCCACTTGCACCAGAATGAATGGATTCCAGCTTTACACAGCACTTTTCTTTGACATTCTAGTGCACTTTACAAAATGATAACGACCAAGTTCAGTGCAATGGCTCTAAAGGCGAAAATTGGGCAGCCATTGTGTACTTGATCTTGTTTATGCTGAGTAGGGCTGAGCAGGCTGTTTCACTGAATGGGGGAAAGTTGGCTGGAAAGCAGCATCCTCTTGTAACAAAACTGAGTATTACTGGTCTTCAAGGTGACCTTTGTTGCTTCCCACCATAGGCTCTTTTCCCTAGCACCACTGAGCTTAAATATTTGGGGCTATCTGCACCCTTGGCAGCTCTATGTGCTAGCAGGAGAGAGCCTAAGCAAGGCCCCCAGACCCTCCTGTCCTTTCATGCTGGCAGTCTGCTTTCCAAAGTGTGGTGCATTGACCCTGGCTGGATGCCAGGTGCCCAGCAAAGCTGCTCTATCACTCCCCCTCCTCAGCTGGACAGGGGAGAGAAAATAGAACAAAAGGCTCATGGGTCGAGATAAGGACAGGGAGAGATCACTCAGCAATTACCATCACGGGCAAAACAGACTCAGCTTGGGGAAAAATTAATTTAATGTATTGCCAATCAAGTCAGAGTGAGAAATAAAGAAATGAGAAATAAAACCAAATCTTAAACACACCTTCCCCTCACCCCTCCCTTCTTCCCGGGCTCAACTTCACTCCCGATTCCTCTACCTCCTCCCCCTGATCAGCACAGGGGGATGGGGAATGGGGGTTGCGGTCAGTTCAACACACATATCTGCTGCTCCTTCCTCCTCAGGGGGAGGACTCCTCACACTCTTTCCCTGCTCCAGCGTGGGGTCCCTCCCATGGGAGATGGTCCTCCATGGACTTCTCCAACGTGGGTCCTTCCCACGGACTGCAGTTCTTCACAAACTGCTCCAGCATGAGTACCCCTGTGGGGTCACAAGTCCTGACAACAAACCTGCTTCAGCATGGGCTCCTCTGACTCCACAGGTCCTGCCAGGAGCCTCCTCTCTGGCATGGGCTTCCCATGGGGTCACAGCCTCCTTTGGGCATATCCACCTGCTCTGGTGTGAGGTCCTCCATGGGCTGCAGGTGGATATCTGCTCCACCATTAACCTCCATGGGCTGTAGGGGGTCAGCCTGCCTCACCATGGTCTTCACCAGGGGCTGCAGGGGAATCTCTGCTCTGGCACTTGGAGCACCTCCTCCCCCTCCTTCTTCACTGACCTTGGTGTCTGCAGAGTTGTTGCTCTCACATCTCACTCCTCTCTCCGATGCTATATTCCCACAGCAGTTTTTCTTTTTCCCCTTCTTAACTATGTTATCACAGAGGCGCTACCACCATTGCTGATTGGCTCAGCCTTGGCCAGCAGTGGATCCATCTTGGAGCCAGCTGGCATTGGCTCTGTCGAACATAGGGGAAGCTTCTAGCAGCTTCTCACAGAAGCCACCTCTCTAGCCCCCCCACTACCAAAACCTTGCCACGCAAACCCAATACACAAAGCTAAAGAAAAAGTGAGGCTTTGTCTGTTTTTTACAGGAAAAAACCCTGCCTTACTGCCTTCTTTATGATGCTAAGTCAGGGTTAGACTACTTTCTGGGCTCATCCAGTCTGATCTGGACTTGGAGATGCAGAAAGTGCCTTCTCTGCCCCACGGAGGGTCTGCAGTGCTGGCTCCAGATGTGTCCCAAATGCTCTGTGCTGCTCTGCGGGCTGTCAGCTGAGTGGGCACCTGATTGGCCAGCACCCAAAGCCACTCAGTTGGCAGGTCTGCCAGAGAAAAAAATAGCTATGCCTTTTTGTTTCCATCATGATGAATACATACTCCTCCTGCCCTCAGAAAGGGCCATGCTTTGATGCACTGTCGGTTTGCCCCAGCAAGTGCTGTGAGGCTGAGGAGTCAAGGCCACTTCTAGGGGAGAGAGGCATTGGTGTCATGAGAAGGAGTTGGAGGGAAACTTTGGGGAGTAGGGCTTTCATCGCCCATGGTGCATTGGAGAGGGAGCAGCACAGGTAGGAGCTGCTCCTTCTGGAAAAGAAAAAAAAAATACATTAAAACCTCCCCTACCCTGTTATCAGAAGCAAGAGATGATCTGTGTGATGGAGGCAATGAGCAGTGGATTCTGGCGCTGCACCACTCAGCTGGGCCTTCCTGCCTCCTCTGCGGCTGCAGCCACTCATCCACATACTTCGACACGGAGCTCCCCGGAGTGCTGCTCCCTCTGCCCATGCCTACAGCTACCCTGGCTCTGGCAGCGCCAAGACTTCCTCCATCCTATAAATCCTCCATTGCTGAAGCTTCCTTGACAAGTCTTCTTATCATCTGAAAATAGCTATTCCTGTTCCCACGATGCCAGATGCCATTGCAGCTTTGGGAACACCTCTTGCTTAGCCAGCTCCCATCTGTGCCAAGCCCTCTCTCAGACTGAGCTTCTCTGTAAGCTCCAATTTTGTGATGCTCTTGGTTACACCTATCAGTGCTCTGAAATTTTCAGCACAGAGTGCTGTCAAGTGGGAAGAGGAACCACCACCACCAAGGAATGCCTGAGCAGATTGAAGACTTCAGTAGTGGATTTCTTGGGTCCAGAAACATCTCTGGCAGATCCAGTAATGCCAGCATTTCTCTCCCTAGGACAGTTGCAGTATGTCAGTGCCACTTCCACTGCCCCATTCTGCAGAGGAGGGCCAAACTAGATTCTAGAGAGTAGCTCAAAAGCCTATAAAAATGTGTCTTTCAGTGAAATCCTATAGGACTTCCCTATACATATAATTTCTGGTGTGCTTGAAATGTCTCAGTCTGGCCACCAAACTTGATGATAGATAACATCATATAGTGGAATGTGTGATAGCTTTATTTTTGGTGGCTTTAATCACCACTACTTTAAATATATTGAGCAACATATAAGGATGATATTCATTAGCAAGTACAGTCCTCCTAGTCTGAGAATACATTTGCTTCACTACATATCCTAATTGGATGTCCTTTAATAACAGTGAAGCTTTGGTGGAAAAGGTTGGAAAATAACTGCGCAGCTCAGAAAATTCACACACAATAATTCTACTCCTTCAACTTCCCTCTTCCCCTTGTGCTGTGTACTGCTAATCTCAAGACAAGAGTATGTTAGCTCTCCATCTACTGTTCTCTTCCTACCACCCCCAAATAAGAGCAAAACAGCCTCCCGTTCCTTAATTGAGCTTGGCTCTTATGATGCTATCACATGTTTTGTCAGAGAGTTTATAGCTATTGACATTCATTTTATTAGAAAGAATCATTTGAAATAAAAACAGTACCTTCCTTGTGGAAGCAGCAGTAAAGTTGGCTCAGATAACAAAGTGATTTTTCTCTGTGGCCAGAGCATCTTTCCAGCTGTGAAAGCTCACCTGGATGCTGCAGAGCCTCAAAAGAACAGTCAGGGAGGTGGGAGAGAGGAAAGAATAAATTGCCACAGCATTAAATGTGAGACAGGGAATGTTTCTTTTCCTTTATGTGGATTGCCCATTATTTCAGCTCATGAGGTCACAGTGCAGGTGCTTACCTCTTTACTTGGAAAGGTGAGGATCCATAAGAAGAATGTGGGAGCACAGGTGACAGTGGTCTACTGCAAGGGTGGCATTCAGGCACAACAAGTGAGAGAGACATTTCATGCCCTTGTTAAACTCTCAGAATTTGATCCCAAATCTCACCTTAATCAGGACGAGGCAGGGGATTAAATAAATTGTTCTTTTCTTTTCTTCTTTTCTTTTCTTTTCTTTTCTTTTCTTTTCTTTTCTTTTCTTTTCTTTTCTTTTCTCTTTTCTTTTCTTTTCTTTAAGAGAAAATAAGAGTATATTCTAGCCATCACAAGTGTAGAGAAAAGCTAGCAAATATACAATCTGAATGTTGCTCTGAAGGTTAAAAAAGTGCCAGAAAGGTCTGATCTCAAATGTAAACCTCCTGTATTTTGGTGAGCTCTTGACAGGCTGCCTCTTGATGAACTTGGTGCTCTTCTCAGAATTGAATTTTTGTTCTCTGGAGTACAGAAAACATTAACAGGAGTTAATAATTCCTTATTTATTATTCTTTTATGAAAGCACATCTGCTGAAGTTGCAAATACAGAAAAGGCATAATCTTGGTTGCTCAGTCACTGCAGTGTGTGTTTCTGAGGTCTCTATTTTTTTTTTCTTGATTTTTGTATATGCTTGCAATGCTTTCTGGTTTAAAAAAAAAAAAAGCAAACAAAATATCCTACCTCTGAGTTTCAGTTTGATGTGAACTATGTCAAGTCCCCACAGAAAAAAATAAAATCTTGATCATTTATTTTACTTTGAGCTGACGTGAACAAGCCCAGCAACCTGCTCTTGTTCCCTGATACTTGATCAAAGTTCATTTTCTGCTTGGGCAACACTTCCTTCAACCACTTGCTTCATTCGCAAGATAAACTTCGCAAAAGACAATATGATCAAAGCAAGGTAGGTTGGGCAATGGACATTCCATCTGATAAATATAAGTTTGCACTTGCGCCAAGCTGAGACTCAGAGCCGAATGGTACTTCATTTGAGGGTGAGGGGCTTTCAAATTCCCCCTTAGACCTTTCAAGTGCAGCAGGCAGCCTCCCCTGGGAAACATCCTCATTGTGTTCGGCAGCCTCTTGCTCTGCAGGGGGCTGCAGCAACCAGGAAGTCCCTTCCAGGGGGTCATCCTCTACCCTTGTGGGAGATGTGGTCACTGGCCCACCATGTTTGCACTTAAGGGCCCTTGTGGTCCTCTAAGCCCCTTGCCAATAAGATGCTTGTAGCAACACAAAATTCATTTAGCTTTCCTAATTAACAGTCTTCATTTTAACAGTTTTTTCTGTTCTGCTAGCCTGTAAGTCAAGGCCTCAGAACTAACAGCCCCACCAGCACTTCTGTCACCACCATCCTGCCCGCTACTCCTCTGTGCTCAAAAGTCATCATGGTCTTTGAGCGCTAAAACCATTTGCTTACTGTTGCACCCTGCCAAAAACTGGCTTAGCTGTACTAATTAGTGGCCTTGTTTGTAACTGTGCCATTTTACTTTGATGTCCTGTGAACAGCAGCCACAGCCTTATCACCACAGCTAGCACTTGTATGACCAACCCCCTAACTTCCGACAGCCTCTGTCATAGCACCACTGCCTGCCCTTTTCTCACCAGCATCCTGCTGGCTACTCCTCTGTACCACATAACAATCATGGTCTTTCAGCTCTGCATTGTTCCCATCACTCTTACTGATCTGCTTGCTATTCCTGCAGTAGGTGTGGTCTCCAAGAGCATGGGGCTGCAGTCTGTCCCCCAAAGCCTGGGTCTGGCTGCTTTTACAGTAATCAGGACAGTCTTGATTGCATGCTCAGTCTTCTTATTTGCAGCATCAACCTAAGGACAAGGAAATGCATATAGCACCGGCCTGCACCCCATAACAGTCTTACAGGTAGCTGCAATGTCCCTGTCATGGTTTGACCCTGGCTGGATGCCAGGTGCCCAGCAAAGCTGCTCTGTCACTCCCCCTCCTCAGCTGGACAGGGGAGAGAAAATAGAACAAAAGGCTCATGGGTTGAGAGAAGGACAGGGAGATCACTCACCAATTACTGCCACAGGCAAAACAGACTCGACTTGGGGAAAAATTAATTTAATTTATTACCAATCAAATCAGGGTAGGATAATGAGAAATAAAACCAAAACTTAAACACACCTTCCCCACACCCCTCTCTTCTTCCTGGGCTCAACTTCACTCCCGATTCCTCTACCTCCTCCCCCTGATCAGCACAGGGGGATGGGGAATGGGGGTTGCGGTCAGTTCAACACACATATCTGCTGCTCCTTCCTCCTCAGGGGGAGGACTCCTCACACTCTTTCCCTGCTCCAGCGTGGGGTCCCTCCCATGGGAGATGGTCCTCCAAACACTTCTCCAATGTGAGTTCTTCCCATGGGCTACAGTTCTTCACAAACTGCTCCAGCATGGGTCCTTTCCACGGGGTGCAGTCCTTCAGGAACAGACTGCTCCAGCGTGGGTCCCCTGCGGGGTCACAAGTCCTGCCAGCAAACCTGCTCCAGTGTGGGCTCCTCTCTCTCCATGGGTCCACAGGTCCTGCCAGGAGCCTGCTCTCCAGTGTGGGCTTCCCACGAGGTCACAGCCTACTTGGGGCATCCACCTGCTCCGGCATAGGGTCCTCCACGGGCTGCAGGTGGATATCTGCTCCACCATTAACCTCCATGGGCTGCAGGGGGACAGCCTGCCTCACCATGGTCTTCACCATAGGATGCAGGGGAATCTCTGCTCTAGCGCCTGGAGCACCTCCTCCCCCTCCTTCTTCACTGACCTTGGTGTCTGCAGAGTTGCTGCTCTCACATATTCTCACTCCTCTCTCCGATGCTATATTCCCGCAGCAGTTTTTTTCCCCCCCTTCTTAAATATGTTAACACAGAGGTGCTACCAGCGTTACTGATGAGCTCGGCCTTGGCCAGTGGTGGGTCCATCTTGGAGCCTGCTGGCACTGGCTCTATCGGACATGGGGGAATCTTCTAGCAGCTTCTCACAGAAGCCACCCTGGTAGCCCCCCTGCTACCAAAACCTTGCCACGCAAACCCAGTCCATTCTACCCCTTGCCTCTATGAATCACATATTTAAGAATTATCATTACAAGCCACACTCATCACACAATCTTCACAAACTTCAGTCACATTAACAAAAAAAGAATTCCCCACACCAAAATCAAAATAATATCATCACAAAACCGAACGAAAGTGGACAATTTACACACACACTCCACCCCTCGTCCCTTCACCACAATTAGAACAACAGAAATTCCCCACAATCATTCCGCTCTCTAACAATGTTGAGTCCATGTTTTGCCTGTTACTTCTCCCAATTACCATCCTTATCTTGAATTCCTCATGCCCCACCTTGGGCGCCAAAAAGTATGTGGGTACATGAGCATCTACATGGCATACTTCTACAACAAGCTTCTGTACATGGGCAGCAATATCTTGCCACAGTTTGGCAGCCCAGATGGGTTTGCCTCTGCGCTGCCAGTTGCTCTGCTTCCATTGTTGTAACCACCCCCACAGGGCATTCGCCACCATCCAGGAGTCAGTATAGAGGTAGAGCTTTGGCCACTTTTCTCACTCAGCAATATCTAAAGCCAGCTGGATGGCTTTCACCTCTGCAAACTGACTCGATTCACCTTGTCCTTCAATGGCTTCCGGAACTCTTCGTGTAGGACTCCACACGGCAGCTTTCCACCTTCGATGTTTTCCTACAATACAGCAGGATCCATCAGTGAACAGGGCATATTCCTTCTCATCTTCTGGTAGTTTATTATACGGTGGGGCCTCTTCAGCACGCGTCACCTCCTCCTCTGGTGACATTCCAAAATCTTTGCCTTCTGGCCAGTCCATGATCACTTCCAAGATTCCTGGGCGACTGGGATTTCCTATTCGAGCTTGCTGTGTGATCAGTGCGACCCACTTACTCCATGTGGCATCGGTGGCATGACGCGTAGAAGGGACCCTCCCTTTGAACATCCAGCCCAGCACCGGCAGTCGGGGTGCCAGGAGGAGCTGTGCTTCAGTGCCGATCACTTCTGAAGCAGCTTGAACCCCTTCATATGCTGCCAAGATCTCTTTTTCAGTTGGAGTGTAGTAGGCTTTGGATCCTCTGTTATCCCCGGCTCCAAAACCCTAAGGGTCGACCTCGAGTCTCCCCTGGTGCTCTCTGCCAGAGGCTTCAGGTAGGGCCATTCTCCCCAGCTGCGGTGTAGAGCACATTTTTAACATCTTGCCCTGCCCAGACTGGCCCAAGGGCTACTGCATGAACTATCTCCTGTTTAATTTGTTCAAAGGCTTGTCGTTGCTCAGGGCCCCATGTGAAATCATTCTTCTTTCGGGTCACCTGATAGAGAGGGCTTACAATGAAACTGTAATTTGGAATATGCATTCTCCAGAAACCCACAATGCCTAAGAAAGCTTGGGTTT
Source organism: Phoenicopterus ruber ruber (assembly GCA_009819775.1). Lineage (NCBI taxonomy): Eukaryota > Metazoa > Chordata > Aves > Phoenicopteriformes > Phoenicopteridae > Phoenicopterus > Phoenicopterus ruber. The sequence continues at coordinate 8,670,444 of CM020247.1, read as the reverse complement.
CCTTTTTGTGAGCTGGTGGAGACATAGCTGCTATTTTGTTGATCACATCTGTCGGGATCTGACGACGTCCATCTTGCCATTTTATTCCTAGGAACAGGATCTCCTGTGCAGGTCCTGTGACCTTAACTCGTTTTATGGCAAAGCCAGCTCTCAGAAGGATTTGGATTATTTTCTCTCCTTTCTCAAAAAATTCTGCTGTGTTGCCCCACATGATGATGTCATCAATGTATTGCAGGTGTTCCGGAGCTCCACCCTTTTCCAGTGCAGTCTGGATCAGTCCATGGCAAAGGGTGGGGCTGTGTTTCCACCCCTGGGGCAGTTGATTCCAGGTGTATTGGACTCCCCTCCAAGTGAAAGCAAACTGTGGCCTGCACTCTGCTGCCAAAGGGATTAAGAAAAATGCATTAGCAATGTCAATGGTGGCATACCACTTGGCTGCCTTGGACTCCAGTTCGTACTGAAGTTCTAGCATGTCCGGCATGGCAGCACTCAGTGGTGGCGTGACTTCATTCAGGCCACGATAGTCCACTGTTAATCTCCATTCTCCGTTAGATTTCCGTACTGGCCATATAGGACTGTTAAAGGGTGAGCGAGTCTTGCTGATTACTCCTTGGCTTTCCAGGTGACAAATCAGCTTATGGATGGGGGTCAGGGAGTTTCGGTTGGTGCGATATTGCCGCCGGTGCACCATTGTGGTAGCAATTGGCACCTGTTGCTCTTTGACCCTCAGCAACCCCACAACAGAAGGATCCTCTGAAAGATCAGGCAAGGTGGACAGCTGCTTAATGTCCTCTGTCTCCACAGCAGCTATACCAAAAGCCCACCAGTACCCTTTTGGGTCCTTGAAATACCCTCTCCTGAGGTAGTCTATGCCAAGGATGCACAGAGCATCTGGGCCAGTCACAATGGGGTGCCTTTGCCACTTGTTCCCAGTTTAGGCTCACTTCAGCTTCCAATAGAGTTAACTCTTGGGACCCCTCTGTCACTCCATAAATACAAACGTGTTGTGCCCCTTTATAGTTTGATGGCATTAGGGTGCACTGTGCACCAGTGTCCACTAGAGCCTTATACTTCTGGGGGGCTGATGTGCCAGGCCATGGAATCCACACAGTCCAGTAAACTTGGTTGTCCCTCTCCTCCACCTGGCTGGAGGCAGGACCTTTCTAATTCTGATTATAATACCTGCTATCAACAAATCGGTTCGTGTGGGATGCATGGGGTCGAATCTCATCCTTGTTACTCACTTCCACCCGATCTGGGGAACTGCCCACTGGAGACTGGAGCAGCAATTTTCCTGGAAGAACCCCCATTTGTGATTGTTTTTCCTTGCAACTAATGTACCTGTGCCTCTAGGATTGAGGTGGGTTTTCCATCCCACTTCCTCATGTCCTCTCCATGGTCACAGAGGTAAAACCACAGGGTACCTCGCTGCGTGTACCGTCTCTGTTGAGCAGGGGAAGATTTTCTCCTAATAGCTGAGATACTGGTCCGTACATGTGGGAAGTAGGACCTATCCTCATCGAGTTGCTGAATCTCCCGGCACAGTTTTTCGAACAGGTTCTTGGCCGAGGCCAATTGTATGAAGTTCAACAAGGCCAAGTGCCTGGTCCTGCACTTGGGTCACAACAACCCCAGGCAACGCTACAGGCTTGGGGAGGAGTGTCTGGAAAGCTGCCAGGCGGAAAAGGACCTGAGGGTGTTGGTCGACAGCCGGGTGAATATGAGCCAGCAGTGTGCCCAGGTGGCCAAGAAGGCCAACGGCATCCTGGCTTGTATCAGAAATAGTGTGGCCAGCAGAGCTAGGGAAGTGATTGTCCCCCTGTACTCGGCCCTGGTGAGGCTGCACCTTCAGTACTGTGTTTAGTTTTGGGCCCCTCGCTACAAGAAAGACATTGAGGTGCTGGACCCTGTCTAGAGAAGGGCAACGAAGATGGTGAAGGGTCTAGAACACAAGTCCTATGAGGAGCGGCTGAGGGAACTGGGGATGTTCAGCCTGGAGAAAAGGAGGCTGAGGGGAGACCTTATTGCTCTCTACAACTACCTGAAAGGAGGTTGTAGAGAGATGGGGGTCGGTCTCTTCTCCCAAGTAACAGACAACAGGAGAACAGGAAATGGCCTCAAGTTGCACCATGGGAGGTTTAGGTTGGATATTCAGGAAAATTTCTTCACCAAAAGGGTTGTCGGGCATTGGAACAGGCTGCCCAGGGAGGTGGTGGAGTCCCCATCTGTCGTGGTTTAACCCCAAATTGTAACCCAATACCACGCAGCCGCTCGCTCACTCCCCCTCTCCCCGCTGGGGTGGGGAGGAGAACTGGAGAGAAAGGAAAACTCGTGGGTTGAGATAAAAACAGCTCACCAGGACAGCAAAGGAAAAATATGAAAATATATTAATAATGATAATAATGATAATATATACAAGGATAATAGAATATATAAAACAAACGATACACAATCTCTCACCACCCGACGACCGATACAGCCCGTCCCGAGCAGCAGGCAGGGAGCAGGGGTATCCCCCCCCCAGCTATCCCAGAACAGCAAGTTCCAGGGAAAGCAGGCGAGGGAACAAACAGCTAAACGAGTGAAAAACAAAAAGGTAAAAATAGGGAAACAAAAAGCAACCCGAAGGGAAGCTTAAGGATTAGGGCAAGTTAAAGGTCTCAAAAGCCTCAAAAGCCCAAAAGACCAAAAAAGATCTAGAAAAAACTAGTGGCCCACCGACCGACCCTCGCTTATATCAAGCATGACGTCTATGGTATGGAATACTCTCTTTGGCCAGTTTGGATCAACTATCCTGTCTCTACCCCTCCCAAGTTTTTGCATCTGCATGTTAGCAGAACCTGGAAAACAGCAAAATGTCCTTGGTCGTTCAGCAGCAACCAGCAACATCAGTGTGCTATCACTGTTCTTCTCACACTGAAGCCAAAACACAGGAGCTGCTGAAAACAAAACTAACTCCATCCTGGCCTAAACCAGGACACCATCCCTGGAGGTATTCAAAAGACGTTTAGATGTGGCCCTAAGGGACATGGTTTAGTGGTGGACTTGGTAGTGATAGGTTAACGGTTGGACTCGATGATCTTGGAGGTCTCTTCCAACCAATTCTATGATTCTATGATTCTGTGATCTTTTGGTCAGTCTTTCCACAGCCAAGATGCAGGCCTGTAGGGAGGAAGAGAGATTGTCTTCGTACTGTCAGAGTTGGTCAGCCGCTGCATGCACTGGTGGTGCCTCATCATCTTTCCAACCCGTTGTTGCCAATGAGTTGGCATACGATGATGGTGTACTCTGTACAAACTTCTGCCACATGGCTCGGGTACATTGGATTTCATCTGGATCTATGGGTGTCTGTGGGTTATCCAGGTCATGATAAATCAGCTCCCACACAGCTAATTCCTTCCAGTACCTCTCTCCATAGTGATCCACTTGCCTAGGTGGCATATAATGTCTTCCTTAAAGAAATACCTGTCCTTCACACCTGACAGGAGTCTCCTCCAGAGACTGCGGCCTTCTGCCTCTCTTCCAATCGCCCTGTCAATGGCTGCTTCCTTAGACAAGGATCCCAGCTGCCTGGCTTCCCTGCCCTCTAGTTCCAGGCTACTGGCCCTGTTATCCCAGCATTGGAGCAGCCAGGTGACAAGCTGCTCACCTTGATTACAGCTGTAATCTTTTTGGATATCTCGCAGCTCAGTCAGGGATAGGGGTCGGGTGATTATCTCTGAGTCTGCCTCTCCCTGTTCCTGTGATGTCCCTGGTTCATCCTCATCTTTCATGAGGCGAGCTGATTTCTTTGTGCTTTTCTTCTTTTGTATAGGGGCAACTGACACAGGTACGCGTGGATCTGCAGTACCTATCACGGGGGTTTGAGTAGCCACGGTGCTCGTAGCGGGGGCTGGGGCAGCCGCGGTGCCCGTGTCAGGAGCTGGGGCAACCGCGATGCCCGTGGCGGGGGCTTGAATAGCCGCGGTGCCTGTAGCAGGGGTTTGGACGGCCGAGATACCCGTAGCAGGGGGTGGAGCAGCCGTGGCGGGGCCTGGGACGGCCGCGGCGCCCGTGGCGGGGGCTGGGGCGGCCGCGGGGGCTGTAGCAGGGCCCGAGGCGGCCGCGGCGGGATCTGAGGCGGCCGCGGCGGGATCTGAGGCGGCCGCGGTGGCCGTGGCGGGTGCTGGCGCGGCCGCTGGGGCTGTAGCAGGGGCCTGGGCGGCCGCACCGTGCCTATATCTGCACCGATTTTTAATCTTAAGCAAGATCTGACACAAATTCATTCCTAGTAATAGGAGCAAGCCGGTTCGAGCATCCCAAAGGTATTCGAAATTCTCATAAGCTCCTGTAACTACCCAGGAGGGGAAAGGGAAAGCAAAGGAAGGCGTTTCCCCCGGTGACCCTCCGGGGAGGAAAAATAAAAAGTATGATTACTGATAGTCCCCACCAGATTGCTCCCAAAGTACGGAGCCATAACTGTAACCATAACCGATGCTGCCTCTCCGCATGTCGCCCCCCCCCCCACCCCCACCCCCGCACTGAATATGAATACAGGTAATAAAATGGTCTAAGTACCAATGATCTTATCATTTCACAAGCCAGTGCCACATAGCACAGCAAAGTCGTACCTCTAATCCAAAGGCTAGAACTGAAAAGCTTCATATAAATACTGGTGAACAGCACACATGGCAAGTAGGGTGCTATATAACACAACTTTAAGAACAACTCTAAGAGCAAATAAAACAACATTATGACCAGCGATGATTAAACTAATGTAATGGATGCTTATAACAAATTGTTTTAACACACTCTGGTCAAAACTGTCGTTAACTCTTTGAGCCTGACCAAGGGCTCAAACCCTGGCCCCTCAGTCTGATGCTCTCTCAGCTGAGCTAGCCTGGCCCCTCTCATGCCCCACGTTGGGCGCCAAAAAGGACTGTCGTGTTTTAACCCCAGATGGTAACTGAATACCATGCAGCTGCTCACTCACTCCCCCATCCTCCCCAGTGGGGTGGGGAGGAGAATCGTAAAACAGTTCACCAGGACAGCAAAGAAAAAGATAATAATAATTATATATTAATAATATGTGGCCAGCAGGTCAAGGGAGGTGATTCTGCCCCTCTACTCTGCTCTGGTGAGACCCCACCTGGAGTACGGCATCCAGCTCTGGAGCCCTCAGCACAAGACAGACATGGACCTCTTGGCATGGGTCCAGAGGAGGGCCACAAAAATGATCAGAGGGATGGAGTACCTCTCCTATGAAGACAGGCTGAGAGAGTTGGGGTTGTTCAGCCTGGAGAAGAGAAGGCTTTGGGGAGATCTTATTACAGCTTTTCAATACTTAAAGGGGGCCTATATGAAAGATGGGGAAAAACTTTTTAGCAGGGTCTGCTGTGATAGAAGAAGGGGTAATGGTTTTAAACTAAAGGAGGGGAGATATAGGCTAGATATAAGGAAGAAATTTTTTACAATGAGAGTGGTGAAGCACTGGAACAGGCTGCCCAGAGGGGTGGTAGAAGCCCCATCCCTGGAAACATTCAAGGTCAGGCTGGATGGGGCTCTGGGCAACCTGATCTAGTCGAGGATGTCCCTGCTCATTGCAGGGGGGTTGGACTAGATGACCTTTAAAAGGTCCCTTCCAACCCAAACTATTCTATGATTCTATTATTCTATGATAATGATAATAATAATAATAAAATATAAGGATAATAGAATATATAAAATGAACAATGCACAATTTCTCACCACCCGATGACTGATACAGCCCGTCCCAAGCAGCAGTCACAGAACAGGAATATTCCCCATCAGTTGTCTCAGAACAGCAAGTTTCAGAGAGAGCGAGCAAGGGAATGAACAGCTGAACAAATGAACAAAAAGGCCTGAATGAATGAAAAAAGGAAAAAAGCAAAAACAAGAGAACTGGCCCACCAGCTGACCCCCACTGTATACTGGGCATGATGTCTATGGTATGGAATACTCTCTTTGGCCAGTTTGGATCAACTATTCTGGCTATACCTCTCCCAAGTTTTTGCACCTGCACATTAGCAAAACCCGGGAAACTGCAAAATGTCCTTGATCGCTTAGCAGTAACCAACAATATCAGTACATTATCAACATTCCTCACATACTAAATCCAAAACACAGTAGCTGCTGGAGAGAAAATTCGCTCCGCCCTGGCCGAAACCAGGACACTTAACCACTCTGGAAATTGCAGACAAATTAGAGCAAATAGAAGCAAAAATACTGAAGCACCTCACATCCAAATATTTTGGCCTAAATATCTTCCACCAAGCAAATTCTCTTCTCCACTGTACATCCATCATCCCACTCACCATTAAAAGAGAATATGAATTTGTACCATTCATTCCATGTATTATTCCTGCTAAATAAACTGAAGGGCAGTAAACGAAACTAATTTTCTCCTCAGCAAATAGAGCTTTATTTTTGTGCCACTGAAGGCAAAATCTTCATAACTTTGCTCAGGCAAAGCTATCACAGAATTCAGGGACTTGCTATAGCACTTCCAATCCCAAATTGAGCTGAGAAATAAGGAATGAGGAAGAGGTGAGGATTTAGCCCCATGTAATTACCTAGCTGGTTTCTCCTGGATCTCGATTATCAGTTTACAAACAGTACACAGAGCCCGCCCAAAGAGTTATAGCATATTCTGGTTTTGATCCTGTCCCATAGAGGAAATGAAGTGAGGTCTCAACTCAGTTGAAAGCCAGGGTTCACCTTTATGCCAACTTCACAGCTTGATACCTGGCCCCTCCAGTGTTTAGAGCCAGAACTAACCAAGCCTAGCTCTGCTCAGACACCTGAAATACCTCTGAACGTGATTTCTAGGGCATCTCCTACAAAGTCCTCAGGATTCTGAGTAACTCATAAGTAATATGTGTGGCAAACAATAATGAAAGGATTCACCATCCAGAAATTGGTGAACTACTGAACAAACAGTATCTTATGTACATTATGAGTGGAGCCATCTTGATAAAACTGCTTGCTGAAAACTGATGCTTAATGTAGCACAATCCCTGAACAGTTATCAGTTTGCTAATCTTAGTAACAGAAACCCTGAAAGGGTTGACAGTCATCAAAGAAAAGCAAATACAAACAGATTCAAGAGGATGCTGCTTTTCTCTTACATCTGATGTTGCAGGACAAAGACAAAAAAGATTAGGAAGCATAGCTATGGAAAGAATACTTTTTCAAGTCATTGCAGGTAGTTCTGTGAGGACAATTGTCCTTAATTTATGCTTAGGACTGTTTTCAGGTTTTGAAATGTTCTCCTTTACTTGTTAATTTCTATTCAGCAAATACAAAGACATCAAATGTAAACTCAGTTATAAAAAATAAAAAGGAAAAATATAGCAGGAAAGTGCTCTTAAAAACATCAATTAGGCAATAAAATGTCTTAAGCATATGCCATTTGGTTATCATCTGTGAATGCTTTTGTGTTTTGCAGCTAGGAAAACACCAGTTCATGAAATCTCTGTAGCTAGCAAAGCCACTGCATAAATAGATTATTTCTATTCTGCACAAATGTTGTTAACTCATTAAAAGTTTGATTGGTATATGTCAGTGAAAAACAGGATCCCAAGAGTTCCAAAAATGTAATAAAAAAATGTGAAACTATTTTCTGTCAGAATAATGGGTATATGCCCTAGTCTTCCTGAAGGAAGTAATCAATAGAAAACCTTAAAACTAGACTGTACTGGGTTTGGCTGAGATGGAGTTAATTTTCTTCATAGTAGCCCATATGGTGCTGTGTTTTAGATTGGTGACCAAAACAGTGTTGATAACACACCCATGTTTTAGCTATTGCTGAACAGTACTTGCACAGCATCGAGGCCTTCTCTGTTTCTCACTCTGTTCCCCCAGTGAGTAGGCTGGGAGTGGGCAAGAGGTTGAGAAGGGACACAGGCAGGACAGCTGACCTGAATTGACCAAAGGGATATTCCATAACATATGACATTGTGCTCAGCAATAAAACTGGAGGGGGAGGAGAGTTTTTCCAAAGTAACCATTGCTTGGGGACTGGCTGGGCTTTGTTCTGCTGGTGGTGAGTGATTGCTTTTGCATCACTTGGTGTTTGGTTTTTTTTTCTTTTTTTCTCCTTCACTTATTAAACTGCCGTTATCTCGACCCACAAGTGTTGGGTTTTTTTCTCGCTTTTGCCCTTCTTATTCTCTCCCTCATCCCACTGCAGGGGAGTGAGCAAGTGACTGGGTGGGGGCTTACCTGCCAACCAGAGTCAACCCAGCACATAGACATAAATAGAACCTGAGCCAATAACACACGTGTTCCATGACAAGAGAGAGAGAGAGAATGTTTAGTCATATATTCAAGACAGCTAATCAGTCATAGTCAAATTGCAACTATATGCATCTCTTCCCAATTACAACCAGCTACTGAGGGAAAAGTGGGATATAGTGGTACCCTACAAGCACCACTTGCTGTTAAATATTTTATGGATCTTCATATAAAAGATTTCTGAATAACCTATGATACCTTCTGGCTAAACATTCTTTTACTTTACACTTACTTAAGCAATAACAATGGTCTTGAGCTCTGAAGATAAGGAAGGTGTGCCTGCGATTGAAACTGGCATACCTGACAACTTAGATAAGGTAAAATAAGATTGCCTTGCGCATACATAATGAAGATGCAAACATTGCAATCCCTTCCCAGAAATGATTCGGATATGTCCCAGAAAAGTAATGAATTTGTAAATCATTTTCTGGAAGTTACATGAATATACATGTTAAGAGTGTGTATGGATTTGTAAATCATTTTCTGGAAGTTACATGAATATACATGTTGAAAGTGTGTATATATGCTGGACCGACAAAGTGTTCAGCATGCACGATAGGTGGAACGATCCCCCGTGCATCCAGCGCTGTAATAAAGAATGCCTGCCTTCTAAAACTTAAAAGGAAGTGTTAGAGGGTTCTTTATTCAACCGATTTTTCCGGTATCAGTTTTGGTGACCCAGATGGGACTCTGCTTCTGAATCTCGACAGATCTGTGGGATCGCAGGACCTCCAGCTGGCACCGAAGGATTCTCGGGGAGAACCTGCGATCCCCGGACTGAAGAGTTCTGAGCAAGACCACTGAAAAAAAAAAAAAAAGGTAAAAGGCATTCTTTTTGGGTTTGGTTGCCTGCCCATAAGATGGCGGTGAAAGCCCTGCAGGGTTGGGCTATAAAGGTACCTAGGGGTTTGAGTCCCCAACTTGGTTAATTGTCCTATTCGGTCTCTGAATTTTGGCTTGATTATCAGAACTACGAATTTGGGTTTTGTTCAGATCAGATAGTTGCTTTGTTATTCACATGGGCGGGGGATCATCGAAGGGAGGAATTTTGAAAAAGTCGCCTTTGGGTTGTATTTTAAAACATTGGAAACAAATTGCCGGACCCCCAGGTGGGGTTGTCACAAGGGAGAATTTAATTAAGTATTGTAATCAATGGTGGCCTTTGTATAAGTTGGAAGGTGGGGAGAAGTGGCCAATGAATGGTACATTGAACTATAATATTTTGTTACAACTTATGTTATTTTTGAGACAGGAAGGAAAATGGGATGAAGTGGGTTTATACAGATGTGTTCTTTACTCTGCGAGACCATCTTGAGTGGCAAAAGGAATGTCGAATTAATTTAACACCCCAGGATCCTATGATCCTGGTGATAGAAAAAGAAAAAAAATAAGCAGAAAGGGAAGTTAAAAAGGTGCTGTTCAGCTTGTAGCATTGGACAAAGACAGCCAGAGAGGAAAAAAAAAAATGAGAAGGACAATTGCCAATGCTACAGTGGCCGCTTTGCGCACCACGGGGGGTCAAGTACCCTCTCGGAGTTCATTAGGAAATAACTTTAACAGAGGGAGAGGAGCCGTGAGAAGCGGTGTAAGTACCCCGCATAAAGGAAATCAACCCCCACAAAAGATCAGTGTGCTTATTGTAAGAGGATGGGGCACTGGAAAAAGGGATTTATTAGAACAATTGAATGCTGAGATAAAATTTAAAAATTGAGAAATTGAATTTAAAATACCAGAAGAAAACCATATTGAAATTTTAAGTCTGGTTCTCTCTGAACCCCAAGTTAGGGCAGAAGAAATCATACAAGAAATAAAGGACCAGGTATACCCAGGGGTATGGGCCTCGGGAATACCTGGAAAATGCAGAATTGGTAGTTGTTAAACTCAAAGAGGGAGCACGACCTGTTAGGGTAAAGCAATATCCCTTGAGATTGGAAGACAGGCGAGGAGTGAAAAGCATTATAGAAGAATTTATAAAATTCGGGCTATTAAATGAATGTTCTTCAGAATATAACATTCCTATTCTGCCTGTCAAAAAGCCTGATGGCAAAACTTATCGATTAGTGCAGGATGTGCGGGCGATAAATCAGGTAGTTGAAGATTTGTACCCGGTAGTGGCAAACCCATATACTTTGTTGACCAATCTAAAGGAAACCTACAAATGGTTTACTGTATTAGATCTGAAGGATACATTCTTTTGCCTCACCTTAGCTCCTGAAAGCTGCAATTTATTTGCCTTTGAATGGGAAAATCCTGATACAGGATGGAAAACCCAACTAACCTGTACAGTGTTACCTCAAGGATTTAAGAATAGCCCCACCAGTTTTGGAAATCAATTAGCCAAAGAATTAGAGACCTGGGAAAGGCCTTCGGGAAATGGAGTTCTTTGGCAATATGTGGATGATATTTTGGTAGCCACAGAAAAGAAAGAAGAATGTAAAGAATGGACTGTGAGTTTGTTAATTTTTCTCGGACTAAGTGGTTATCGAGTCTCCTTACAGAAAGCCCAGATCTTGAAGAAAGAAGTAATATACCTGGGATTTGTGATTTCTAAGGGACAGAGACAGCTCGGGAGTGACCGAAAAGAAGCCATTTGCAGGACCCCAGAACCGAATATGGTAAAAGAGCTTCAAACCTTTTTGGGAATGACAGATTGGTGATTTAAACCTCTATATGAACTGTTGAAAAATGGTCAGGCCCAATTGACATTGGCTCTCACCATCACAGTTCCTGAAATATCAAGCGGTCCTGATGGAACAGGATGATACAGAAATTGTCACATCTACTATTACCAACCCTGCTTTCTTTTTAAGTGATAAACAGGAAATGGGTACCATTGTGCATGATTGTATAGAGACCATTGAGACTGTGTATGCGAGTAGGCCTGACCTAAAGGAAGAGCCGCTGGAAGAAGCTGATCATACTTGGTACACCGATGGGAGCAGTTTCGAAAAAGAAAAAAAAAAGAGTTCGAATGACAGGATATGCTGTGACCACTATAGACCAAGTGGTGGAAGCAAAGTCACTCCCTAAGGGCACCTCTGCACAACGAGCTGAAATAATTGCTCTAGTGAGAGTGTTGGAACTTGCTGAGGGACTATGAGTGAATATCTGGACAGATTCAAAATACGCCTTTAGTGTAGTCCATGCCCATGGAGCAATTTGGAAAGAACAAGGACTCTTGACGGCTCAAGGGAAAGATATAAAGCATGCTGATATAATTTTGCAACTTTTAGATGCTGTACAGCTTCCGTCAGCAGTGGCGATTATGCATTGTGGAGGACGTCAGAAAGGTAACACTGACAGGGAAGTGGGAAATAAATTGGCCGATCACGAGGCAAGACGAGCTGCGGAACAAGGTGAGGTATTAAGTTTAATTCCTGAAAAATCTTTGCCGCTACCTGAGATGATCGAATATGATGAAAAGGATCAGAAGTTAATTACTGATTTAGAGGCTGAAATTGGCCCATCAGGATGGGCAATGTTGAAAGATAACAGGATAATAGTTCCCTTTAGAATATTATGGAAACTGATAAAAACAGAGCATGACAAAACTCATTCGGGAACTGAAGCTTTGTATAGTTCCCTTACCAAGCAAATAGTAGCTAGAAATTTATTTCAAACTGTGAAAACTATAGTTGGTAGATGTGAAATATGTTTAAAGAATAATCCAAAGGTAGAAAATCGTGTAAAATTTGGAAGCATTGATAAAGGGAATGTTCCAGGTCAAAATTGGCAGATAGACTTTTCGGAACTCCCTAGAAGGGGGGGGTATAGGCATCTATTAGTGTTAACCGATACCTTTTCTGGGTGGCCTGAAGCTTTCCCTTGCAGAACGAACAAAACCCGGGAGGTAACGAAAATTCTACTGAGAGAAATTATTCCTAGATTTGGAGTACCAGAAGTGATCTCCTCTGATAGAGGACCACACTTTATATCACAAATAGTTCAACAAGTTAGTAAATTCTTAGAAATTAATTGGAAACTGCATACAGCTTATTGCCCACAAGCAAGTGGGCAAGTGGCACCTGTAAGTTTTGACCTGCTGACGCAGAATTGTTTATACTGGTTCTGTTTGGTAGGGACATGCAGGTTTATTTTGAATGGGTAGGAGTTTCTTTAGTTGCTTTTAGTCAGCTTTTCCATCAGAAAACAATATTTGCAATGATGGTAAAAAGGCTGCATCTGGTTCCTAGCAAAAGTAGTGCTGTGAAATACATTTTTCTTTGCCCAAGGTTTCTCTGACAAATGTGGGTTTTAAGTTGGCCTTTTGACATAACAATTGAGTCCTTTTGAAATTCTATACGGGAGGCCATTTCAAACTAGATATCAAGGGCAAGATCTCACCCAAGCAGGAGAAATTAATCTACAGCAATATTTAATTGCGTTAGGGAAACAATTACAAGAGGTGAATAAATTAGTGATGTCTACCAGAGCATGGGGATTAGACTCCCCAGTGCATTTGTTTAAACCTGGGGATTGGGTTTCTGTCAAAATAGTTCAGGTGATCCCCTCGAAGAGAAGTGGAACGGCCCTTTTCAAGTTCTGCTCACGACCTATACTGCAATCAAGCTTGAGAAGCACGCTGCTTGGATCCACTATTCAAGAATCAAGAAGGCACTTGATGGACCATGGGACCCACATCTGTAAGACTGATTAATAACCAGAGACAAACTTGTTGGACTGTCTAGTCAAATCAAAGATGACACCGCCCATCATTGGTGGGATATCTTTTCAGGATACTCACCCTCTGCAGAGAAAACTTTGAATGTTCTAATCCACCCGCTCTTGATATTGTTAGTGTTTGTTATTGTACTAACAATCGTCAATTGCCTTTTGTGGTATAAGCTGAAGAAATTGACTATGAGAGTTTGGGCCTTGCCTAAGGTGATGAAATATGAAAACTTAAGAACTTTGTAAAGGTTTTTTTACAAAGTTTAAAGAAAAGGAGGGGAATGAAAGGGTTAAAGCCCAGGAACATGGAGAATGTTGCAAGTGCCCTGGCTATTGTGGTTTTGCAATGGTTGGAATAGTTGTAAGATAAGGGAGGCCGAGACAATTGCTTTAGGCAACTCGGCCTGGCCTTGGGAAACAGATGCACGGAACCATAAGGTAAGAAAGTTGCAAGATAATGAAGAACAAAATTCGACTCTCTGTCTTTACGGTTCAGGTAAGGACTCTGTATCAACACCAAATACAGGAGATGATGGATGTGATAATTACGCATCCCAAAGGAATAATGAGACCTTTGTAGGATGCTATCCAGGATGCAATCGAACTAGATCTTTATGGAGGCATAATACTAAGGGCAAAAATTATGTGCTCCCAGCCCCAGGGATGGGTTTGTACTGGTTATGCGGAGACTCAGCACGAAAAGCGTTACCCCCAAATTGGCAAGGGTCTTGCACTCTAGGATTACTGGTTCCCAATCTGACAATAGTTGAAAAATTACATAATCAGAGGGGGTGGGTAAGGACCTTTATCAAGCGAACCAAAAGAACCCCCAACGCTATTGCAGAACGGCCTACAGCATTCCACAGCTTTGTTAGATGGTTTCTTCCATGGCTTGGAGTAAGTGAATTGGAAAAGACAATTGTAAATATATCTGCAGTAATTGAGGAGATTAACGACAGAACTATGGATGCCATCAAAGCTTTGCAAATCGAGATATCTAGCCTGTCCCGACTTGTACTACAAAATCGAATGGCACTCGACTTGTTGCTAGCTTCCCAGGGAGGGGTTTGCACAGTTATAAATACAAGCTGTTGCACATATGTAGATCAAAGTGGGAGAGTCTCTACAGACTTGGAGAAAATTTGGGAACAAACTAAAATTTTACATCAAGTTACTAAGGACAATACATCCTGGGGATTTGAAGAAATATGGAACAAGCTCACGTCAATGTTGTAATTGCTGCACATAATTGAATATGGGGACCAAATTTGGTTATTGAAACTTTGGGTTTATAGATCCAAAGTTTCAAGAAAAAAGGGGGGAAATGATACCTTCTGGCCAAACATTCTTTTACTTTACACTTACTTAAGCAATAACAATAGTCTTGAGCTCTGAAGATAAGGAAGGTGTGCCTGCGATTGAAACTGGCATACCTGACAACTTAGATAAGGTAAAATAAGATTGCCTTGTGCATACATAATGAAGATGCAAACATTGCAATCCCTTCCCGGAAATGATTCGGATATGTCCCAGAAAAGTAATGAATTTGTAAATCATTTTCTGGAAGTTACATGAATATACATGTTGAAAGTGTGTATATATGCTGGACCGACAAAGTGTTCAGCATGCACGATAGGTGGAACGATCCCCCGTGCATCCAGCGCTGTAATAAAGAATGCCTGCCTTCTAAAACTTAAAAGGAAGTGTTAGAGGGTTCTTTATTTAACCGATTTTTCAGGTATCACCTATAGCTCAAACCAATTCTGTGCACTGGATGTTTAGTAAGTTGCTCTGATGAGACACCTGCTTGTGACAGTCTATGGCTTTGGGTCTTCAAGCAACCTCTGGGGAGTTAGATAGCATCTATATCAGAAAACAGTTTGGGGCCTGTTGAGACTTATCTTCTCCAGGTTTTTATCACCTTGAGTATATGTCTGCAAGACTTTCAACATTATGGGCACTCAGGATTACAACTTTCCCATCCAAGAACACAGGGTGGTTGAATGTCTAACATATTCAGCATTTGTTTTAGACTGTAGTGATCCTGACTGGAAGACCATTGTACATCGAGGAGTTAGTCATCCACATAACAGTTAACCTGAGTAGGCCCAGGCCTGCGCTGTGCATACAGCATAGCCTTCAGGCATGTGTTGTGGTGCACAAATCCCTTGGCCGCAGGATAAACTCAGCCAGATCATTGTAACAGAGGAGCCTGCAGACAGCTCCCACTTGGTATCAGTGTTTACACCATCTGCATGGCCTTGCCTTTATCTAAAAGTGCAGCAAGAAGTTCTCATGAGAACATCCTTCTGTTTTGACTGTATAAATGATGAATAGAGTTGTTTCCTTGTAAGAAAACCCTATAATAGGTTGAATGATCGAAAGGAGAGAATCTCTGCTATGGACCATGTCTGCATGGCATGCTGGATGTGGGTCAGAGTCTTGTTCGATGCAACACCACTCAGGGTTCCCAGCATCTAAAGAGATGTAAGATTATCTATGCTATTCTCTTCTTATAGTGTTAGCTCTAATAAATAGCATTTTAAATGATACCTTACAGTGTCTAAGTGCCTTTCTTACTGGGATCATAAGGGATCGGCACCTCACGGTTCAAAGCAGACAACACAGTGAAGATCCTGTGCACATAAACCTCACATTCTTTCTTTTGAAATTCCAGGATTTCAGGACCCTGTTCGAGGACCCTTTCTACAAAGTGCTGGAGACATTGGCCAAACACACTAAAAAGATAACCATTCTGGAAGTGTATAAAACAGATGGGTTCCGAAACAATTTTTTTTTCAAGTTAATTGAAGTCTTTTCATTGATTTAATTGGGCATTGCATCCAGCCCACAAATTAATAAACTGTCATGGAGTTGGAGACAGGGAGGTAATGGTTTGACATTTCTGATTATAGATGACAAGTCCAACAAGTAGCTTAAAATATCTGTGTTTCATCTTGCCACTGAGACTAAGGTACCAGAAAGGAGAATGCCTAGAACACATCTTTTTATCCTTGCATTAGTAGGCCAGTGCAAAATACCTCTTTCTTGTGTGCCAGTAGGGAAGATCTGACAGCAGAGTGGGAGGCCTCAAGAGGCGGAACACCTGTGCTGTCCAGGGACAAATAGAATGAGGGATAAATTTATTGATGTAAGTGTATGTGGAAGGAGAGTGTCTCCTCCTTTAAGGGTATTTGGTCAAGGACCTTTTTCAATGCAGCAAGGGAAAATAAGAAAAGGAGGCAGCCATAAACAAGAACATACAGGGACACAAACCTACTGACAAATGATAAGGGATGCAGTGATGAGAAACAAACCTCGCCAGTCACACTAAGTGATGAGCTATCAAGAAACTACAGACGTCACTTCCAGGAAGATCAACCTGGACTTTGCAACTTATAAGATTGTAAAGCAGGGGGAACCCGGACTGGGAGGGATGCGGGAATTGATAGAGCTGTACAAACCCATGAGGAGATGTGCAGGGGAAGGGAATCGGGGAGGAACAAAGGAGGAATAGACAGAAAGGGATATAAAAGGGGCCAATCACATGTAAAATGTGGCCGGTCAGTACGCTTGTCTGGCTGAGCCCTGCACCTGATCACTGCAGTCTGTCCTATCTTCTTATACCTTCGTATTAAATCTTTTCTTAACTATCTGTGCATAATCTCACTCTCTATCCCTTGTGTATGCATGCTGCAAGGACTAAGTGCCAGCTACTGGTGAGACCTGTATGTGTATGAGTGGAATTTGGTGCCAGCTACTGGAGTCAGACTGGGGGTGTGGGTGCCCCTGGTCTGTGGTGTCAGCTACTGGAATGAGTATGAGGGTCTCAATGCCAGTTACTGGTGGGACCTGTGTGTGTGTGAGAGAGAGTGAAAAATGGTGACAGCTACTGGAGTTAGACCCAGGGGTATAAGCACCCTGTGGCCTGTGGTGTCAGCTACTGGATCGAGTGAGGGTCCTAGTGTCAGTAGTTGGAACAGCCACAGCTCTCTGGATCTTACAGACTTTGAGCCTGGAGTACCAGCTACTGGGGAGATGGGTGTGAGTGGACTAGGTGCCAGCTATTGGAGTCAGAACAAGGGTGTAGGCACCCCTGGCCTGTGGTGTCAGCTACTGGAGCGAGTAGGGGGGTTTCAGTGCCAGCTACTGGAGCAAGTAGGGGTCTTTTACCTCCAGCCACTGGGGTGGGAACAGTACGTGTTCCAAAAACCAGCTACTGGGGGGCACTGGCATGAGTGAGGGGCTCCGTGCTGGCAGCTGGAGCGAGACCGTGGGTCACAGCCCATGTGTGCCTGATGCCGGCTGCTGGGGGGGCTGAATGTCTGTATCTTCCCCAGTCCTTGTGTGCATTGGGTGTGCATGTGTATTCACTAGCAAATTTTAAGCTGGACTAGCTAGCGAGTAGGAGGGCCTCGGGTCTAGGACAGGGTATCAGGCAGGCAGTGGGGGTCTGTGCTGGTATGCCCAGGGGAACTTGTGAGTGTGAAGTGTATATGAGGGACAAGTGTGTGAGTGCATGCGTGCTTGCCAGTGAGCATCAAGCTGGACTAGCCGCGAGTAAGGGACCCATGAAACAGGTAAGAGGGCCCAGGATCTGTGCAGGGGTAGTGGGCGTACAGAGGAGCCATGCCAGTACTTGAGGGATCCGCAAATGTGTGTGTGCTTGTGAATCTAGAGAGTAGTGTGTGTGCCTTCACTAGGGAACTTCTATCTCTACCAGCTGAAGAGGAGGAAGGGGACTTGGCTGTTTGTATTTATGTTTTATGTGGGTCCTGTATGTAGGTGCTGTTGAAGGCAGCACCTTGTCTGTGGCAGTCTGTGTGACCAGTCACGTCAGTGTCCTGTGTGTGTCTGTGTTTCTCTGGGATACGTGCACAGCTTCATTACTGGTTGAACCTGCACATGAGAAAGCAGCAGCCACGTTCTTCAGCCTGGGCAGAGGCCCCCAGGTCCCCGGGGCTGGACTCCAGTGGCTGGGCTGGAGCAGCTGGAGGAGGCAGCCTTGCTTCTTACTTCACTTAACAATTAACAGTAATTTTATCACCTGCAATTTGAATTACAGGTGGGAAATAATAGCAGGCACCACAGTGTGGAGATCTCCAAAGGATGGTACAGCTCACCTCCCACACACCAAACATTAAGAGGTGTGCTCTGAGAGCACTCTCAGACCTGAGCTAAATTATAATTATTCCAAAGAAGCATTTCCCTGTGACATACCACTGCAAAACCAAAGCCATAGGGCAGCAGCCAAAGTGCCGCTGCGTGCAGAAACCCATTCCCTGCTGTCCCCAACTTCAGCCCCCTGTGCCAATGCCCTGGCAGGCCTGGGATAACCCCGCAGGTATATGTGCAAGAATAAATCTCTTTTTGCAAAAGTTGACTTAAAATAAGGAGTATTTCTGAGGGGCAGCTATTCTGCAAAATACTGGTATTATTTTTGTTAACCTGAGGACTGATCCCTGCAGTCCTTACTGGGAAGATTAACTATTCTTGAATACATTAGCACAGACAAAATTGAAGTTCTGATGTAAAAAATAACGTAGGGCATGCTTAGGACCACAAAACTGATCCAGATAAACATAATAACACCCCCCACAGATACAGACTAGACAAAAGAGTTTGACCTCTCTGCATGGACCTGGCTGCCGCCCTCCAAGTGCTGTTGGTAGGGTGGGACAAGGTGAGGAGTTGTTGGCTGCAGCCAATATGGCTGCTTTAGCAACCGCTGTTGCTGTGGTGGCTGCCGCTGGGCAGCAACAGGTACAGGCTTTTTCCTCTCCTATCGGCTTTTCCTCCAGTGGGTGGGGGGAGCAGAGCAGGATGTCTCCCGGTGGCTCTGGCTGGGGAAAGCCCATCTCTCTGGACTCGTTGGGTGCCCCATAGTGTGTTTTGGCGGGGTGAGGCAGTGGTGGCAGGCCCACCGCACCTCCAGTGTGGGGCCGGGGTGCTGGGAGGCCACTGCCCCCGGGGGAACTGTGCCCCGCAGGTACTGAAGCTGTGAAGCCATGCGATGTGGGGGTGAGGAAGAGCTGCCACACAGGTGGCAAGGTTTGCAGTGGTGTTGATGGCTCAGGACTTGGAGGTGTGGGGAAAGGAGGCAGCCTTTTCTTTCTTCAGACCAGTGGCGCAGAGTCTCTCCTGTGCCCCTCCCCAGCTCATTCAGGTGCGTTGTCATCCTGTACTGGGAAGTCCTCCCAGTATTCAAAGGGTTCACTGATGATACATTTTATTTTTGTAGCTCAAAGTAGTGCAGAAAGCTCCTAATAGTCTAATATAGGAACAGGTTTCCTTCTCCAAAAGCTTTCACCCTTAGCAAAGCAAATACTGATGGAGGAAATAGGGGAGAAGTTGGGCATTTGCAAATGAAATAAGCTGATGATAGATCATAAGTGAATCCTCACCTTCTGTGCATGTGGTGCTAGAGTCTTCTAAACCTATATCTGTTCTTACTTATCTCACTTACTGGAACTGTTTACTTTGCTGTCCTTTCATCCATTAGCTCAATATGTTTAATGTTTGTATTGGAGTGGTGACCGAGTCTCAAATCAGCCAGCTTTGCTAGCTGCTGGACAAATCATAGAATGGTTTGGGTCAGAAGGGACTTTTAAAGATCATCTAGTTCTAACCCCCCTGCTATGGGTGGGGACATCTTTAACTAGATCAGGTTGCTCAAAGCCCCGTCCAACCTGATCTTGAACACTTCCAGGGATGGAGCATCCACAACTTCTCTGGGCAACCTGTTCCAGTGCCTCACCACCCTCATCATAAAAAATGTCTTCCTTATGTCCAATCCAAATCTACCCTCTGTCAGCTTACCCACAAGCTCTCAACTTGTTCATCACTATTTTTCAAAGACAGCTCTGTGCAGTCAGTCCACTCTTTTATCCAATCTAAACCTCCCCTGGTGCAACTTGAGGCCATTTCCTCTTGTCCTATCGCTTGTTACCTGGGAGAAGAGACCGACCCCCACCTCTCTACAACCTCCTTTCAGGTAGTTGTAGAGAGCAATAAGCTCTCCCCTCAGCCTCCTTTTCTCCAGGCTAAACAACCCCAGTTCCCTCAGCCGCTCCTCATAGGACTTGTGCTCTAGACCCTTCACAAGCTTCATTGCCCTTCTCTGGACACGCTCCAGCACCTCAATGTCTTTCTTGTAGTGAGGGGCCCAAAACTGAACACAGCATTCGAGGTGCGGCCTCACCAGTGCCAAGTACAGGGGGACAATCACTTCCCTAGTCCTGCTGGCCACACTATTTCTGATGATACAAGCCAGGATGCCGTTGGCCTTCTTGGCCACCTGGGCACACTGCTGGCTCATATTCACCCGGCTGTCTACCAACACCCCCAGGTCCTTTTCCGCCTGGCAGCTTTCCAGACACTCCTCCCCAAGCCTGTAGCGTTGCCTGGGGTTGTTGTGACCCAAGTGCAGGACCTGGCACTTAGCCTTGTTGAACCTCATACAGTTGGCCTCAGCCCATCGATCCAGCCTGTTTTATTAATGCACCTAGAATACACTTCTCATCCCAGGTTGAGGGTAAATACTTAAATGCCCTTTCTCCACATATCCAATATTGCCCTGGTAGTTGTGTAAATAGAGTAGTATAATCCTCAAATAAATCTTAATGATGTAAACTATTTTGTGCAAAAGGGTTAGCATGTGCCGGATCCGGTTGTTTAGGTAAACCAGTAAAACTCGGACCCAGATTAGATGACTCGGAGCAATCAGGATCTCATAGGCCCAGAGTGGAAACCAAAATTTTACAATTATCTTTAGTTTGATTATGGCTTCCTACAGAATACCAAGTTAATCTATCTGTGAATATGCACGTTGTTTCGGAGTTTGCAGAGCCCAATAAACTCCATCCCAGAAAAAATCTACAATGTGACGTCTCATTATAATAGGTTTCATGTAAGGTTTTTTTAAACTATTATTAGTAAGAAAAAAACCCCCAGCATATTGTAACACAGACAGACAATTATTTCTTGATTACACTCTAATTTTAAGTAAGGACATAGTTCAGTCCACGTACTTTCAGTACATGTACTTTCCATCGTTTATCAGCAGTCCTAGCTAACCAGGGAGGTCCCAGTTGACTGGAGGTTAGCAAATGTGACGCCCATCTACAAGAAGGGCCGGAAGGAGGATCCGGGGAACTACAGGCCTGTCAGTCTGACCTCAGTGCCTGGGAAGGTTATGGAGCAGATCATCTTGAGTGCCATCATGTGGCATGTTCAGGACAACCAGGGGATCAGGCCCAGTCAGCATGGGTTTATGAAAGGCAGGTCCTGCTTGAGCAACCTGATCTCCTTCTATGACAAGGTGACCTGCTTAGTGGATGAGGGAAAGGCTGTGGATGTTGTCTACCTGGACTTTAGTAAAGCCTTTGTCACCATTATGGAGCAGATCATCTTGAGTGCCATCACGCGGCACATACGGGACAACCGGGTGATCGGGCCCAGTCAGCACGGGTTTATGAAAGGCAGGTCCTGTCTGACCAACCTGATCTCCTTCTACGACATGGTGACCCGCTTAGTGGATGAGGGAAAGGCTGTGGACGTTGTGTACCTGGACTTTAGTAAAGCCTTTGACACCGTCTCCCACAGCATTCTCTTGGAGAAGTTGGCTACCCATGGCTTGGATGGGCATACTCTGCGCTGGGTAGGAAACTGGCTGGATGGCCGGGCCCAAAGAGTTGTGGTGAATGGAGTTAAATCCGGTTGGCGGCCGGTCACAAGTGGTGTTCCCCAGGGCTCAGTACTGGGGCCAGTTCTGTTCAATATCTTTATCAATGATCTGGACGAGGGGATCGAGTGCACCCTCAGTAAGTTTGCAGATGACACCAAATTGGGAGGGAGTGTTGATCTGCTGGAGGGCAGGCAGGCGCTACAGCGGGACCTGGACAGGCTGGATCGATGGGCCGAGGCCAATTGTATGAGGTTCAACAAGGCCAAGTGCCGGGTCCTGCACTTGGGTCACAACAACCCCAGGCAACGCTACAGGCTTGCGGGGGAGTGGCTGGAAAGCTGCCCGGCGGAAAAGGACCTGGGGGTGTTGGTTGACGGCCGGCTGAACATGAGCCAGCAGTGTGCCCAGGTGGCCAAGAAGGCCAACGGCATCCTGGCCTGTATCAGAAATAGTGTGGCCAGCAGGAGTAGGGAGGTGATTGTCCCCCTGTACTCGGCCCTGGTGAGGCCGCACCTCGAGTACTGTGTTCAGTTTTGGGCCCCTCACTACAAGAAAGACATTGAGGTGCTGGAGCGTGTCCAGAGACGGGCAACGAGGCTGGTGAAGGGTCTGGAACACAAGTCCTATGAGGAGCGGCTGAGGGAACTGGGGATGTTTAGCCTGGAGAAAAGGAGGCTGAGGGGAGACCTTATTGCTCTCTACAACTACCTGAAAGGAGGTTGTAGAGAGATGGGGGTTGGTCTCTTCTCCCTAGTAACAGACAACAAAACAAGAGGAAATGGCCTCAAGTTGCGCCAGGGGAGGTTTAGATTGGACATTCGTAAAAACTTCTTTACCGAAAGGGTTGTCAGGCATTGGAACAGGCTGCCCAGGGAGGTGGTGGAGTCCCCATCTCTGGGGGTATTCAAAAGGCGTTTAGATGAGGCCCTAAGGGATATGGTTTAGTGGGGGACTTGGTAGTGATAGGTTGATGGTTGGACCCGATGATCTTGGAGGTCTCTTCCAACCAGAACAATTCTATGATTCTATGATTCTATGATTTCCCACAGCATTTTCCTGGAGAAACTGGCTGCTCATGGCTTGGATGGGTGTACTCTGCGCTGGGTAAAAAACTGGCTGGATGGCTGGGCCCAAAGAGTTGTGGTGAATGGAGCTAAATCCAGTTGGAGGCCGGTCACAAGTGGTGTTCCCCAGGGCTCAGTATTGGGGCCAGTTCTCTTTAATATCTTTATCAATGATCTGGACGAGGGCATTGAGTGCACCCTCAGTAAATTTGTAGGTCACACCAAGTTGGGCGGGAGTGTTGATCTGCTTGAGGGCAGGCAGGCGCTACAGAGGGATCTGGACAGGCTGGATCGATGGGCCGAGACCAACTGTATGAGGTTCAACAAGGCTAAGTGCCGGGTGCTGTACTTGGGTCACAACAACCCCATGCAACGCTACAGGCTTGGGGAAGAGTGGCTGGAAAGCTGCCCGGCGGAAAAGGACCTGGGGGTGTTGGTAGACAGCCGGCTGAATATGAGCCAGCAGTGTGCCCAGGTGGCCAAGAAGGCCAATGACATCCTGGCTTGTATCAGAAATAGTGTAGCCAGCAGGACTAGGGAAGTGATTGTCCCCCTGTACTCGGCCCTGGTGAGGCTGCACCTCGAATGCTGTGTTCACTTTTGGGCCCCTCACTACAAGAAAGACATTGAGGTACTGGAGCGTGTCCAAAGAAGGGCAATGAAGCTTGTGAAGGGTCTAGAGCACAAGTCCTATGAGGAGCGGCTGAGGGAACTGGGGTTGTTTAGCCTGGAGAAAAGGAGGCTGAGGGGAGACCTTATTGCTCTCTACAACTACCTGAAAGGAGATTGTAGAGAGATGGGTGTCGGTCTCTTCTCCCGAGTAACAAGCGATAGGACAAGAAGAAATGGCCTCAAGTTGCACCATGGGAGGTTTAGATTGGATATTCGGAAACATTTCTTCACTGAAAGGGTTATCGAGCACTGGAACAGGCTGCCAAGGGAAGTGGTTGAGTCACCATCCGTGGAGATATTTAAAAGACATATAGATGAGGAGTTTAGGGACATGGTTTAGTGGTGGACTTGGCAGTGTTAGTTTAACGGTTGGAATCAATGATCTTAAAGGTCCCTTCTACCTAAACAATTCTATGATTCTATGATTCTAAATTCTCATGAGAATGTCCTTTCTATTTGAGAATAGAAATGATGAATAGAGTTGTTTTCTTTTAAGGAAAATCCTGTAATAGCTCAAATGACCACAGTGGGGTAATCCTTTCTGCAGATGGGGTCTGCACAGCGTGCTGGATATGGATCAGAGTCCCATTCAATGCTGTACAGCTCAGTGTCCCAGAATCTAAAGGGACGTAAGATTATCTATATTATTGTCTCTTACAGATGGACCAGCACCCCCTGGTGCAAAACATCTGCCTAATATAGATTACATGCTTATAGTCAGGTAGTTAGTTTCCTCTGAATCTTCAGATATTGTCATCAGAGGCAAGACAGTCAGGCTTGATTTAGTATTATACTGTGATAAGCAGTCTCTGTTAA
This sequence comes from Phoenicopterus ruber ruber, assembly GCA_009819775.1. Lineage (NCBI taxonomy): Eukaryota > Metazoa > Chordata > Aves > Phoenicopteriformes > Phoenicopteridae > Phoenicopterus > Phoenicopterus ruber. Next base: position 8,646,240 of record CM020247.1, on the reverse strand, counting down.
AGCAAGCGGATGTTGCATTTTTGTCTTGAGGAATGCATTTTTATGTACAGTCATTGGTTTACCATCTCATCACTCCAGTTTTATACCTGAGTGACCTAAAATTATAGTATAAAACTGAAGTCATGTTGTTATTCAGTATTTCTGCACTGTGGTGTTGTCTGCTTAAAAATAACCAATGAGTGTTTGTCAGAGTCAAATACTCTCTGACCAGGTTCTTTTAGATATTCCACATGAGGAGGGTTTAATGATTTAATGCTAAATTTACTTATTTGAAGATATTTGACGTTACATGGAATTTTGATTTAGAAAAGTGATACAGCAATATACTGAAATCACAACACAAGCACAATATAGCAATTGCAATATACAGTTGGATCACAATACAAACTTAATTCCTATTACCAGTCTCTATATGTGCACCATCATTACGCTGGGTCTCCTCAGTTGCTGGGAAGGAATATGTGGGTTGAAGCCAGCTCAAGCCCATTGCTCTCTGCAAAGTTCATTTTGTTGGTTGTTTGATTTTTATACTCCTTGTTGGGCTGAGACACATATACCCTTCCCCCATGTTGGTCTAGCTGGCTCAGGAAGATAATACTTTCTATTGCTTATTTTAGGAAGGCCATTTATATAACCAGTTGACCTACTCAACTGGTACAGTCTTTTATCTACAACAAAGGCCACCTTCCAGTCAGTCCCCTTGGTGTTGAGATAAAAGTTCAGCTTCCTTTACAATAGCTGTGGTCTCTCCCGACATCCTTTTCTGAGCTTCATGAGCACATCATCCTTGCCTATCTTCTCTGAGCCTTCTTCCATTGTAGGGGTTCATTGATCAGTCACAGTGTTTAAACATAAAAGACTGATTTTGAATAATATTTTAATTTATGTACAGAATGACAGCTGTTTCAGTACTGCAGGTGCCGTTCGACAGTTTCAGTTTCAGAACTGGAAGATGAAAGCTGAACAAGCTAAGAAATTTGAATTCATAAGAACAGCAAAAAAACTAAAAACCCAGTAAGTTGAAACATTTCATTACAAGTGTATTTTCATGCTGTTCTGGAGGTAACATAACTCAAAGTTCAAGGTAAGAATTCATGGTAATGAAACTTTTAGGCTAAGATTTCATTTTCAGTAGTTCAGGTAGATTGTTGTGGTCATTATACTAATTCAGGCTAGGCTCATGAGCTCTAAAATGGCCTTTTGTTCAAACTACCAACATTTGGACTTCGGTCAGTCTTGTTCTTTAGTATGCTGTTGCTCAAATAGATGCATAAAAATGAAGGTTCTTGTGGCATAATTGAGTTCTGTTTTCCTGCTCAGCTGTGCTTACCCTCGAAAGACCTAAAGCCCTTAAGATTTAGATCAACAAAAGGAAAATTGCAGTAATATTACAACAGCTTCCTCATAGAAGACTGAGAGAGCTTGTACTGGTTTTGGCTGGGATAGAGTTCAAGTTCTTCATAGTAGCTTGTATGATGCTATGTTTTGGATTTGTGATGAAAACAGTCATGTTTTAGCTATTGCTGAACAGTGCTTACACAGAGTCAAGGCCTTCTCTGCTTCTTACACTACCCTGACAGCGAGTAGGCTGGGGGTGCACAAGAAGTCGGGAGGGGACACAGCCAGGACAGCTGACCCCAACTGACCAAAGGGATATTCCATACCATTTGATGTCATGCTCAGCAATAAAAGCTGGGGGAAGAAGAAGGAAGGGGGAGATGTTCGGAGTTATGGTGTTTGTCTTATCAAGTCACCGTTATGCGTGATGAAGCCCTGCTTTCCTGGAAATGACTAAACATCTGCCTGCCAATGGGAAGTAGTGAATGAATTCCTTATTTTGCTTTGCTTGCACACCCAGCTTTTGCTTTCCCTATTAAACTGTCTTTATCTCAGCCCATGAGTTTTCTCACTTTTACCCTTCTGATTCTCTCCCCCATCCCACCGAGGGGGAGTGAGCAAGCGGCTGTGTGGTGCTTAGCTGCCTACTGGGGTTAAACCACAACAGTCCTTCATCTGCTACCTGGATGCAGGTAGCACTTTAACCACAGCAGCTTGTCCTGTAGTTTTTGTACTCTTAAGGCTTCTAGTGCACAGTGTGAAGAGACTTGGCAGTTCTGGGCAGTGAATTCCAGTGGACAGCAAAACATTTAAACTATGAAGGCATCTCTGTACCATGTAGTGGATTGAACCATATATTAGCAATAGTCTGCTGCAGAACGCAAGCTGTTGATGAGTGAGAGTTTCATAGGTTGTCAGTAATGCTGCTTAACATTGGAAATCCTACCTGATATTCCTGTACTGTGTGGCACCAGTGTCCTACTGCTCTGATCTCTAACGTGGTGGTACCAATTTACAAAGATATGCTCACAACTGCAGCATCTACAGTCCTTTTGCATCTGCTGTTCTGTAGGTCAAACCCTAGGATACTGCTTAGTGAGAGAAAAAGCAAATATTACTCTGAGTCAAGTTTTAAAGCTTCTGACTTTAAAAAGAAGCAAAAGTTACCTATAGATCTCTGTACTATACATAAAGGATTGTCATTAAGTAAGGTAGTAGCTGTAGTATTTTGAGTTACTTTAATGCTAATGAACTTGAATTTGAGTCTTTGGTTGCAGTAGTACTGTGAGTGTAACACTGAACATACTTATTTGTGCTGGAGCTCCATCTATGTATGCAATTGCATTAATACAGCCTGTCTCCTTTGCTGTGCTTTCCAATGAAAATTCTTAAGAAGTTCCCTGATAGTGAGCATGCAAATTTGTCCTGGTTTCGGCCGGGATGGAGCTAATTTTGTCTCTAGCAGCTACTGTGTTTTGGATTTAGTATGTGAAGAATGGTGATAATACACTGATGTTGCTGGTTGCTGCTAAAGGATCAAGGACATTTTGCAGTTTCCCAGGTTTTGCTAATGTGCAGGTGCAAAAACTTGGGAGGGGTAGAACCAGTACGGTTGACCCAAACTGGCCCAAGAGAGTATTCCATACCATAGACGTCATGCCCAGTATAAGTGAGGGTCGGCCAGTGGGCCACTTCCCTTCTTTTTCCCTTTTTTCATTCGTTCAGGCCTTTTCATTCGTTTGGCTGTTTGTACCCTTGCTTGCTCTCTCTGGAACTTGCTGTTCTGGGATAGCTGCTGGGGAATATTCCCGTTCCCTGACTGCTGCTCGGGACGGGCTGTATCAGTCATCGGGTGGTGAGAAATTGTGCATAATTCATTTTATATATTCTATCATCCTTATATATATTATTATTATTATCATTATTAATATATTTTTATCTTTTCCTTTGCTGTCCTGGTGAACTATTTTTATCTCAACCCACGAGTTTTCCTTTCTCTCCGATTCTCCTCCCCACCCCACTGGGGAGTGGGGGGAGTGAGCGAGCGGCTGCGTGGTATTTGGGTTACTATCTGGTGTTAAACCATGACAGATTTCAGGCTGTTTCAATGTGTGAACCATGTTATGAAAATTCTCTTCCCTAACTATTCTATCAACCAGTCTTTATAGTATGAAAGTGTATTAACTTTGTTAATATATATATTGGTTCACATTATACACTGTAATGTAATGAGGTAGTGGAATTTTACTGGAGACTTTGGTATTGTTCATGCTTAAGTAAAACAAACTAAAGGTCAGCCCCGCCCTGGAAATAAAGACTTTGCTTCTTGGAAGCTTAGAGCTGTCCATGAAGGATAGAGGATACCCCTGGACAACCAAGATAACGCCAGCATCCTAGCCCCTCTAACACATCTTTGAAACCCTCCCAGCATCGTCTGGCATCATAGCTAAGTAACTATAGCAAGACTGACTCCAGGGACATCTGGATCAATAGACAAGCAGCAAGAATGCTGCAAAAATATAGTTTCTTTGCAAAATTTTACTGTGATTAGTAATGGGTATTGTGTGCGTTAACGATTAGTCAAATCGTGTTGTACCCGAGCGTTCGAAGGGTATAAGAACCCTGTGTAAAACCACATTTGGGGTGCCCCAATTTGGCTGGGACACCTCATGTGCATGAATAAATATTTACCCTTGTAATTCTATACTTTACATCCTGGCCTCTCTCCTCAGTCGGCACGGGCCAGTTGCGAATTTTCGTGACAAGGGCATTGGGGCTTCCATCCCTCCCCACAGGCACAGCAAGGCACTGGAGCCCCCGCACCAGCCCCTCACCCTGGCCTACATCACGGGTGGGCAGGGAAGGTCTGCCTACGAGCTGCAGGCCTTCATGGCCACCTCTCCCACTAAATGAAGGAGCATCTAATTACCCCTTTCAATTCAGCAGTAAACCGATCTATTTCTGAGGAGGAAACACACACTTTTCTTTCTCCAGGCTGGGCAGTTTTTGCATCCCTCTGCAAGGGATGGGTTTATTGCCCGGAGCTGCTGAGCAGATCCACACATGGCCGGCCGTGAGGGTTTTCCTCTTGCAGCCCTGCGGGTTTTTGCTGCTCTCCATGGAAGCGCCCCTCCCCCGGTACCGTGCGCCCCCCGCTGTCCCCTCACCCCTGCGACATCCCTCTCTGCCGGTGCATGCTCCGCTGTAGCGCTGCTCCGCCCTTTGTTTTATTCTAGAGAAAGGAAAATAAGGCACGGGCTGGGGAAAAAGAAACCCCCTACCTGGTCCCCACACACCACAGCTAACCAAAACCTACCTCCTCCCCCTGCGTTCTGCTAGCCCACCCGCTCTATAACGGAGGGCAGTACGGAGGGGCTCGTCCGCTCGTCCGCTCCCCTAGCGAACAGCTAGCGAACAGCTACCGCATCGCCACCGCCCGCCAGTACCGCCCCGCTCTCAGCGTAGCTTGAGCGGCGGCGTAGTCCCACCTCCCGCCCTGCTCCGAGTGGCTGGCGGCGCTCAGGCGTGTTTCTCATTGGGCCTGGCGGCGGCCGGGATATGCTTGGTAGGTTCCGCTGTGCTCGGGTGCAGGGCTGGTGGTGGAGGCTAGTCGCTGTGGGGACCGGTCTGTCATGGAGGAGCTGGACGGAGTGTGGGAGGTGGCGGGCGCTTCTGTGTGAGGGTGGCTTCGGCGGGAGAGAGCCAGTGGCGTCCTGGGAAGGTAGCCCGCACTCTTAGGTTCTTCCTCACCGATATGTTCTCTGTGGGCGGCGGTGCTGCCGACGCCTCTGCCTCCGTCTCCTCTCCGGCTCCAGGTAGGCGGTGGAGGCCGCTTTGTCGCAGCGGTCGTGTGGGGAGCGGCTCTGAGGGAGCTGGGAAGGGTTTTTTGGGGACCCTGGAGTGGTATGGGGGGGTTGCCCAGAGGTGAGGGGCGGGTGGTTGTTGGACTAGGGGTGGAAAAGAGGGGGGCGATCTGAAGGGAGGCATCGGAGGTAATCCTGGGGAGGTAGGTGGCTTTGGGGTGGAAGGCAAATATAGCGTGGTCTTGAAGGAGGAGGTTTGTAGGGAGGGGGGAGGGGGGGGGCGCTTTGGGCAAGCTGAGGGTGGTTGTGGTGGAAGGGCAAGTTCAGGGTTTCGGCGGTGTCTGATACTAAATCAAACGACTGTGGCAAGGACGTGTTTTGTCTTTCTGGTCAGGCTCTGAATTTGCTCCCTTGCCAGTAGGTTGGAGGTAGCACCGGGGGCGCGTGTGTCTGTGAGCATGGGGCTCCGCAGAGGACCTGAGGGGATGGGGGGGGCTAATGGTTCTTTGCTTAGGCTGTGCTTAAAAGCAGAAGTTGATACAAGTGTATGGTTTGTTATGTTGTGAGGGGAAAGTGTTTTCCTGCAAATGGTATGCATAATGCACTGCTAGGATCCTGCTTCCTGCTCAACATCTTTCCTTAAGGGGCACTGTGCAGTCCAGGGAAGTCCCATGGAAGGCAGCTGGATGTTGGTGCACCACAACCAGTGGCTTGAGTATAGCTGTAGAAAAATGTAATTGTATATACTTATTTGAGAAGTAGAAGGTAAAAACATTCAGAATTCTTTTCTTTTGCAGAGTTATCAAGTGCAGCCTGTGCTTTGTCAGGACCTCGTTCAGAGTCTCCATGTTGTCCCATCTGCCTGATCTGAGAAAAAGTTGGAGACGCTCTGTTTGGGCTGTGTGTTTCTAATAAGCTTTTGTTTGTGACTCTGAAAAAGGCAGGTGTGTATCCTTCAAGAAACAGAGGTACAGACTAAATGGATCTAAAGACAGCAGTGTTCAATGCAGCTCGTGATGGCAAGCTGCGGCTCCTTTCCAAGTTACTGGCAAGCAAAACCAGAGAAGAGGTGGCCTTACTAATGTCAGAAAAAACCAATGGTGCCACACCACTTTTGATGGCAGCCCGTTATGGGCACGTTGACATGGTGGAATACTTGTTGGACTGTTGCTCTGCTTCTATAGAAATTGGTGGTTCGGTTAATTTTGATGGTGAGACCATTGAGGGAGCTCCACCATTATGGGCAGCGTCAGCTGCTGGCCACTTGAAGGTGGTTCAGTGTCTGTTAGATCATGGTGCATCTGTCAACAACACAACTCTAACAAATTCAACTCCACTTAGAGCTGCCTGTTTTGATGGTCACCTGGAAATAGTAAAATATCTTGTGGAGCACAAAGCAGACTTGGAAGTATCAAACCGTCATGGGCATACATGCTTGATGATCTCATGTTACAAAGGCCACAAAGAAATTGCTCAGTATTTACTTGAAAAAGGAGCTGATGTTAACAGAAAAAGTGTTAAAGGTAAGTTCATAGTTTCATTTTTCCTTGTAGTAAATAGGGGTGAAGTTGCTCATGTGTCCTTTAGGAGACCGACATCCAAAAATATTCCTCTAGTCTCGTAACGTGAATGTTTTTTCCAGTAAGAGATGAAGTGTATTTAGCTATGTTTTTACAAGTTTTTTTGGCATACTCATTTAATACTGGCTATAAAATGTAATTCTAAATTGATACATTTTAATCTAAAGACTTTGTGTTTATGCATGTGCAAAAAGCTAATTGACTTTTGCTGAGAACTCCTATTTGTAGCAGGTTTGTGTAGTAATAAATATATGAGCATATATTGTGTAAATATATGAGCATATATTGTGTAAAATTTAGGATGTTTTTCATACTATTTCTTAACAAACCGAATATGCTGTACATAAAAATCGCCTGTGCCACTAAGACTAGAATAGGGAAAGATGCTTAAAGGAGAAGAATTCTTTTCTACATTGGAAATGAATAATCACTTTGCTCTTTACTCCTCCTCTCCCTCAAATTCTTGGTTCCTTTTGGACCTTTTTTTAATGTTAGTAAAAACCAAAACCAAACCAAACCAAAAAACAACAACAACAACAAAAAACCCCAACAAAAACCAAAACGTATTTTAGAATTAAGGAAATGAAGCTTCATGTGACTGTGATCACAACAGAAAGACTTCCAGTGGTGCACAGATCATGAAGAACATCTGTTTGCCTCTGTTTACAATTATCCTGAGACATTGTTCAAAGTGAAGACTTATGTCCTTTTTGCTGTGATCATATTTATGTGGACCTCTTATTCTAATTGGTGGCTTTTGTTACATCTCAAACTTGTATGTGAATATGATATTGGCCTAAAAAGCATATTGATTATTGCAGGTTATGGTTAACTTTTTAGCTCATTGAGCCAGGATTGTGTCTCAGCAGCTTTTTTTTTTTTTATATATATATATAGGTTTATTAATAATAAATCTGCTAATAAATCTTTCTGTAGCATAATACTTCCGTTGCCCTTTTCTAATTAAAATTTTAACAGTATAATATACTTCAAGTATATTTTGACAGAAAAACCTGTAGTGCCTAGCTTACTGCACAATATTGTTAAATGCCAAATATGAGAGTAATCTCTTTGAAAAAGCTGTTCAGTTAAATATGCCTTTTTTCTGCAAGTCAGAGAGTTACATGGGTTTAATATAAAGAAAGCTAAACTAAAAATTTGTCATAGAGGTGGGCAGAGCAAAATAAATCTTTCTTTGTAAGGATTTAAGATTGCCTTAATCATGGACTTGTGATAGGATAAAAATGTCATTTTTCTAGACTGGGTTCTTGGAATAACAAGTTAAATATAAAATATACATAATTTTTAGTTTAAAACTCATCCCTTTATATGTGTTACGGATTTACGCATGCTGGCTGCCATAACAGGGTCCGACCCTAGGATCCCACTGAGAATGCAAAGTCCGAGTGAAGGTTTCCAATTAGTCTTTTATTAGTTCTTAGGTTACAGCTCGAGCTGGGTGCCTCTGGAGAGGGACCCCTACCCCAATTCACGCCTCTCAATTATACCCGTACCACCCATCACCCGATCCCCAAGTCCAATCACTTAATTCTGGTCGGTGGTCTCTTGATTTCTTATTGGTTTTCACTGTCGCTGGGCTGGCCTTCTTCTGAAGTTACTTCATTCCCTTGGAATTGTCTCCTTGGTCCTTATCTTCTTCATTCTGCTCGTATGTGCCGGATTCAACTAGTTCTTTGTTAGCAGCATTAGTTTTATCAAAAAGTTTACTCTTGGTCAGCTCTTGCGGCCTAAGGCTTCAACTACTTTAGCTGCTAATGCTAAGCCACTAATGCTAAATGAGACTATTCAGAGAGAGAAATATAGTTAATTAAATTTCTTCTATAACAATATGATAGGTATGAACAGAGCAAAGCTGCTAAATATCTGATGTAACAGGAGGAAAAAAAAAAAAATCTGTGGATCTCTTATTCCTCATTTTTGTGTCAATGGAGTAGGCTTTAATTTACTCATCCTTATTATTCACTTTACTAGTGCATTAATTTTATTTTTATTTATTGTTTAAATGACTGAATGGCAGCTGTGCACTCCTGAGGATTTTCTCACTGCTCTCAGTTTTTTTTTTTTATTATCTTAATTCCTTTCTCTCTCTGCTTCCTTCAGTTTGTGTGACTTACAACTTAGGCACATGAGCAAAACTTTCTAAGGTATTAACTGATCCTTATTTTTTAATAATAATAAAAGTTGGATTGGATACATTTTGGCTCATAAAAATTCATTTTATCTTTTGGACTACAGCATGTACAAATGCATGTGTGTACATATATCTATTGGTCAAGTATGGACTGCCTTTTTGTGTTTGGAAACAAATGCTCCCCTCTGATATGACATGAGCATACTTTTGTGGCATCATGAAGCAGTTTGGTCTCTGAAGTTATTAAATAAGCAGTGACAAGCTAAAGGAAGAGAGAAAGTAAGTGCTATAAGCCCTGAAAGTCAGCTGTGGAAAGGCAGAAGAACTGAGCAAAACTGGTAGCCTTAAATATTACAACAGTATGGGTATTGCAATGGCTGAGGCTCAACAACTAACCTTCTGAACTTTGTTTTGCAAGAATGCTCACTAGCTATTAATTTCAAAATGAATGTTTCCAGTAGGATTCATTCTACATTGTCATATTCCACCACAAAGTCTGTGACTATTGCTTTCAGTTTCTACTCCTCCCTGTTGTCTAACAACTCTCTTGACAGAGAGTAGGGGTGCTTGTGGTAGGGAGATGAAGAGAACTTAGAGTGCTCTGCTCGGGTAAAGTTGTTGCTATCCTTGTATCTTAACTACACCCGTTTCTGGGCCATTCATGGAGAAGCCTACTGCTCTGTGAAAGATGCAAAAGCTTTAGCTACTGTCAATTTTGCTGCATTTTAGAATATTAAAGCTACTTATAAGAACAAAACTAATGTAATTTTACTATGTTTAGAAAAATGCTGTTATGGGAGGTTACTAGAGGTTCTCTTCCAGGTATTCTTGAAACCAGGGAAAGTGTGAGAGGATAAAATTACTCAAACTATCCCTTAGGCTTTTCCAGTAGATTTTCTTATTGTAAGATAGGACTTTATTCACATTTAAAAAATGGGGAGAATTCTAGAGCTGGGAAAAATGTGAAAATGTATTTTCAAGTGTTGACAGTTCCAGGGGAAAAATCCAAATAATTGGAGATGACAAAATAGGTAAGTTCACAAAGATCTAAAAGCCAGGATGACAATTGAGGCAGGGGTATAAAAGAGTAGTTTAAAAACATGCAATTAAGTCCTGCTTCTAAAATACAGACATAATCCAGCAACTGTGTTTTGAACTACTAAAATTCAGAATGCAGATGTTTTGGAAGGAGAGTTGTGGAAGTGCAAAAGTACAGCTAGGATATGATTTCTGAGTCTGATTCAGGTAGGATACTACGCTGAGGTAAAGTATAGGTCTAGCACCATCTAACAGGAGATGATGGTGAAGGAGGAGGTAACAAGATGTTTGGGGTTAGACAAGTGCTATACTGCAAAAGATGGTCAATAGTTTTGAATTTAAAATATGAGCATTTAGTTGTCTTTGTTCTTGCCGCTGTTTTACAGATCTGACTTTTACAGTTTCCCCAAACTTTTATGAAGAACATATGAGCCACAGAAATGGAAACAAAGGATTTTCTTAATGCTTTGTCACATGAACAGTGCAAGTGAGGGGAAAAAAGTGATGAACGGGATTGTCCTGGTTTCGTCTGGGATGGAGCTAATTTTCCTCCCAGTAGCTCCTGTGTTTTGGATTTAGTATGGGATTTGGTATGTGAAGAATGTTGATAATACACTGATGTTGTTGTTGCTACGAGATCAAGGACTTTTTTCAGCTTCCCAAGTTTTGCTAATGTGCAGGTGCAAAAAGCTGGGAGGGGTATAGCCAGTACAGTTGACCCAAACTGGCCAAAGAGAGTATTCCATACCATAGACGTCATGTCCAGTATATAAGTGGGGGTCGGCTGGTGGGCTGGGCGCTTTTTGTTCCTTCTCTCTCGCTCCCTTTGGAACTTGCAGTTCTGAGATTGCTGCTGGGGAAATCACTGTTTCTGAGATTACTCTCTGTTTTGCTCCGTGATTGCTGCTCGGGATGGGCTGTATCGGTCGTTGGGTGGTGAGAAATTGTGCATTGTTCGTTTTGTATATTCTATTATCATTATATTTTATTATTATTATCGTTATTAATATACAATATAATGATTATTATCTTTTCCTTTGCTGTCCTAGAAAACTGTCTTTATCTCAACCTGTGAGTTTCCCTTTCTTTCCGATTCTCCTCCCCACCCCCCTGGGGAGGGAGAGGGGGGAGCGAGTGAGCGGCTGCATGGTACTTAGTTGCTGTCTGGGGTTAAACCACAACAAGGATAAGAAAACTTTTTTTTTTTTTTCTTTTAGAATTGTGGAAAATAGCAAAGATACCTGTAGAATTAAAGACTCTTTTAGAAAAGCAGAAAGTAGTTAAAGCAGTGCTTCCAATGTGAGTTAATTCGGCACTGTCTTCCTAATTCAGAGGCTTTTCCAGTACATTACTCCTGGTTTGAGAAACTGCAGGTTAAAATTATCAGGGCTTGATAGATTTCATTGGTATGAAACAGGTCTTGAACAGCAAATTAGGTTGGTGTTTTGTTTTTGTTGTGTGTGGTTTTTGGTTTTTTTTTTTTTTTTTTTTTAATTAAAAAAAGTATTTATTTTGCTCTTAAAATAAGGAATAGTATGGATAATACTGTAGTAGCAGAAACCTGAGTTTTTTCATGAGGAGGAAGAACCCTAGAACTAAACTCTGAATGAGGTACAGACCACCTACCCATGTGCTTGGATCTGGAGGAACATTCTGTATTTTGGCTGCATGCAGTTTTCTATTCTGCTGCATTGTGAAGCCTGCCAATGATCTGTAGTTAAAGGATAGTGCTCCCTTACAGTGTTAATAGACTTTTGGAGTCTTGATCAGCATTTTGCTGACATGTTTCTGTGCGGTCTTTTGGCTAGTCAGTGTTTGTGTGGTGGGTGGGGGAGATGCTTGCTCTTGTAATTCAAGTGATAGCAGTCTTTGCTGGGCCTCGAAATTATGGATTTGGGCTTTGTTGGTGATCTACCTGGGGCTGTGTTTGTTGGAATTGGATTTTCTATTTAAAATTCATTTAATTTCCACAACAGAGATATTTTGCATGCAAACCATTTTAAAGGGATGTTATACCTCTAGTCTAACTCCAGACAGAAAACTTGGATCTTGCACTTTGAGAAATTGCAATGCATGTTTTGGTACTTTGCATTATGCTTTATCCCTTCTCCATCAGACCTGCTCTAATAATGGAGGTTTGTAATGGTGGCTCGTAACTCTTTCCATTGCTGAGCTGCTTGGAATGTGGTCTCTTTCTCATCAAGATGATATTCCTGTGTTTCACTGATGGTCTTTACTACCTCTGTCTCCCTTCAGTTGTTAACAGACACATCTGCTAGCCAAAAGACTATTTTTTCCCCCCTTCTAAGTATTAGAAAATTTAAGAACTGCTGGATTAGGCATTCATTTAGGTATCTCTTGAGATCTGCACAGGAACGTTTGGTTGGAAACCCTATTTTTTGTTGTCTATCATACTCTATACTACCATAAAAGTTAGAGGGAATCATGTATTTTGAAAATGCAAAATAATGCTATGATTTGAAGTCTTGTTGTTCTTAAATACCATTAGCTATGGTGCAGTATTTGATTGTAATGGCTTTGTAAAATAATGTGAAGGATGAGGCTTGTTCAATTTACTTGCTCGCTTTGGAAAGTTTAGAAGTATACAGGCCTCAGTCTCTATGAGTACCTTATCAAGGTTATACATATAGTAGTACTATATCAAGGACTAGCACTATTTCAGTGTTATCATTTATGTAGGAGACTGAAAAGCATAATACTCAAACCTGCTGGGGGGAGGGGAAATTTTTTTTACAGACTAGGCAGACCCAGAAGTAGGGGGATTATATGGATGCACACTCTTTGCTGTATGACCAGTGTGGTTTAGTATACGTGAAAAATAATTAATCTTCCCGTGCAGTAAACATCAAGGAATCTGACAGATTTGTTCTCTTCTGAGATTTTTGTCTTGTCTGCTTGCCAAGATTCATTTAGGAAAAAACAAGGAAAAAAATTTTAAAAAAATTCCAAGCGCACTTTTTCCCCCCTTGTGAATAAAGGCCTTGTTCTAAAAGTGTTCTGTGTCTGTTTGGTTTGGTTGTGGTTTTTTTTTTTTCCTCTTTTTTGGATGATATTACATAATGCTCTGCACTGCAATTTGTAGATATTTTGTGTGTGATGCTATGTGAAACTGAACTTCAGTATGAATGTCTATAAATAAAATAATGAAAGAAGGTACAGTTTAAAGGAATAAATTATTGAATTGCAGATGCAAAAAATAGTTCCTGTTGAAGTTAAATGATTCACAACATTTTATACATTATTGCCACTTTGTATTATTAATCTTGATAATATGAGTTATCATTAGGTACTTTTGTGACTAAGGGAACAATTATTCTGTTACAGAACATGGAACAACTTGTTGAGGTTAACAGTTCTTTGCAATTTTTACTTACTTTATTTTTAAAAGGAAGGCATGTCTTTAATTTTTCTTTGCCATGTATACTAAGTGTAGAGATGTAAACCAGTTTTCTTTTACACTGCCTATATTTGTATGTATGTATCAATATTTTTCAAAAATCAGTAAATCTGCTAGAGGACTTATTGCCTCCAAGTGCTCTGCTTAAAAAAAAAAAATTAAAAATTCAGTGTTTTATGAACAGCTTCACTTTATGAAGGTGATTAATTTCATCTGTGAGGCTGCAAAAATATATACATGTGGTTTATTTTAAACATATGAAGAAAAAATGATTTAATTTGAAGGATTGACCAGTGTGTAAAGTTTGGCAGCTGAGTGTGTATTTTCAGGAAGAGATCTTTGGTATGATATCACATTGCTATCATATTTTAAATCTAAAAAGTTTTGTTATCCAGAAATTTGATTAAGCATTTTGCAAATTTTAGGAAGTGGATGTAGTTAATATTGGTTGCAAATCAAGCCAAATCACTTTGTGTCACTGCTTCGCTTTCTTTCCTCCCCATGTCACAAGCTACCAGACTATTTTGAGAATAATTTGCTTCTGACATAAAGATAAAACCTCATTAGACACACCTCCCTAGATGAGCTGCCTTTTTTTCTTTTCTTTTTTTTTTTTTTTTTTTTTTAAATAATGGATAGTTAGGGAATTAGTTCTGTGATACATGAAGCACTTGCGTAATGTTCATACTACCCCTGTTAAAGTAGGACTATAATGAAAGTATGAAACGTGAAAGTATGACATCAGTTGAACATTTTTTTTCCCTAATGTCTTTGTGAGATTTGGATTATTCCATTTTGTTCTTGTTTTTAATTAGAGAACATTATAAAACTCTACTATTCATACTACCTAATATAGATAGAAAACAGTATTAACAATGCAATATACTGTAATATAACAGTACATTCTCTAGCAGAGAAGTGCTATGACTAGCATAATATTTCCAGTCCAATTTTGTTCTTGTGCAAGAATGAGAAGCTTCTCATGTTGTTGTAATATTAGCTAGCTTCTACATGTGATCAAATTCCAGCAGATCACCTAAGAATTAGAAATGGATTAAGACAACTTAATGAACTCTGCTTTGAAATAATCATCCTTAACTTAAAGAATGCTTAAAAAATTTGACCAACATCTCTGTATATGTTTTTCTTAGCTGCTTATCAGAGAATGACTTTCAAAGGGTGTTTGCTTCTTTTCAGTCTATTTCCTCTTTAATACAGCAGTAGATATAATGTTGATTTTAATTTCTTACTAAAGAAATAATTTGTTACAAAAATTGGGTTGACTTAACTGCAGAATTGCATAGATAGTGTTCAGGCACTGTTTATTCCTGTCACTATAGACAATATAGTATTTTTGAAGTGGATAATAGTTGATTTGCCATCCTAATATTTGAACGGTTGAATTTATGGGTGTGGAATACAGACCTTGAGTTAGATATCAAGGCTGTCATGTCCTCTTAAATTCTTCCTCAAATTTAACACTTGATAATTGCTAGGTAGATGGCTGGAATTGTTGTTATTTCTTAAGACTGAGTTTTGTGTTTGTGTGCGTGTTTTGTTGGGTGGTGGGGTTTTTTTTGTTTAAGTTGGCAGCTCTATATCCATCTATCTGCCCATGTCCACTTTTAGTTTATGGAAGCTTGTGTTCTTATATTTTCTTTCTGCTGCTGTTCCATCCAGTCAAACTCAAGTGAGGTGCAGCCACTAGAAATTAGTGGCGATTGCTTTCCTTTATTAGTTTGTGCATTGCTTGAAATAATTGTGGTCTCCAAGGCCTACTACAATATAAGTAGCTAAAAAATTACCCTACTTCTGATATGCTGTTAGTAACCACTGTTTGAGTAAATCTCTTAATGAAGGAGATTCAGGTGGAAAGAGTACTGAAAATCCTTGGTGGTTTAGGAATATTTCCACGTGTTCTGCATAGCTGCATTGTAAATTAATGACATATAAACTGTTGGGTTGTACATGAATTTATTCAGGCAATGGCTAAGCTTAATTTGTGTGAATTTTTGCACTATCAATGTGTCATAGCATACATGTCTGGCAACTGATAAAAGAGTGTAAAGGGCAACATTATGTGGTGATGGATCTACAGTGCGTAATATGAATAGCTGCCATTGATCCTATTGTCAAAGCTAGCAAGATGTATATCAATAGTTGTGAAGCAATTGTAAGAACTTAGGTGTTACTAGTGCATTTTGATTTGTTTATCTTTAATATGCTTTTATGTTATGACTCTTTTAATATCTTAAAAATATTGACTTGAAGGTAGAAAATAAAGGATTGTGAATCATAACATGTAAAGATGAAATAGTTGTGACCTAAGGATGACTCTAGTATTTTTAACAAGTACAGTACGGTCTGTAATAAAACATTTTTGAGAGAGTTTTTTATTTTTTAAATCAACTAACACCCCAAATATAACTTAAATTTCAAAATATTAGTGTACATAGTTTAAATGTTAAATTTGCCCAGCTAACACAAGATTCTGACATACATTGGTGCAAACACTTGTAGTTCTGAATCTCTCTCATCCCAGGACATGTCTAGATTGGCCTTGGAATTGGCACCCTCCGAAAGACCTTTCTAGTGTTTCAGAGCTCTGCTGTGAGCGAGGTAGTATGAACTTTAATACACCCTAAACTGGCTACATTAACTGATGGCTCAGCCTACACCCAGATGGATCTGGTTTTGGCTTCATCACTGAGTGTTCCAGAAGTGCAGATGGCCTGAGGAGCCAGTCAGTATTTACTTCTGGTTTGACAGCTATAGTTAAGTTTTTAACTAGACTTTCTCCAGCACAGCAAGATGACTTTTATAATGTGTCTGTGTATTGGCAAGCTGGTTTTGTGTATTTGTCTGCTTTTGATCTCTTTCCATCTTAGGAATTTAAAGGTCTCATGTTTGTCAATCTGGAGGTATGACCAGTTTTCCATAATAAAGAAAGAAGGAATTATAGTTAATAAACTACAGTTGACAAACCAAACTTTTAATCCACCTAAATTTGGAAAAATATCTGTTCCTGTGATTGGAAATGTTGTTGGTCTCTAGAGACTGTAGTGTGACCAGACCAGTTTATAGGTGAAGCTCCTGTCCCCGACTTAATGCTCCGTTAGTGACAAAGATTGCCTAGGGTATTTGAGACTGAAAATCACTTCATATTAAGACCTGGGTTTAGTTTCATGAGTCTTGATCTAACAGATAATTTTGGGTGCCATTTTGTGTGGGGTGTCTTCCTCAGTTTACTTTTTTTTGTAAGTGATAGTAAAATAGTTGGTCGCTATTCAGAAATGTATTGGAAAGAGAACATTTAGCAAGTTAAGCTCACTGTATGTTAATAAACAATCTCATGTTTTGTGGGTTGGTTGGTTTGGGGTTTTTTTGTGTTTGGATTTTTTTTTTTAATGTTTAGAACTTGCACTTAAAAAATTGTTTGAGGGGACAAAATGTGATCACAGCTCCTGTTCTACTATAATTGTAAAAACCTGTTAACCTTTAGTCATAATCTTTTGAAAATAGCTTTTTGCACACCTTTGGTATGAATTTGATTAGTCTGGTAGCTAAATTCTTATTATCCAGTGTGGTTGGATTGAGACTCGGTTTGTCTTGAATAACTACTGTTCCTCCTTACTACTGTCTTTCTGAGAGCGATAAGCAAGTCTTGAAATGTGCTGTTAATTCTTCCTCTGATGGTCCACAAGCAAGTTTGAGGAAGAAGCAGCAGATCAATTTACATGTAAAGTTTCAGGAAGTGAAAGATTAGAAAAGAAAGTGAGGAGGGGATGGTTGGAATACTAGCAGAGGAACAGAGGCAAAATGTTGTTCCCATTAGAACACTTTCATCTAAATAGACCTTGAGTTTCTACATTCTTTTGCTGTGTGCTAAAACTCACAAAACTCTTGGATGCGCTTGTTCTCATCCTAGTGTTTTATCTGCAGAAGATAAAAGCAAGCTACTGCTTGATAATCTAACTCAAAAGATAGGATAGAGGTTTGCATTGTGGATCTAAAGCATCTGGTTCTGTTGGTGACAAGTAGGTATTGAATTTAGAGGACAGTCATCGTGGTTTCACCAGATATTTCTGAATTTTGCTTTTTTTTCTTCAAACTTTGACTTCATATCCCCTTACCAAGTTTCTCATCAAAAAGGACATAAGAATGCCGTGAAGTCAAAAGGTAGAAGATACCAAGATTATTTACATAAACTTAATTCAGATTCTTATAATTGGAATGAGAACGAGGAACAAAATTTCTATTTCTGAAATGTATTTAACAAGAGTATTTTTTTTTTCCTTGTAGATACATACATACATGTACCAACTTCAAATATTTTTGCATTTGAATTTAACCTATTTAAGACAGCGTGAACAATACATTCTGGGCAGGAAGAATTTGTTAATGGAAAGCCTTTACCTCCATCTTATTTTCAGTTTATTTCAATGCAGTGTTCAGCTTTTAAGACAAATCTCAGGCATGCTTTAGGGACTGATTTGAGTTTTACTGGCTAAACACTCGAATATAAAGAGTGAACTGCACATTCTAGAGATCAGAGCCTGGGGGAGGGGGGGGAGTACATTAAGAAAACGTATGAAGGTAAATCTAAGTTGTTGAGATCAGGAGGCTGTATACCTACAAAGATGCATTTTTCCCAAACATCAGCTGAAGATTTTAAGACTACTGCTTTGTTTCCCTACCTACTTCAGTTCTGTTATAGATCTAGAAATACAACAGCAAAGCCCACTGCAAATCAGTGTCTTATTGGCATAGAAAAAAGCCTGCCAAAAATGCAAATGAGGAAGTTTCCTAAAACTTTCTCTCTGAACTTTTTAAAAGCCAAATCAGATGACTATGAATGTACAGAATCCTTGGAAAAGGAGGTCTCACTTGAGAATGTGGAAACTTGCTGATGGTGTAATAGATACTGATGATCTGATGGCCAGTAAACCAGAATTTGCAAGGCTAGTGGTATAAGACATTTTAATTAGGGGGTGGGATTCTTACATGAGTGTGCTGTTAATTATTTTCATGTTAATGTAGTGGGAGGCTGAAAAGTTGGTATGCCTGAATCTGTAGTATATATGAAAATAAATTGTGTAGTTTTAAAAGCAAGCAACTACACAAGAGGCTTTATTATGTTGGCGGGGAGGGGGGGAGTTATTGGTCATCCATCTTCCTGTCTCCCCCAGTGAGACACTCGTATATGATCTTAAGCAAAACTTTCTTCTACTTGAAGCATAGTCGTTAAATATTTAACTGTGATGTCCAATGTTTTCTTTTTAATTTGCTGCAAATATGTTTTTCAGTCAGGTGACACTAGTGCTTGCTAGAAATTTCACCACATAGTGTGAGTGCCACCTGAATGCCTTTATCTTTATGCCACGTTATCTTAATGAGAAATAATCTTAATGTAAATGATAAGACTTATAAGACAAATGGCTGCATGTTGTGTGTTGAAGGCATTGTTTGGTGTGGTGGTGGTTGTGGTGTTTGTTTTGGGGGTTTTTTGGTTGGTTTTTTTTTGGTGGTGGCTTTTTGGTTGGTGTGTGTGTTTGTTTCTTTTTTTTTGGCATTTGGGAATCCTGAGCAGAGGGGTTAATGTGGGACTTCAGGATAAAGACCTAATAAAGTACTAAGAATAGTTTGTCTGTGTGTATACATAGGCTTGACAAAATAAACGGATTCCTCAGAATATTCTGGCAGTCTCTGAGGTCCCAGCTGAGATGAAGGGCCTGTTGTGATGAGTTGTATTTGCCTTTGTGTACAATTATTACCTTGGAATGCTTTAATCATTGGCTTTGGGTGGAAGAGAGAGGAAGAGGTACAGTGTAGAGGTGAGCAAGGCCAATGTTGAGTTAGCACAGCTTTAATTTTTATACAGATCTTTTTTTTATTTTTTTTTTTATCGTGGATGGAGATAGGGAGGAAGGAAGGAAATTTGACAAGGGAAGAAAGGAAAATATAACCACTTAAGATGGCAAGCTTAGGTTTCTGTTTTATACTTGGAAGTAGATACAAAATTGCTCATGTAGTAGAGAATTCTGGTTTAAGTTTTGAATAATGAGACATAAGTGTCCTTAAAATCTGTTTAATTCTTTTGGGTAATAATGTCAAACATTTTGATTTGTATAACTGCCTGGTAGCCTTGATGTTTTAATCGGGTCTTGAATGTTTTAACTTGTCATTTAAGCCTTTCATAGTCTGTAGATGTCAAAACAGATTTTATTTTTATTTTTTTAACTATTAGTCTGGTGATATTTGGACTATAATTTGATTATGATTTATATAATTGTTTTTCTTCTTTTGCTAGGAAACACTGCATTACATGACTGTGCAGAATCTGGAAGTTTAGAGATCATGAAGATGCTTCTCAAGTATTGTGCTAAGATGGAAAAGGATGGCTATGGAATGACTCCCCTTCTGTCAGCCAGTGTGACAGGCCACACAAATATTGTGGACTTTCTGACCCAACATGAACAGACCAGTAAGATAGAATGTATAAATGCTCTGGAACTTCTAGGAGCAACATTTGTGGACAAAAAGAGAGATCTGCTTGGTGCTTTGAAATACTGGAAGCGAGCTATGGAAATGAGATACAGTGATAGGACTAGTATCCTGAACAAACCTGTGCCACAAACACTAATTATGGCCTATGATTATGCTAAAGAGGTAAACAGCTCAGAAGAGCTAGAAAATCTTATTGCAGACCCTGATGAGATGAGAATGCAAGCACTGTTAATTAGAGAACGTATTCTTGGTCCTTCTCACCCTGATACATCCTACTATATTAGATATAGAGGTGCTGTCTATGCAGACTCTGGAAACTTTAAGCGATGCATCAACTTATGGAAATATGCTTTGGACATGCAGCAGAGCAATCTAGATCCACTGAGCCCTATGACAGCCAGCAGTTTACTATCATTTGCTGAACTCTTCTCCTTCATGCTGCAGGACAGGGCAAAAGGCCTGCTAGGCACTACTGTTACATTTGATGATCTCATGGGTATACTGTGCAAAAGTGTTCTTGAAATAGAGCGGGCCATGAAACATATCCACTGCCCTCCTGATCCAATACAGCTGAACAAAGCCCTTTCTATCATTTTGCATTTAATTTGCTTGTTGGAAAAAGTACCTTGCAGCTCAGAACAGGAGCATTTTAAGAAACAGACTATTTACAAGTTTCTTAAGCTTCAGCCTAGGGGGAAGAATAACTTCAGTCCACTTCATCTTGCTGTTGACAAGAATACTACATGTGTGGGTCGCTACCCAGTTTGTAAATTCCCCTCTCTACAGGTTACTGCTATCCTGGTGGAATGTGGTGCTAATATAAATGTCAGAGACTCTGATAACAACAGTCCTTTACATATTGCTGCACTGAACAACCATCCAGGCATCATGAATTTTCTTATCAAGTCAGGTTCACACTTCGATGCCACAAACTCGCATAAACAAACTGCTAGTGATTTGCTGGATGAGAAGAAAATAGCAAAAAACTTAATCCAGCCTATAAATCATACTACGTTGCAGTGTCTTGCTGCTCGTGTTATAGTGAATCATAACATATGCTATGCAGGGCACATCCCTGAAAAACTAGAGAAATTTGTTTTGCTCCATAGATAATAGTGTGCGGTCCCAGAATGCTGTTGTTGAAGCATGACTTGGTGACAATGTTTTTCTTGAGCACTGTTGTGATATACCAGTATTCCCCTAGTTTGCTCCATCTTGCTCTCATTGGCTAAAACGTTGTTAGCATCGCATCTGCAGAGTTGGTTAACCAATATTTGAATATGCCATATATTATGTTTTGTGGATTATTTAGAAATGTAGTGCCATATTTAGACTCTTAAAATTGTTTGCCAAAGGCTTGTCTATTCTGGTCTTATTTGCCTGTTGGGTGTTTAGGACTGAGTTGAATATTTTCCACTGATGTCTTTTTACTACAACTGTTGTGTGGATTTTATACAGTTGGAGGGTCATCTTTTTTTGGTTTTGCTTGAGCATTTCTACTCTTACTCTATTCTTTTTCTATGGACTTGTTAAACTGTGCAAGTTGTATAGACTTGTTAACATTTGCAACTACCATAAGTGCTTTTTATCTTCTCTATGCACTGACTTAAATGTGACTGTTGTGTGCGAACATATTTCTATGCAGCAGTTGGCCAATTTCAACTTAAATGCCCATTTTGATTTGCAGTTTTGTTTGGAGCTCTTTTTGAGAATGCTGCTTTCATAGCATGACAAATTTTGGAGCTACATATCACCTTTCTGAACTGGGGTTTAACTTTTTTATTCTAGCTGTAACTGAGGTTGCTTTCCTCTGAGAATCGTTCTCATGGTAATCCACTTGAATTTTTAATCTGATAATCGTTCCCTCATATCATGCAGTTAGGGGAAGAGTCCTCATCACATACAACTGACAGCTTCCCTTTTGCACTAATGTCTTGCTTGTGTTGGTTATGTGACTAGATGTAAAGTTTGTTCAAAGTTGAACCTCAAACTTAATGATACACTCATATGAGAAATAGATGAAATGTGTGCCATAGTTTAAATTTACAAATCAACTTCTTTAGCTACAAAAGAAACTAAAGCACGTTGGTGGTGTGATGCTTATCAGTCCAGAAATATAGGCATCATCAGTATCATTATAACATAGTAAAAGGCTGTATGCCAGAGTAATAGAAATTCTATAGCAGTGTCTTTTCTTCTTTGTTTTAAATATCTTTAGAAATGCATGTTTTTTCCATCTCTATTATCTGTCAGCTGTACTTAAAAGAAAAATCAGTAGTTCTGGTGTGTATATATAGCTCCTAATTAAACTTACCTATTTTTATAATATTTGCATAATAGCTTAACTTTTACAACAGGAAGGGCTCTTTTGACTTGATAAGAAATCTATAAAAGAATTTCGTAAAGGAGCGTGAGATTCAGGTATTTAATATAATTCAGCACTTTACTGTTGATTAATAGTAGAATTTATTATGGCACATTAGCCCTGCAAATGTCTAAGTGAAATTAATTTGTGTCGAGTAGAATACACTTCACCTGCAAATTTAGTATTCTAGCATATTGGATATTGTTGACTTGATGTTTCATTTCAGTGATGAGCAATAAATGGGTTTCTTGCTTGACAAGTTGTTTTAGGCTTTTGTTGGTGATAGAGATATTTAAAAGCCAACTTAAATAGATAAAGGAAAAAAATTATTTAGGAGGGGTTTTTTAAATTTGATGTTGGAATGTTTTTTTTCTTTTATGAATTAAATTGAAGAAGAATGTCTTGAGAGTATACAAGAGTATATATTTAAAAAGAAAAGTTCATCCTTGCTTCTTGGCTGTTTCAGGTTTTCTCTTAGCGTACAGTGTGGAGCCAACAAGCTTAGCCATTCTTGGGGAAAATATTGGGATACTTTTAAACAAAGATATGTTGAAAGTAGTGCTGTTTGTATATTGCCACTTTCAAACTCTTATTTTGAAACAACTTTCACCTGTTTGTCCCATGGCATATCTATATTGTATGAAATTCTGAGTATGAGGAAATCCTATTTGTTTCTCTTGCAAATGTGCAGCAGTAAACTTCTATTAAATTGGCTGATTTTTTTTCTGATTTGTAATGATTAAACTACGTGCCACCCAAGTTGTCAGTTGTGAGAACAAGTAGTTTGATTTTGTATTTCTTATTTTTGATATGCTTCTCTACTACTCTGTAAGTTGGTATAATCAAAAAATCATACCATGCTAGAAATGATCCACATTATACTTCAAGCCACAAAAAGCATTATACTTCAAGTAATAAAAATTAGTCATCTTTCTATAGGTCACAGAGAAAGGGATTTTTAGATCACTGTTTTATACTCTGGAATCTGTACTGCTCTTTAGTGTTTGCGATTTGAATTTGTCTTTATAACTGTATAATATCCTGTTTAAAATTAGTTAGTTAGAAATTATTAGTCCAGAAATAGAACTAAAAAAATATGGTAGTATGTGCTGCTATTGTTAGCAAAGTTTTGAATGGAAAACACCCCGGAAGAGAAAGCATATCACTATCTAATATGTGTAAATCTAGTGAAAATTGCCAGGCCTTACAGGGCTTATTGTTAGCTACTTGGGTTTGGGGGTTTTCTGTTTGTTTTTAATTTATGAAGTACTGATTTACTGTATGTAATTCTGTCTAAATATCTACCAATACACATCAATCCTAAAGATTATCACCTATATTCAGAATTTAATTTTGCAAGATCATGAGGCTATCTGATGAGTTCTTAACTGTGATGATGTCAGATATTCAAGCTTAGGTGACCAGATGGATAAGTTAATGCATTTAATTCCACTTTCTATTTATCTCTGTATGTGTATGTTACCCCCATTTAATTTTTGCTTCATTTTAAAAGAAATCAGTACAGAGCCTATGTTGGGTAATGTGTTAGGGATTAGTTAAGGATTTACTGATTGGGAAGGAGGGTAAGGACAGTAGGCCCTGTCTGAGATGTCTGTGCCACTGTGGCCAGTGCTAATGGGTAGTAGCAGTTTTTCCCCCTCAGCCCCTAATTCAAACCAGGAATGTCTCCACTTAAGTATAGATACCAACTTTCTGGTCTAGGTTGTTTTTTTGGTTTTGTTTGGTTTGGTGCTTGTTTGAGTGAGTTTGGTGTGGGGTGGGGTTTTGTTGTTGTTGGTTTTTTTTGGGTGGGGGGGGTGGATTGTGGGGGTTTTTTTGGTTTGTGGGTTTTTTTGGGTTTTTTTTGGTTTTTTTTAATTCTTAGTCTTATTACCCATTCAGAGATGGGAATAAGATTATTTTAGTGAAACGTGTTGATGCTAAATGCAGTAGTGTTGCTAGATGAACAACAGAAACTATGGTAAGGACAAGGAACTAAAGAGCATTCAGAACACACAGAACTGTTATCCTTTTGTCATATTAATAACTCATTCTTTTTTTGTTCTTATCTTCCCATTTGTTTTTTTCTGATTAAAAGTACTTTTTCAGAGCTGCTGACCCATAAAGATATTGAGAACATTGAGGAAAAAATTGTATGCCCTGTGGGGGTGAAATAGATTTAAAAATTGATTAAATAATTTGCAGGTATGTATTTTTAAAGACAAGGATATTGATACTCCCTTGTTTGTTGAGACCTCTGAAGTTGGATTTATTTTTTTAATAAATACTCAAAGCACTCTTCCTTCTAATCTTCTTGGGCTTCCACTGAAATACTTCAGCCAGGAAGATGAAAAGTATTGTGTTTTGTGGGGTTTTTTTTGTGTGTGTTTGTGTTTTGTTTTGTTTGGTTTTTTTTAAACTGTTCTTGCCAAATTCTAAAATTAGATTCCTATTTTTATATCGCTTATGTCAGTAACAAGATTCCAGCTGTCTGTGGTGTCTCTGAGGTTCTGATTGTTAAGCACACGGTATAAAGGCATTTTTTAAAATGCAAGGCAACAGTGTGGTTATTTTTTCTATGTATACTCTGCAACAGTCCTTGGATAGGAGGTATTTTTATATATTACCTAAATACCAAAAGTTCTCTTTTAACCACTGTTTTGAAACTGGTTGAAATTAAACTCTTTCCACTTTTATAAATCACTATCTTATAGAAGGAATGGAATGCTATAGCAAAATTCTTACTAATTAAAAAGAATAAAAATCTTAATAGGAAAGATGTGCCTCTTCTCAGTTTTACATCAACTGCAAGTTAATAGTGGCAGGATATGACTACTCTGGAAATAGCTTCCTCTTGCTTTGAATTATAGAGTGGAATGCCTGCTATACTCCAAAATATTGACAAATGCAAGTACAAAGACTTAACACTAATTACTGTGTTCTGTGACTACAATGAAGTAGTATTTAATGCTTCAAAGTAACTGAAGAATATGATGGAGACATACTAGACTTAAATACGGTTTGTTTTACATTGTTCAAATCTCTTTGCTTTGGGTATGAAAGTAACTGTTGAACCCTCAGTGAGCAGAATGAAAAGTTGTTCATTTGGTTTTAACTAACTCTGTATTTGTGTTCCATTCTATCACAAAGACTTCCTGTACAGGGAAATTCCATGTAATTGAAATATTTCAATTATAAATTCAAATATATCAATTCCATGTATTGAAATACTGCATTTTCTTTTTTAATTTAGCTTCAATGATAATGTAAAAAAAGAATAACAAATATATTTATCTGCTCTTACTCTCTTTAGGCTCCAAATGCAGATTACATTAAAAATATGTTTTGGATAACACCTGTCTGAGTCTATATATCTGTTTTCTTTAGGGTTACTGTAATAACAGTTGCTAAACCTCTTTTTCAGTTGAGTATGAATAGTTAAATGTGAATGCTGCAGCTTTAGACTTTGATCTTCTTGTTGTTAATTATTATACCTTAAACAGACTACCATGTTTCATTCTCTTACTATGAAATGATGGTCCAGCCAAACCTTTGAATTCTGGTGAGTAAAAGGCTTAAACTGGAGGATACAGGAGATAATTTCACAGTTTTTCCAGAAAGTGCAGTTGGTCACGCTATTAACTCTGTTAAAACATAGTAGTGTTTGTTTATAGCATAAACAAAAGTAACTAGCAAGATCTTGTAATAAAAAAGCAACAGACACTTTTCCAAGGAAGTTGCACAAATTATTTTTTTATAGCTTTTGAAGTCTCTTCCCTATTGCTTCCATAATTTAAAAAGAGAAAAAAAAAATATTCTGAGGATGAGAGAATTATGGCAAGATCCTTATTAATGAGGTCTTCAAAAGTGTTCTGTTCTGTAGAACATGACCATCAGAATTTTGAGATATTTAGTTATGTACAGTAGTCATAATATACTTAAAAGGCAGTGTACACTTAATTTCAGAGCTTATTTAGATTTATTCTTAATTGGTAACAAACAGCATCAAGAAGATGAGGAAAATTGGTCCAGAGCTTTCACAGTAAGATAATTGTTATATAGATGACTTACTGAATCAAGTATAGATTCTCTTAATTAGGAAACAAAGAACTGGAAAGAATCACATCAATATTCATCTCTCTGCAGATGATGATAGATGTTTAGTCTAGAAGTGTCTGCTGGCTATCTAAACTATGCCTATGCAAAATCTGTTATCTCTGTCCATGCCTGGGATTAATTTTTCAACTCTCTCTGATTCTCTTTGTGCAGAAGTGTTTCTCCAGCTGTGATGACTTATCTTCACCCCCACTGAACTCAGCTGTCCACTCTGCCTCTCCCATCTGCCCTTGTGTTGCACTGCTACTTGGAATCAACTGCCAAACAAGTCAGCCCCTTTCTGCAAGTGATGTGCAGTTCTTTGTGAAAGTCTGGTGCAGAGGATGAGGAATAGTGGCTATTCAAATATAAAAACCTATGAATTCAAATTTCCCTCCACCTCTGATGACTCTCTTCTAGTCATTCTGTTGTTGTTTCACATTGTGTTCTCTGTTTCTTTACTGTTCCCAATTGCTCCCAGGTGTTTCCTGTTTCCCAATCTTCCTCTGCCACAGCTGTGGCTAACTCCAAGCCCATCTTGAAATGGGAAGCACTTGGGAAGATTTGGCCCTTGCCATGCCTTAAGCAGTTGGTACTATTTCTAAGTTACGAAGTGAGAGGATAGGAA
Organism: Phoenicopterus ruber ruber; assembly: GCA_009819775.1. NCBI lineage: Eukaryota > Metazoa > Chordata > Aves > Phoenicopteriformes > Phoenicopteridae > Phoenicopterus > Phoenicopterus ruber. Next base: position 8,619,316 of record CM020247.1, on the reverse strand, counting down.
GAAATGCAGGGTTCAGCTTGCTTGTCTATTATTCATCTGCCTGGTTCTTCAAACAAGGTAAAGATGCTTATGTTGTTGCTTAGTCTTCTTGTTAATGTGAAATTTAGGCTTTCCTATTCACTCTGCGCAATGTATTTTGTTTTAGGTGAGGTTGTGGATGAGTACTATGCAGCTGTTGGTGGTGTAAGCTGTTGTAAGTCTAAGCAAATCTCGTCATAGAATCAGTAACACTAGATATCCTCCCATGCAGAAAGTTGTCCTGGTTGTGGCTGGGATAGGGTTAATTTTCACCAGAAGCTGGCTGGGGTCTATTCTATACCATGTGACCATCACCCTCACTATATAGAGGGGGATGGCCAGAGGAGGGGATTGCTGCTGGGGAGTGGGCTGGGCATTGGGCCCTGGACAGGGAGCGACCTGCGCTGGGAAGCACTGCTAAGTACACTCTGTTGTTGGTATTGTTGGGGTTTCTTGTTTATTTGTTTTTCTTTCCCTTTTTGGGGCCCAATGTGGGGCACAACAACCGCACTTTCGTATTAAGCGTGCTATAGCTGTAGTAGTTTTTGAGAAAGGGGAGAAAATAATCCAAATCCTTCTGAGAGCTGGCTTTGCTATAAAACAAAGTAAGGTCAAAGGACCTGCACAGGAGATCCAGTTCCTAGGAATAAAATGGCAAGATGGACTTTGTCAGATCCTGACGGATGTGATCAACAAAATAGCAGCTATGTCTCCACCAGCTAACAAAAAGGAGACCCAAGCTTTTTTAGGCATTGTGGGTTTCTGGAGAATGTATATTCCAAATTACAGTTTCATTGTAAGCCCTCTCTATCAGGTGACCCAGAAGAAGAACAATTTTAAATGGGGCCCTGAGCAACGACAAGCCTTTGAACAAATTAAACAGGAGATAGTTCATGCAGTAGCCCTTGGGCCAGTCTGGGCAGGGCAAGACGTAAAAAATGTGCTCTACACCGCAGCCGGGGAGAATGGCCCTACCTGGAGCCTCTGGCAGAAAGCACCAGGGGAGACTCGAGGTCGACCCCTGGGGTTTTGGAGCCAGGGATACAGAGGATCCAAGGCGTGCTCTACCCCAACTGAAAAAGAGATCTTGGCAGTGTATGAAGGGGTTCGAGCTGCTTCGGAGGTGGTTGGTACTGAAGCACAGCTCCTCCTGGCACCCCGACTGCCGGTGCTGGGCTGGATGTTCAAAGGGAGAGTCCCCTCTACACATCATGCCACCGATGCCACATGGAGCAAGTGGGTCGCGCTGATCACACAACGAGCTCGAATAGGAAACCCCAGTCGCCCAGGAATCTTGGAAGTGATCACGGACTGGCCAGAAGGCAAAGATTTCAGAATGTCAACACAGGAAGAGGTGACGTGCTGAAGAGGCCCCACCGTATAATGAGCTACCAGAAAATGAGAAGGAATATGCCCTGTTCACTGATGGGTCCTGTCATATTGTGGGAAAGCATTGAAGGTGGAAAGCTGCTGCATGGAGTCCATCATGTAGATGCCCATGTACCTGAGAGTTAGGCCACTGAGGAACATCAATCCTAGCAGCCTATTCCACCTGCTGGTCGTTTTGAAGTAGCGCAGGTGGATCTGGACTGGCAACACAAAGGTGAATTATTCCTAGCTCGGTGGGCCCATGACACCTCAGGCCGTTGGGGAAGAGGTGCGACGTATAGATGGGCTCGTGATCGAGGTGTGGACTTGACCATGGACGCTGTCCATGAATGTGAAACGTGCTGCAATCAAGTAAGCTAAGCAGTCAAAGCCTCTCTGGTATGGAGGACGATGGCTGAAATATAAATATGGGGAGGCCTGGCAGATTGATTATATCACACTCCCATAGACTCGCCAAGGCAAGCACCATGTGCTTGCAATGGTGGAAGCAACCACCGGATGGCTGGAAACATATCCTGTGCCTTATGCCACCAGCTGGAACACTGTCTTGGGCCTTGAGAAGCAAGTCTTATGGCGACATGGCACCCCAGAAAGGATTGAGTCAGACAATGGGACTCATTTCTGAAACAACCTCATAGATACCTGGGCTAAAGAGCATGGCATTGAGTGGGTGCATCACATCCCCTATCATGCACCAGCCTCCGGGAAAATTGAACGATACAATGGACTACTGAAAACTACACTGAGAGCAATGGGTGGTGGGACCTTCAAACATTGGGATACACATTTAGCAAAAGCCACCTGGTTAGTTAACACTAGAGGATCTACCAATCAAGCTGGCCCTGCCCAATCGAACCCTTTACATGCTGCAGAAGGGGATAAACTCCCCGTAGTGCACATGAAGAATCTGTTAGGGAAGACAGTCTGGGTTACTCCTGCCTCAGGCAAAGGCAAACCTATCCATGGGATTGCTTTTGCTCAAGGACCTGGGTGCACTTGGTGGGTGATGCGAAAGGATGGGGAAGTTCGATGTGTACCTCGAGGGGATTTGATTTTGGGTGAGAATAGCCAATGAATTAACATGTATGATGTTAATTGTTATATAACCTTGTCACTGTATGTCATCTCTATCACAGTTGCTATATGCCAGATCAATGATATTATAGCAAGAATTACCCAAATTAATAAAGAATGAACTATTGATAAAACTGAGCAAAGTGCAGCAGTAATGGAAGCGGAACTGGCTTTAGCAACTGGCGGCCATCACCTTCCTCCAGAGATCGACATCTTCAATCCACAGACCGTGGTCATGATATACCAGCCAAGCCAGGTACCACAACTGCAAGCTCCAGATGCAACATGCAACAATCCAATACTACACACCATCTTCCCGCTGTGTCCAGTGTCACCTACCGCACCGAGACCCAGCCCTGTTTTGCGGACTGAGCAAACTCCACATCATCTCTCCTGCCCCAAGAGGCTATTATGACATATGGAGCCCAAAGTCATGGACTAAATGAGCTCAATAGACACTTTGAAGGCATGGTCCCTAGAATAAGGGAATGGTGTCTGTGTATGTGTATATGTGTGTGTGTGTGTGTATATATAACAGGAGAAGTGGTGGTGATTAATTGGAAAGTGTAGGGTCTGAGCATGACGTAGATGGTATAGAATAAGGGGTGGATAATGTCCTGGTTGCGGCTGGGATAGGGTTAATTTTCACCAGAAGCTGGCCGGGGTCTGTTCTATACCATGTGACCATCAGGTTCACTCTGTAGAGGGGGACAGCACGAGCGAAGGGGGATCAGGGGGATCGTTGCTGGGGAGCTGGCTGGGTGTGGGGCTCCAGGCAGGGACAACCTGCACTGGGAAGCACCACTAAGTACACTCTGTTGTTGGTATTGTTGGGGTTTCTTGTTTGTTTGTTTTCTTTTTCTTTGTTGTTCGGTTCAACTGTTGTTGTTAACCCAGTAGTTTTACCTTTCTTTTTCCTGATTCTCTCCCTCATCCCATTGCGGGTGGCGAGTGAGCAACCACGTGCTGCTCAGCTTCCGGCTGTGCTAAACCATGACAGAGGTACTTAAAAACTTTGCACTTGTTTAAGTGCCTTTTCATATGCTTTGTTTTTTTCAAATATGCTGATTTTGCAGTTCGTGGCTTCTGAAAAATCTGTCTTTAATGTGTTACTTCCCCAGTGTCTTCCTAAGTTCCACTAGTTTATCCACTAGGTTGCTGTTTCATGCTGCTGCTAGAAGGCCCCTTCCTTTCTCTGTGCATACCAGCCATTGCCCTCCTGCATACCTTGATCTTTCTGTCAGCGGTATCAATAAGGGTAGGGGGCAGTGAATGTGGCGAGCAAGCTATATAGAATGCAACAGGTGCTCCTGTTCTCTACAAGTGAGCAGCAGTGTGTTGTTCTAGGCAATTGCCTACTTTGAGTTGGGCTATGATCAGAAGCTAGGATGAGCACCAGTCTAGGTGCCTGAACGTATTGTTCTAATCATAAATGGTACAGAGATAAGCTGGTGGGGTGCCACTCTTTCTTAATAACTCCTGCTCCATTTAGTCTTCAACAGTGTGATGTTTTTCTACGCTGGCAGAAAATAGCCAGGACGAAAAGTTCTCAGTGATGTAAGAAGGGCATGCTGCTACTGCAAAACCAGGCTCCTTTACAAGGCAATGGTAAATTTTATTTGGGGGGTGATGGTGGTGGTAAGATGTTAGAAGAATACTCAGTGAGAAAATTAATTATCCTTACTATATTGGTGGCAAAAAGCAGTGCAAGGCAACTACTATAGATAAAGCATCAGTGTCTATACTCACATATCATAAACTCCCAGGTTGGAAAAGAAATCTGAAATAACACTTCAGTAATGTTAGCAAACGTCAGTCCCAGGAAAAGAAACAAAGGTAGAGATGGTAGCTTTGTGTCTTCCTAGTAGTTAAGAATTTATGCATAGTCATTGAAGTATTCTCTGACGTGGTGCTAAAAATTTCTGTGATCTCCTGCTGTGCTTGATGTGAAATCACTGAAGTGTCTTCCTATAAAAGGTCTCTCAGTACAAATTTTGTGTCTTCTAGGCAGAGTTTATCTGCACTGTCCACGCTTCAGCGATCTACTCAGATAAAAGAGAATTCTTGAAGTGAGGAAATACTCCAGCAGGGACAGAAACAAACAAACAAAGAAAGTTCTAGGCATTGTGCAACAATATCAGAAAACTAAAGAGCAACTTGATGCTGAATAAATTCTTGTTCAAGAAAGTAACTTCAGAAACTGGGAAGGAATGCACATCCTTTTCTTATCTCAGGAATTCTTTCTTGACAACTGAAACAACCTATTTCCTTTATCTGTAAAAAATTGAATGAAGATCTCAAGAAGAAAAGGTTAAGTGACATTGTCCAGATCTTTTATTATTATTATATGTTCTTTGAAAGATGGTTGATGATGCTTCTTCCAATAAAGGATTTCTTAGCTCACAGTGAGAGGCAATTCAATAATTGTTCAGATGATTGAGTTCTGGGAATGTTGCTGTTACTATTCAAACTGAGAAAATTAGCTGCTTTTGGATGGAGGTGGGTATTTTATTAATCAAGGATATATATATTAAAAACAAACAAACAAACAAAACTTCTAAAAACCAAAAACCTTCCTAGAATTTGTTGTCTCTGTCTCCTACCCAAGCACTTAAACAGTGCAGACTACTGAAAGGTATCCTCTTGGACTTAGCAACTGAAGTTGAATGCATGTTGGGTACCACACAACAACTTAAGAAGCTTAAGACATTCCATTGCAGTTAACAAGGTAGGGTCCAGCAAGTGTGCCTGTATTAAATCAAAATATGTGTGTATATAGTTCATTGCGTAAGTGTATATGCATACACATACTTACAGGGAAATAACACTATTTGCTGCAAGAGCTGTGAACCATCCTTAGTAATTAACTGTGCTCTCCAAAGTCTGTTCTTTTTTCATTTGCCTCAAGTAGCAGAGGCAAAGCAGAGTGACTGAGAGTCACAAAGAAGCAACTTCAGAGATATCAAGGCGCTAAGAGAAGCAGAAGTATTAAACATCGTTGTTTTATTATTTGTCTGGCTATTAGATACTGGCTGCAGGGGAAAAAAAAAAAAAACGTGCACTTGGACAGAGATCTTCACTAAGCAGAAAACTTCATAAAGATTATTGGGTTTTGTATATTCAATGGCATATGGTGCAACTGCATATCTGGGTAAGTAGACACTATTTTTTTGGTCTGGCACAATTATATAAATGTGTGACAACCTAATATAGCAGGGAAAAGAAATCTAAACCTACCTTTGTTTCCTTTCCTGCTGTGAGTGTTACAGTCTGATTGCAAGTCACCTCATGTGCTTTGGCCCTGCAGTTATCTCTTGGATGAAATCTGATAGGTATGTACAGAACACTGCCATTGAGGCTGCTCATTAAGCGGAAAGAGAAAGAAGAGTGTGTTCCAATATTGATAAAAATGTGACCTTTTGAAGAGGAACACCTAGAGACTTAAGTTCTGTAGACTAGATTTTAAAAATTATTTTTAATTTTTTTTTATAAACTCATTTGGTTTTGGAATAACTGCATGTAAAAAGAGAACTGCAACAAAATTACTTTATCTTTTATCTGAAAACGATCCTACTACCTGCAAAGTAGGAGTGTGGTTTGATCAAATAGCTCACTGGCAAAACAACAGAGAACTTTGGCAATCTTCATTTCTGTGGAAAAAATAGGAATCTCTTTGGTTTATTTCCAGTGTCCGAGAAAGTTTATAGTAATTCTCCATCATGCCCAGTGAAAAGTGTAGTTTAGTTAGTGGGCACCTTAGTATGTGATTACTATTACTAAAATATGTCATTAGGTATGGTTTATGCTGGAGAACACGTACTGGTAAGAGACACCTCTGAAGTAGGGGAAAATATAGGTGTATTAACAATAGGAAGGAACAGAGACAGCAGCTTGCAGAACACCTTTCTTATTGACTGTTCCCTAATTTTAGACTTCTGTTTTATAAAAGGAAATGAAGACTCTAATGTTTATGGCTGTAATGTTAACATTCAGAAGTGAACCAGTGGTAAACTAGAGATCTCATGTTTGCTGACAGCCTGAAGCTTTGGCATTCACAAGCGAGTTGTTTTCCAATCATCTATTCATTAAGGGTAATGATGGTGAAAGCTCACAATGGTATGACAACATTATTAACTATTTAAATGCCACCTAAAGCTTCTAGGAAGGGCAAAGAAATGTCAGGATTACTAATGTTGTTATATTGACTTCCAGGATTGAGTGGAATTTAGGAGAGTGCAACCACATGCGTGCGTTTGTTTTTCCTGATTCCCAGCTATGGTTAATCCAGAATGTTGTCTCCCACTTATGCTGTGCATGTATCCAAATGCAGTTCCACTAAGAATCTATGTTTGGCTCGTGTACTCCCTTCTATAGCACTTCTGTGGGCTTCTTTTAGCTTGCACCACTAAAGATGAACTGTGTGCAGAAATCCTCCTTTGGCAAAGTACCCGTGCTGCTTTCTTCTTCCCTCTTACAGAAATTACTGATTCACTGGTGGCAATGTGCTCTGCCAGCGAAAATAATGATTTAACTGTCCTCTGAGGCCATGACTTTTCTCTGGAAGGAAGTCTGTGTTATGTAAGGACTTGCCAACACAGGAAAGTTCAGTGGCAGGCTACTTGGGATTTCCCCTGTCCTCCAGGAATTCAAGATATTTCTTAATGTTTCAGAGTACTCTGGAGTCAAATTCACTAGATTTTTCCCAACTACAGTTGGAAAACATACAAAACTGTAAGAACATATTCAAATTGGTGAACGACACAGGGAGGAAAGAGATGCAGTGGCTCAACTGTAGGTTATACTTCTGTCTTCCATCAGTGGAATTAAGGCTTCATAAAATGGGGAGGGAACATTACACAGTTTGGTGGAGCTCCCCTGGAAAGATGAAAAATATCTGAAATTAAGAAGTTAAGAGAGCTGGAAGCAGATGAATTACTACTTTTTTTTTTTTTTTAATTTATCCCCCCCCCCCCCCCCCCCCCCCCCCCCCAATATAGCTTTGGCAACTCATGTATGAGGAAGGTGCACAGCAAAAGGGGAGAGCCAGTAATAGCGTCACCATGGACATGGAAAATGGGGGAAATGTTTCTGAGGAGGGCTGCTTCCTGTAGTGACTCACATGTTCCCCAGTCCTGAAGGATGTTCTTGTGAAGCATGCAGGGATGATGCTGTGGGATTTTGGGTATACTGGTGGATGAAAAACTGGACATGAGCCAGCAATGTGCACTTGTAGCCCAGAAAGCCAACTGTATCCTGGGCTGCATCAAAAGAAGTGTGGCCAGCAGGTTGAGGGAGGTGATTCTGCCCCTCTACTCCGCTCTGGTGAGACCTCACCTGGAGTACTGCATCCAGCTCTGGAGCCCTCGGCACAAGACAGACATAGATCTGCTGAAGCGGGTCCAGAGGAGGGCCACAAAAATGATCAGAGGGATGGAACACCTCTCCTATGAAGCCAGGCTGAGACAGTTGGGCTTGTTCAGCCTGGAGAAGAGAAGGCTCCAGGGAGACCTTATAGCAGCCTTTCAATATATAAAGGGGGCTTATAAGAAAGATGGAGAGACTTTTTACTAGGGCCTGTAGTTGACAGGACAAAGGGTAATGGTTTTAAACTAAAAGAGAGAGTAGGTTTAGATTGGACATAAGGAAGAAATTCTTTATGATGAGGGTGGTGAGACACTGGAACAGGTTTCCCAGAGAAGTTGTGGGTGCCCCATCATTGGAAGTGTTCAAGACTGGGTTGGATGGGACTTTGAGCAACCTGGTCTAGTGGAAGGTGTCCCTGCCCATGGCAGGGGGTTGGAACTAGATGATCTTTAAAGGTCCCTTCCAACCCAAACTATTCTATGATTATCCTGCTCCTCTTGTTATCTTGGGGGGATTTTGGTACTGAAAGTGAGGTTCTGAATTGTTGGTGTGCTCACTTCTTATCAATCCACAATATGTTAAAATAGGATTAAATCATTCATATGGAGATAAGAATGCACTGTGTGCAGTGACATGTGAAGTGGAATTTTGTCAGGCATGGACACGTTAAGCCATTTAATAGTGTAAGATCTAGGCTGTTACAGATTACAGGGAACTTGTGATTAAAGTAACTGTAGTTGTGTTTTGAAAAGCCTTTCAAAATGTATTTGCAATATGACTGTTCTAAATTTGCCTTGGCAGATTCCTAGTTTTGATGGTCTTAGGCTTTTCAGATTGCTTTAATGCCTGCTGTTAAGGGAGACTGGAAATGTACATTGTGTGTAAGTGTTGCAGGATCTGACTATCAGCCAATTAAACAGTGAGACACTGCATGTTTTCTAGCTGTTGGGTTCCATTAGTTGGACCATAATAGGATAACTCAGGTTGGAAGGGACCTCAAGAGATCTCTAGTCCAACCTCCAGCTATGAACTCAGATCAGGTTGCCTTAAGGCTTTATCCAGTTAGGTCTTGAAAATCTTGGTGGTGGTACATGTTTCTTACCGAATTGTCTAAACTCTGTTGAATAATTGGAAAGAAAGATTTCTCATTTCTGCTCTTCAAGTGTAGAATCATTTGTGTGTTTTACCAGAGTCAGACTGTGGTTATGTGACACTTGCTTTTTGTTTTGGCTTGCTCAATGCATCAACTGTTAGAGGAAAATATATCATGCTGGATCCAACAGCCTGAGAGAGCTGAGGCTACTGCTGCTCCATGTCCCCAGATCCACCCAGTAGTGAGACTGAAGGTGTGTTCCCAGCAGGTATGCACACACATATACACTGCATATGTACATGGCTGGCCATACAGATCACAGAATGGTTGAGGTTGGAAGGGACCTCTGGAGGTCATCTTGTCCAGCTCCCCTGCTCAAGCAGGGCCACCTAGAGCTGGTTGCCCAGGACCACGTCCAGATGGCTTTTGAATATCTCCAAGAAAGGAGATTCCACAACCCTTCTGGGCAGCCCCTTCCAGTACTCAGTCACCCTGTCCTGGTTTCGGCTGGGATGGAGCTAATTTTCCTCCCAGTAGCTCCTGTGTTTTGGATTTAGTATGGGATTTGGTATGTGAAGAATGTTGATAATACACTGATGTTATTAGTTGTTGCTAAGAGATCAAGGACTTTTTCCAACTTTCCAGGTTTTGCTAATGTGCAGGTGCAAAAAGCTGGGAGGGGTATAGCCAGTACAGTTGATCCAAACTGGCCAAAGAGAGTATTCCATACCATAGACGTCATGTCCAGTATATAAGTGGGGGTCGGCCGGTGGGCCAGACGCTGTTCATTTGGGCTTTCGTTCATTCGTTCTGCCCTCCCTCGCTTGCTCTTTCTAGAACTTGCTGTTCTGAGATTGCTGCTGGGGAAACTGCTGTTCCGAGATCGCTGCTCGGGATCGTTCTGGGATTGCTCTCGGTTTTTGCTCTGTGATTGCTACTTGGGATGGGCTGTATCGGTCGTCAGGTCGTTGGGTGGTAAGAAATTGAGCATCGCTCATTTTGTATATTCTATTATAATTGTATTTTTATTATTATCATTATTAATATATAATATAATAATTTTTTTTCTTTGCTGTCCTGGCGAACTGTCTTTATCTCAACCTATGAGTTTTCCTTTCTTTCCGATTCTCCTCCCCACCCCACTGGGGAGGGAGAGGGGGGAGGGAGTGAGTGGCTGCGTGGTGTTTTGTTGCCGGCTGGGGGCTAAACCATGACACACCCTCACAGGAAAAAAGTGTTTCTTGATGTTCAGATGGAACCTCCTGTGTTTCAGTTTGTGTCCATTGCCTCTTGTCTTATTGCTGGGCACCACTGAAGAGAGCCTGGCTCCATCTTCTTTACAGTTTCCCTTCAGGTATTTATATACATTAAGATGCCTCCTAAGCCTTCTCTTCCCTAGGCTAAACAGTCCCACGTGTCCTAATCTTTCCTCATAGGAGAGATGCTCTAGTCCCTTAATCATCTTTGTGGCTCTTTGTTGGGCTCTCTCCAGGATGTCCATGTCTCTCTTGTACTGAGGAGCCCATGACTAGACACAGGACCGCAGGTGTGGCTTCACCAGTGCTGACTAGAGGGGAAGGCTCACATCCCCTGTGATCTGTCTGATCACAGATACTCAGAGCACTCACACAAACACAGACAGCACTCTGGCTGAGCAGGATGGAGGTCTGCAAGTGAGAATATATACATACACACACATGCTCATATGTTCAAGGTAGATCCCTCCATCAGCTAGGCTCAGGCACTCAGTCTGCCCAGTAGCTGACCCTGGATCTTGGTCTCCCCCATTGCTGGCACCTGGCTATACAAGCCCCTGAGGCCCCAGCCTTGCTCCACACACCAGCTGGCCAGGACTTCTCTGGTCCCATAGCTGACCCTGTGCCTGCCCCCCATGCTCTCACTCTTAGAGGACACACAGGTGCTCTCACACCCAGAACTGGTCCTTAGAGACCCACTTACTCCCTTGTTCCCAGGCTGCTTCGCTTATTCATCAGCTAGTCTGGCTTGATCTTTATTAGCGATCACGCTTGCTCACACACCCGCACTTGCTCCAGTTGCCAGCACTAGGGACATGTGGGCCCTCCGACCTGTGGTCTGACTTCAGTTGGTGGCACTCAGATCCCCATGTGCACACAGAATAGAGTGCCCCTCACCCAGGAAAAGAGAAAGGAATTTAATAAGAAGATAAGACAGACTTTGCTGATCAGGAGCAGACAAGCATACTGACTAGCCAACTATTTACACTCAACTGGCCCTTTTTATCCCCTTATCCCTCCATTTTCCCACTCTTGTTCCTCCCCAAATCACCTAAACCCCTCCCTTTTCCTGCCTTTGGTTACTCCCCTAAACATCCCATAAGTCCTGTGCAATCCCAAACTGCTTTTCCCCTGCATCCCATAGTGTGTCCCACACCCCTAGGCAGTGAACCCCTTAGTTGGAAAGGTGATCCAGAGAGCTGCTCCCAATGACTTGTGGTGATGGGTTTCATGCCTGGACTGTGGGGCTGATGGCTCTGCTGGGCCAGCCCTGGGAGGGGCCTGGGCAAGGTGTTCATTCCTTGGGAGTCCTTGATTTGGGTTCCTACTGGCAGTTGTGCCCCTGTGCTCCTCTGGGCTTCTGGAGATGGGCCTGTGATGGGCTGATGGCCACCTGGGAGGAGCCTGGGAGTGTGTTATTTGGGCTCCCCTTCCTGCCATTGTCTCTGAGCTCCTTTGTGGGTGTGCAGATGAGCTTTAATCACAAAACCTAATAGCAGTATAATTACTAGTTATGCTGGGGTTTCTGCACATGTGAATTGCTTGTGTGTTGCATGCAGAGCGGGAAGTTAAATCAATCAATTTGTCAAATTTGTCTAGCACTAAGAGTGCCTGCAAAAATCTGAATGGATAATGTTATCAGTCTGCACAGAAAGAGCAAATATGTTTCAAGTACAAATCTGTTGGCTGAAGATTTGGCTGGGAAATCAAAATCTGTTAGACGATTACACTGACAGCTAAGTGGTAAAAGTATTACAGGGCTAGAGCAGATCTGCTGTCCTTTCTGTGCTCTGCTGCAGACTTGGGATAGGTGCATCATCTTTTAGTGCCTCGCTTTCCTATTTGTAAAATGAGGATCAGCTTTCATTTGCTGTTTATTTAGATTTTAAGGCCTTTGTGACAGTGTCTGTGGCTTGCTATGAGGTCTGTACAGAGCCGCAGTGTAAGGGCTGTGATCTCAAGTTTAGATCCTACTCTGGTCCTCCCTTGGTGAGTGCAGCTCAGCATAGCTGCAGACATATAAAGAGATTGGGTTTATACAAAAGGAGGGCAGTAACTAAATTCAGGATGACCTACTTAGACCAAGCGTACTGGGTTACTAAATACTAATGAAATTCAATGTAAGGAGCTATGAAGCAGTAAGGAAAGGAAATTACAGCAACCTGAGGAGGGGTCACCTTAAGTTATATATTATAGAGCAAGCATGTTAATGGAGAATGATTTGGAAATTAAAGTAACTGAAATAGTAAATAAGCATTCTGCATGATATTTCAAATCAGTGCATCAGAAGGTTATGCCTGCCTTTAAAAATCTTTCAGTAAAAGTGCTGAATAAAAAGCAGGGGAAAATCATCCTCGCCTAGTTCAATAGAAAGCTCTTCCCCCTGCCCCCCATTTCAAGGTGTCTATCTGTAGAATTGAAGTACCACTCAGAATTGTGAAGGAGTCCAAGACAAAACGGAGGTGGTTTTTTTTAATGTATTTCCCATTAATAATGTGTATGGTGTCGTGGTTTAACCCCAGATGGTAACCGAAATACCACGTAGCCGCTCACTCACTCCCCCTCTCCCTGTTGGGGTGGGGAGGAGAATCAGGGAGAAAGAAAAACTCACGGGTTGAGATAAAAGCAGTTCACCAGGACAGCAAAGGAAAAATATAAAAATATATTAATAATGATGATAATATATATAAGGATAATAGAATATATAAAACAAACGATGCACAATTTCTCACCACCTGACGACCGATACAGCCCGTCCCAAGCAGCAGTCAGGGAGCAGGGATATTCCCCCCCCAGCTATCCCAGAACAGCAAGTTCCAGAGAGAGCAGGCGAGGGAACGAACAGCCAAACGAACGAACGAAAAAAGGAAAAATCAGGGAAACAAAAAGCAACCCGAAGGGAAGCTTAAGGATTAAGGGTTAAGGCTAGTGGTCCACCGGCCGACCCTCATTTATATCAGGCATGACGTCTATGGTATGGAATACTCTCTTTGGCCAGTTTGGATCAACTATTCTGGATATACCCCTCCCAAGTTTTTGTACCTGCACATTAGCAAAACCTGGGAAACTGCAAAATGTCCATGGTCATTTAGCAGCAACCAACGTCAGCGTACTATCACCGTTTTTCACATACTAAATCCAAAACACAGTAGCTGCTGGAGACAAAACTAGCTCCATCCTGGCCTAAACCAGGACACCTGGTGAACTGTTTTTATCTCAACCTGCGAGTTTTCCTTTCTCTCTGATTCTCCTCAGAATGAGCAAGCGGCTGCATCGTATTTGGTTACCATCTGGGGTTAAACCACGACAAAAGCTTAAATTCGTGTGTTTGTAGGTGTGTAGTCCCTGGCAAAAGCTGCTGTAAAGAGATGAGTTTGACCTCAAGTCAGTGATCTCTTAAGGCACTGAGAGCTTTGCAGATGAGGACCTTGATTCATTTTATGAAGTGAATAGGTAGGTGATGGGAGCCTGCAGTGCAGAGGTGATTTATAGTGATAGGAGGGTCTGCTAGAGTGGAACGTGGAATATGCAGAGCCCTGAAGCCACTAGGTTGGTTGCTATAAAAACGTTCTTGCTACAAAATGGAAGTGTAGAAACTGAGCAGTAACAGGGTGACATGAATTATCATGAAGGGTTTTTAAGTAGCAGATCTGATCAACTCACTTTTTCTCCAAGTTAATTTAAAGAGGGGGGGACAGGGGGAGAAGAAATTGCTGTTAATATCTTTATTTCCAAGTTCGAGATCAACAGCTCCTGGGGTGGATAGAGCCTATCTCTCAGTAGAGGAGGCTCTTGGCCTTGAACAGGTTCTTGCATCCTAGGAGCAGTAGTACACACCTCACAGGGCACTGCGAAGTCTTTGGCCTGCTGTAAATATATAGGATTTAGAAAACAAACAAACAAAAAAACCAAACCCCAAACTGAAGAGCCTCATCAAAATAAATGAATCATTAATAGACAGGGAGTGACGTATACTCAAAGCTTTGAAGGGCTATTCCAGCAGGTACTGCAAGGACTTGTTATACACTTTTGACCAACTGAATCTCCTCTGTCCACCGATCCCTCTCTAAGGAGCCTATAGAAATTCATAAAATATCATCTTTAAACCCTAACAAACCAGAGACTAATAAAACAGCCAAACCCAGCTGGAGAAATGTCATTCATTTCTCCTTCAAACTGCCATACTTCTGTGTATTTGCTGTGATACCCAGACTCCTTAGCAATAGGCAAGATCCCTCCTGTGGGATATTATCCCTGGGCTACTTATGGTTGAGGAGGTTGCATGGTCGAAGTAACAGGGAGTGCCAACTCACCTCTATGTGACAGTGCTGTTGACCCTAAGATCACTGGTGCCTGGGGCACCAACAGTGGCAGTTTTACCTCTCTGGTAGAGGAGGGGGCCCAGGACCTCTGTAAAAGTCAAAACTTTCTTCAGCCACAGCAAATGATGTTGCCATGGCATCCTGTGTCCAGGAAAGCCCTTTAAAAGTCCTCTTGCCCCTCTTAAACTCCAGCTTTAAAATCAAAGTCTCAAAGTATGTCTTCATTTCTCCCCCTACTCCCCCAAGAACTTGGCTGTGCTTCTCTAGCTATTGTTATTTTATGGTTGACTTTTTGCTCTGGTTCCTTATCATCTGTGCTGAAGGAGCTGGCGGATGTGCTCACCAAGCCACTTTCCATCATTTATCAGCAGTCCTAGCTAACCAGGGAGGTCCCAGTTGACTGGAGGTTAGCAAATGTGATGCCCATCTACAAGAAGGGCTGGAAGGAGGATTGGGGGAACTACAGGCCTGTCAGCCTGATCTTGGTGCCTGGGAAGGTTATGGAGCAGATCATAGAATCATAGAATTGTTCTGGTTGGAAGAGACCTCCAAGATCATCGGGTCCAACCATTAACCTATCACTACCAAGTCCCCCACTAAATCATATCCCTTAGGGCCTCATCTAAACGCCTCTTGAATACCCCCAGAGATGGGGACTCCACCACCTCCCTGGGCAGCCTGTTCCAATGCCTGACAACCCTTTCGGTGAAGAAATTTTTACGAATGTCCAATCTAAACCTCCCCTGGCGCAACTTGAGGCCATTCCCTCTTGTTTTGTTGTCTGTTACTAGGGAGAAGAGACCAACCCCCATCTCTCTACAACCTCCTTTCAGGTAGTTGTAGAGAGCAATAAGGTCTCCCCTCAGCCTCCTTTTCTCCAGGCTAAACATCCCCAGTTCCCTCAGCCGCTCCTCATAGGACTTGTGTTCCAGACCCTTCACCAGCCTCGTTGTCCATCTCTGGACACACTCCAGCACCTCAATGTCTTTCTTGTAGTGAGGGGCCCAAAAGTGAACACAGTACTCGAGGTGCGGCCTCACCAGGGCCGAGTACAGGGGGACAATCACTTCCCTACTCCTGCTGGCCACACTATTTCTGATACAGGCCAGGATGCCGTTGGCCTTCTTGGCCACCTGGGCACACTGCTGGCTCATATTCAGCCGGCTGTCCACCAACACCCTCAGGTCCTTTTCTGCCAGGCAGCTTTCCAGCCACTCCCCACCAAGCCTGTAGCATTGCCTGGGGTTGTTGTGACCCAAGTGCAGGACCCGGCACTTGGCCTTGTTGAACCTCATACAATTGGCCTCGGCCCATCGATCCAGCCTGTCCAGGTCCCGCTGTAGCGCCTGCCTGCCCTCCAGCAGATCAACACTCCCTCCCAATTTGGTGTCATCTGCAAACTTACTGAGGGTGCACTCGATCCCCTTGTCCAGATCATTGATAAAGATATTGAACAGAACTGGCCCCAATACTGAGCCCTGGGGAACACCACTTGTGACCGGCCTCCAACTGGATTTAACTCCATTCACCACAACTCTTTGGGCCCGGCCATCCAGCCAGTTTCCTACCCAGCACAGAGTACGCCCATCCAAGCCATGGGTAGCCAACTTCTCCAAGAGAATGCTGTGGGAGACAGTGTCAAAGGCTTTACTAAAGTCCAGGTACACAACACCCACAGCCTTTCCCTCATCCACTAAGTGGGTCACCATGTCGTAGAAGGAGATCAGGTTGGTCAGACAGGACCTGCCTTTCATAAACCCGTGCTGACTGGGCCCGATCACCCGGTTGTCCCGTATGTGCCGCGTGATGGCACTCAAGATGATCTGCTCCATAACCCTCCCGGGCACCAAGGTCAGGCTGACAGGCCTGTAGTTGCCCGGATCCTCCTTCCGGCCCTTCTTGTAGATGGGCGTCACATTTGCCAGCTTCCAGTCGACTGGGACCTCCCCAGTTAGCCAGGACTGCTGGTAAATGATGGAGAGTGGCTTGATGAGCACTTCTGCCAGCTCTTTCAGCACCCTTGGGTGGATCCCATCCGGCCCCATAGACTTGTGCGTGTCTAGGTGGCGTAGCAGGTCACTGACCATTTCCCCTTGGACTTCGGGGTTTACATTCTGCTCCCCATCCCTGTCTTCCTGCTCAGGGGGCTGGGTGCCCAGAGAGCAACTTCCCTTGCTGTTGAAGACAGAGGCAAAGAAGGTATTTAGCACCTCAGCCTTTTCCTCATCCCTTGACACTAAGTTTCCCTCCGCATCCAATAGAGGAGGGAGATTCTCCTTAGCCCCCTTTTTATTGTTAATGTATTTGTAGAAGGACTCTTTGTTGTCTTTTACGGCAGTAGCCAGACTAAGTTCTAATTGGGCTTTGGCCCTTCTAATTTTCTCCCTGCATGACCTCACAACATCCTTGTAGTCCTCCTGAGTTGCCTGCCCCTTCCTCCAAAGGTTATAGACTCTCTTTTTTTTCCTAAGTTCCAGCCGGAGCTCTCTGCTCAGCCAGGCCGGTCTTCTTCCCTGCCGGCTCATCTTTTGGCCCATGGGGACGGCCTGCTCCTGTGCCTTTAAGATTTCCCTCTTGAAGAATGTCCAGCCTTCCTGGGCTCCTTGGCCCTCCAGGACTGTCTCCCAAGGGACTCTGCCAACCAGACTCCTAAACAGGCCAAAGTCTGCCCTCCGGAAGTCCAAGGTGGCAGTTCTGGTGACCCTCCTCTTTACTTCTCTGAGAATCGAGAATTCTATCATTTCATGGTCACAGAGCCCAAGACGGCCTCCGACCGTCACATCACCCACAAGACCTTCTCTGTTCACAAACAACAGGTCCAACGGGGCGCCTTCCCTCGTGGGCTCCCTCACCAGCTGCGTGAGGAAGTTATCTTCCACACACTCCAGGAACCTCCTGGACTGTTTCCTCTCTGCTGCATTGTATTTCCAGCAGACATCTGGCATGTTGAAGTCCCCCATGAGAACAAGGGCGAGCGATCGTGAGGCTTCTCCAGGCTGCCTGTAGAATACTTCATCTGCCTCCTCATCCTGGTTGGGTGGTCTATAACAGACTCCCACCACAATGTCTGCCTTGGTGGCCTTCCCTCTGATTCTAACCCACAGGCACTCAACCCTCTCGTCACCATCCTCGAGCTCAAGGCAGTCCAGACTCTCCTTAACATAGAGGGCTACCCCACCGCCTCTCCTTCCTTGCCTATCCCTTCTAAAGAGTTTATAGCCGTCCATCGTGGCACTCCAGCTATGTGTGTCATCCCACCATGTTTCCGTGATGGCAACTATATCATAGTTTTCCCCTTTCACAACAGCCTCAAGCTCCTCCTGTTTGTTGCCCATGCTCTGTGCATTCGTGTAGATGCACTTCAGCTGAGCTAATGATCCTGTTGCCTTTGTGGTGGGAGAAGCCCTACTCCCTACATGTCCCATCTCAGGCGTTTCCATGGTTCCTAGCTGGTCAATGACCCCTGTGTCCCTGCTGCTGCATGGGTCTCTCTGTCCTACCTCATCTGAGACAGCTGACCGAAGGGCCTTGCTGGCACGCCATCCCTCATTCATTGGCGTGCCACCCCCAGGCTTCTCTCTAGCAAGCCTAGTTTTATCCCCTTCCCCCTTCAAATCTAGTTTAAAGCCCTCTCAATGAGCCCTGCTAACTCCTGCGCTAGGATCCTTTTCCCCCTTTGAGACAGGTTTGCCCCATCTGCCGCCAGCAGGCCTGGTGCCATGTAAACCAACCCATGGTCGAAGAACCCAAAGTCCTGCCGGTGACACCAGGCTCGGAGCCAGTTGTTGATCTGCTGGCTCTTCCTGTTTCTTCCCTCATCATTCCCTGAAACTGGAGGGATAGAGGAGAACACTACCTGTGCTCCTGATCCCTTAACCAGTTGTCCCAAGGCCCTGAAGTCCCTCTTGATTGCCCCGGGACTTCTTTTTGCCACCTCCTCACTGTCTACCTGGAAGATCAACAGGGGATAGTAGTCCGAGGGCCTTACTAGGGTGGGAAGCTTCCTCCTCACATCCTTGACCCGGGCCCCTGGGAGACAGCAGACTTCCCTAAGCAGTGGGTCTGGTCTGCATATGGGCCCTTCTGTTCCTTTCAGAAGGGAGTCTCCTATGACAATGACCCGTCTCTTGTTTTCCTTTGTGGGGGCAGTTTGGATGCAGGCCCTCGGCTGACTAGTCCTCGGCGGCACCTCCAGGCTGGCTGAACCATCAGCCTTGTCATTGTTTGGTTCCAGTGGCAGGGCCTCGTACCTATTGTGCAAGGGCACCTGCGGAGGTGGGGTAGGCGCTGAGGAGACACGCCTGCCTCGCCGGGGAGGCACTAGTTGCCACTGTCCCCTGTCCCCTACGTCCCTGCATTCAGCCGTGCAGGGAGAGGGTCGGGATCGGGAGTCTCCCGTGACAGGTACCTTGGCTGCCTGTTGCGCCTGTCGCAGGGAGGGCAGGGTGCGAGTCCAGTCGTCGATCTCCCTCTCGCACTCCCTGATGCTCCTCAACCTGCTCACCTCCTGCCGGAGCTCTGTCACCAGGCGGAGGAGTTCCTCTACCTGGGCACACGTCCCACAGGCGGGCTCGCTGCCGCTGTCGCCTGGTGCTGGCGTCAGAGTAGGGCACACCCTGCAGCCTGACACCTGGGTGGCAGCGTGTTCCCACTGCAGCTCCGTCTGGGAAGCTGCGTCAGCCGTGGCGGGTGCAAGGCTTGGAGCGGCCATGGCTTTCTGCCGGGTGGACACCATCGCTTCCCCCGTCGAGCCGGCGGAGCTTCAGCGCCCTCCCTGCACGCCCTGCCGGCGCGAACTGCCGCGCCGCGCCCTTCCTGCCGCGCCGCGCCCTGTTTGCCCGCCCTGTTCGCCGCGCTCCGGGTCGCCGGTGCTCCCCGGGGGCTTTTTTATACCCCGCCGCGGCTCCTGGCCCCGCCCAGGTCTCGTCAGCCGCTCTCGCGCGAGCTGCCGGCTCCTGGCGGGTCCCTCGGCTCCCTCTGAGGCTCCCCGGTTCGGGAAACCCCCCTGTACGCCGCGCTAGGACGCTCCGCTGCAGGTCGCGCCGGCACCGGAGCTGATCGCCTCGGCAACTCAGGCGATCATCTTGAGTGCCATCATGTGGCACGTTCAGGACAACCAGGGGATCAGGCCCAGTCAGCATGGGTTTATGAAAGGCAGGTCCTGCTTGAGCAACCTGATCTCCTTCTATGACAAGGTGACCTGCTTAGTGGATGAGGGAAAGGCTGTGGATGTTGTCTACCTGGACTTTAGTAAAGCCTTTGTCACCATTTCCCACAGCATTTTCCTGGAGATTCTGGCTGCTCATGGCTTGGATGGGCGTACTCTGCGCTGGGTAAAAAACTGGCTGGATGGCTGGGCCCAAAGAGTTGTGGTGAATGGAGTTAAATCCAGTCGACGGCCGGTCACAAGTGGTGTTCCCCAGGGCTCAGTACTGGGGCCAGTCCTGTTCAATATCTTTATCAATCATCTGGACGAGGGGATCGAGTGCACCCTCAGTAAGTTTGCAGACGACACCAAGTTGGGCGGGAGTGTTGATCTGCTGGAGGGCAGGCAGGCGCTACAGAGGGATCTGGACAGGCTGGATCGATGGGCCGAGACCAACTGTATGAGGTTCAACAAGGCTAAGTGCCGGGTGCTGTACTTGGGTCACAACAACCCCATGCAATGCTACAGGCTTGGTGGGGAGTGGCTGGAAAGCTGCCTGGTGGAAAAGGACCTGGGGGTGTTCGTTGACAGCTGGCTGAATGTGAGCCAGCAGTGTGCGCAGGTGGCCAAGAAGGCCAATGACATCCTGGCTTGTATCAGAAATAGTGTAGTCAGCAGGACTAGGGAAGTGATTGTCCCCCTGTACTTGGCACTGGTGAGGCCGCACCTCAAGTACTGTGTTCAGTTTTGGGCCCCTCACTACAAGAAAGACATTGAGGTGCTGGAGCATGTCCAAAGAAGGGCAATGAAGCTGGTGAAGGGTCTAGAGCACAAGTCCTATGAGGAGCAGCTGAGGGAGCTGGGGTTGTTTAGTCTGGAGAAAAGGAGGCTGAGGGGAGACCTTATTGCTCTCTACAACTACCTGAAAGGAGGTTGTAGAGAGATGGGTGTCCGTCTCTTCTCCCAAGTAACAAGTGATAGGATAAGAGGAAATGGCTTCAAGTTGCACCAGAGGAGGTTTAGACTGGATATTAGGAAAATTTTCTTCACTGAAAGGGTTATCGAGTGCTGGAACAGGCTGCCCAGGGAAGTGGTTGAGTCACCATCCCTGGAGGTATTTAAAAGACGTGTAGATGTGGTGCTGAGGGACATGGTTTAGTGGTGGACTTGGCACTGTTAGGTTAATGGTTGGACTCGATGATCTTAAAGCTCCCTTCTACCTAAATGATTCTATGATTCTGTGATCTGAAGCTAATATAATTTTATATCTTTCAGTAGTTTTCCTGGGAGAGGGATTAATAGAAGACAGCTGATGTGATCACCAAGTAAAAAGTCTTTCGTGTAGGTGACTAACAGGATACAGTGGTGGGTGTGTGCAATTTTTTTTTTCTATTTCGAGTCTGAACAAAGCGATCATCTCAAACATATGCAATGGGAAATCTGGACCATAGTATATTTGTATTATGAGTGTATGTGAATATAACAAGACAGATATACATGTATGCATATGTACATGCAATACTTTATATGAAAGAAAAAAAAACCTTGAGCTTTACTGAAGTCATTGAACTTATAAAAAGTGAACTTTTTGTATGTAATATCAGTTGTGTTAAGAACTGCATCTTAAAAAGGTTGTTTACACTGCTGTGAAACTGTTACAGAGTATTTTACCTCAAGGAAGAGACATTTCTTACAGGGGGTTTGTAGGCAATGAGACAAAAAATAATAGCACTAGAAAGTTGGGTATTTTGTTCTGTAGTTTCACATAATAGCATGGTGAGAGGTTTTTCACGGCAAGCAACAGTAAAGGGCTTCAATAAATCAGTCATGGTGGGTTCATTTTACTGAATAATAAGTAATGCTCTTTTGAATAACAGTGTTCTTTTTATTGAGCATTTTTGTTCACAAATTAATTTCTCCCAAATAAAAGAACGGTGCATGTGTTGGAGAGGAAAAAGTAATGGAATAATAGGAGGATGGAGAAAATGGACTGGTATTGTTAAGCTAACATCAAATGTACTTCTCTTTTTTTTTCATTAATTAGCTGATCCAGTGTCAAAAACCTAAACAATCAAAACTTAGAACAATTTCAGTAATAGACTTCATATTTGAAGCAGCACAACTTGTACTGCAGCTGTTCCAGGGTTACTTAATATATCTTAATGAACAGATATTAAAAAGCAATTGTAAAGAGCATGAACATGAAATAGCACTATTGCTTGTGGAGCACATGGGAGTAGTGGAAGTTCCAGCAGCTGGAATTTGGGTTCCAAGACTTTCACCTCTATGTTACTACCTTAATTCTGCTATGATTAATATTAATGAGTGCTTTATCCCTTTCAAAGGACAGTTAGAGACTTCTGTGAAACTACTCAGTTGCTAATGAGAGAGATGATTTAATGATGAGTCGATTTAAGCTCCAACAGAGTACTTGCCATTTCATGTCATAAGCTGCCATAACTGGCACTCTGGCTTGACACTTCAGCAAAAAGGTTGCATGCTGAGTAGAGGAGAAAGCTGAACAACACTTAAGACTCTTCTCTACCAGCCCTGCACAGTACAGAGTTAGGAGGAGTATGGAGTTGACTATATTGCATTATTGTTGTCATTTGTCTCTTCTAGAATGGAGTAGGAAGTTTTGTCTGGAAGTTTCAACTGGCAAGCTTTACACTTTAGGCAGCTTTTGGGAGACATTTCTGAGTGTTCACCTCTCCTGCAGTGGCTGGCCAAGGAGGCTAACTCCTCCAGGTACAGAAGTGGCGGGGCAGCAATGACCAGTTCTGCGAAGCTGGCATCCACCAAAGCCCATCAGTGATGGGTGAAGGGGAAATTCAAATTTTAACTCCTCAGCAGTGGTAATTCCTGACCAAGGAATGATCTGGCATGGAGGGCAAGAAGGCCCAACTGCAGAAGTGGTTAAACTGGCTGGAAGCAGGAATGCCAGAGACAGACGGATTCCCTGTAAGGGAGTGAAGTTTCCCTTGCTGATGAGATAAGAAACAGCCTCAGCATTGTCTTGTAGCCATTCTGGAACGCGAGTGCTAGGGGCCACCTTTGGGCAGCAGAGCTGGTGCTGGGGGATGGACCCAAGGCTGTGCTGAGGCGCCCCGTGCTGGCGCTCACAGGATTGGTGCTGGTGCGAGTGTATATAAGGAATCAGCTCATTGGTGCCTCTTTGCAGGCTCCTTGTAGAACCACTTATGGCAATAGGACTCTGCCCAATTCATTGTTCATTTTTTTTATATTTATATATTTAAGCACAAATGTGTGTTTAATTCGCCTCGAGGAGTACCATAAAAATTCCCCAACATGTGTGAGGGGAGACAATGCTTGCTCTGTTCTCTTCTTGGGAGCCTGCCATGCTCTGTGCAGAGCTGTCACCAACAGCTGAGTGCTAACAAGCGTGTGAAGAAAGAGAGGGTATAATACATTCAGTTCTTTCTAATTTATGTTGTGGAGCTGGCTGGTCAGTGTGGGATTCAGAGGCTTGTAGAACTGGCCTAGCTCTGAGGACTGGCTCTTTTTTCAAACAAGCCTTAAAAGGTTTAAAATCTTGTCAGTACAAACCCAAATGTAATATTTGTGGCCATGTGAGAGGCTCAACTTCAGCCAAGGGTATGTAAGCAGCCTGAGTCAAGAGTAGGCTAGCCTCTGTCTGGGACAGGGTGATGGGAGGGATGGCAGAGCACTGCCAAATTAGGCCATTGCCTGTCATGAGGTGCAGGGATACCTAAATTCTGTATTCACACCCATATTAACATTAAAGCTCCCTTTAGGAAGGAGACTTCCCTGGCACTTGTATCTTCTGGGCTGTGCAAAATGTATGGTTTTGAGTTGCATGGCTTGATTTGTTTGTTACCTTAGTGCCTAGTGCAGAAACTTCATTTCGCCAATTTATGTAATCCTCTGATTTGGACACTGCAAAGGTTCCCCCATTCAGATCACACAAGCCACCCTAGCAGATAGCACTGGGTTTGCTTTAGGTTAATACTGACTCGTCCATGGCCAGCAGCTGAACTGTGCTGCTCTGTTGTGAGTAAAGCACGTTGACAGGACAGGCTGGAGAAGTCTGATCTGATGCAGCCTGCACAAAAGCCCAGCCAGCAGTGAACTGATGAGAATCTAGTTCCTTTAGTGCTCTTTGTGAAATTTAAAGTAGTTAAAACAAATTTACTTTGCAAAACCCAGCAAAAAACCCAGCTTCTCTTAAGTCACTTCATTGCTAAATTAAAGCAGCAAGGGCAGGTTATAATTGGTTATTTCAGTAAGTAATGAAAGCATCTGAGAGAGTGCTGATCACTAAGTC
Source organism: Phoenicopterus ruber ruber (assembly GCA_009819775.1). NCBI lineage: Eukaryota > Metazoa > Chordata > Aves > Phoenicopteriformes > Phoenicopteridae > Phoenicopterus > Phoenicopterus ruber. The sequence goes on along the minus strand of CM020247.1, from coordinate 8,595,348 downwards.
CAATAAAACTTCTGGTCAAAGCCTACTGTCTCAGACTGATCCAGGACAATGGCTCTTGTGCCGCTCAGTAGTGTGTTATGATGAGAGGAGAGGCTGGAAAACTCTGTTCTTGCTCAAGGGTGTCAGGAGCAGAGCCACATTAACGGCGCTGCCTCCAATGAACAGCTTGAAAAGAAATGGGAAAAACTGAACTGAAACAGAAGTTTGTGTTTTCTTGTTTGTTGTCATGTATGGTGGTTGGGGGTTTTTTGAGTTTTTTGTTTTGTTTTTGACAGAATAAAAAAATTTAAGTACACTTTGATTTCAAATGCCAGTCTTGGCAGACAGGTTTTATATCATGATCTGGCAATCTTCCTGTTTTGTTCCAGAAAAGGAACAAAACCAAGATCATCTTGTGTGATTTGAGAAATACGCTTGCTAATCCAGGTTGGTTTTGACCTGGGTGGCAAGTTCCTGCCTACCTGTCTGCCCTTGTTTCTATCATCTCATGTCTCTCTGAGCAAGCTGCCCACAGAGGCAGCTGCCCTAACCTCCTCCTTGTTTGAGTGTTTTCCTTTGGTTGGCTTCTGGCTTTTGGAGGGCCTTGGGCACTTAGGTGGAAACTAGGTCAGCTGAATTGGGGCAAAAAGTGAAAACTTTTATCTAAAAAAAAAAAAAAAAGGAAATACTGCATTTCAAAATTAAATTTATCTGTTTAAAAAGTGCCTGTTCTGACACTTTTATTGAGGAGGGGCCAAAGTGGCTTCTCAAATTTGCAGGTGGTTTGAATTTCTCAATCTCCGTTTGTTGGGAATTTACTAAACAGTTTACAGTTTTGCCAAGTTCTAACCACAAGGTCCAAATGTGATTTCATCCAAAGCTGAAAAGTGACAGCTTAGATGTTGTTTATGCCTATTAAACATTTATTTTCCCGGTGCTTTGCTTTCACATTTCCAGGATTCAGTTCACAGTTTGAGATTTTCAGGAGATAAGGCTCGTGGACAGTCCTTCAAAGAAGAAATGCACAAGATGCTCTTTCACAGGCATGACTTCTGGGATTTTTTTTTTTTTTTTTTTAATTGCCTTACATAGATCAGGCAAAAAAGCATTTACCACTAATGCTTGATATATTTGCCTTAGTACAGAAAAAGAATACCATTAACACTTCACATGGGCCATGTTTATTTGTTGCTCTGAGTGTTTTGTAAATAGTAATGCTAGTTTTATAAAAGTGCAGGAGGAGCATTCTGTCTGTACCAGGTATGTTCCAATGATGCTAAAATAGAAAACAAAGAGGATTTCAGTGGACTCACTGTCCCAGCATCTTGACATAATTTAACCAATAGGTTATGATAAGAAGACCTAGCTGGCTTTTCCCAGTATCCAGGATTTTAAGTCTGCAGCTGATTTGTGTAAACAGTTTTTTTCTCACTAATCTCTCATATGATGAGACTTCCTGTGAATTGTATAATTTCAAGTAGAAAAAAAATACAGTGAGCAAATATATCACTGGGAGAGCCCAGACCATGTGTCCTGGAAAGCTTGAAAGTGAAAGGGGAGGAAAGGTGGAAGAAAAAACAACAAACAGCAAAAGCATGGATGAGGAATCAATGGCAAAGACTGAAGAGGTAGGAAGTATGGCACCCCAGTAAGGGGGTGAAGTATTTTAGTAGTTGATGTTACAGTGGAATGAAGAATGTTGGTTCCTTAATCTGGAAGATTATTTTTTTTTTTCTGCATGTGTATACATTCAAGTTGATCTCAGACATCGGGGAAAAAAGTTTCTGTCGTATTATGACCCAAATCCTTTAATTTCTATAGAGGTACACTGGGCCTGGCTGGGATGGAGTTAACTTTCTTCATAGCAGCTCTTATGGTGCTGTTTTAGATTTGTGACCAAAACAATACTGAAAACACGCTAATGTTCTAGCTATTGCTGAACAGTGTTTGCACAGCATTAAGGCCTTCTCTGTTTCTCACTCTGCTCCCACCGTGAATAGATTGGGGGTGTGCAAGAGGTTGGGAGGGCACACAACCAGACAGATGACCCGAACTAACTAAAGAGATATTCCATGCCATATAATGTCATGCTCAGCAATAGAAAGGGAAAAGAGGGAGGTTAGCCATCATTTGCTTGGGAACTGCCTGGGCATCGGTCTACACATGGGAGGTGGTAAGTGATTGCCTTTGCATCACTTGATTTGTTGTGGGTTTTTTCTCTCCACTTCCACTTATCCTTCACTTATTAAACTTTTTTTAATCTTGACCCCAAAGTTTTCTTTCTTTTCCTCTTCTTTTCCTCTTCTCCTGTCCCACTGGGGGTGTGTGAGGGGAGTGAGCAGCTGTGTGGTGCTTAGATGGCCACCAGGGTTAACCCACAACAAGAGGCAATGACTCAGAATATATATATTGATAATTTGTAGCATTATCATTAAACTTCCTACAACATGAGCATTAAATTTCACACTACCTTAGTTGTATAAATAAATATTATTAGTAAACTACAGTAAAGGTACCAGCTGAGAAGGAAAAAAGTGCACCAACCAAAAGAATGCAGGAGAGGCTCTTCACCTCTGTGTTAGGATACCTCCACCAGAAGGGTAGGGATAGTGCTGGAGTCCTTCTCTCCTCCCATCTTGTTGCAACCATGAGAGCAGGTATGTTCCCAGGCTTGCTGGAGGAAAGGAGGAGATATAGCAAATCTTGTGTCCCTAAGAAAGACAGAACATTTACTGGAGAAACCTGTTGGTGCAGAATGGCTGCAGGTTTAATATTAATCATAGAATCATAGAATTGTTTAGATTGGAAGAGACCTTTAAGATCATTGAGTCCGACTGTTAATCTATCGCTACCACGTCCACTGCTAAACCATGTCCCTAAGCACCACATCTACATGTCTTTTGAATACCTCCAGGGATGGTGACTCCACCACTTCCCTGGGCAGCCTGACAACCCTTTCAGTGAAGAAATTTTTCCGAATATCCAATCTAGTCCTCCCCTAGTGCAACTTGAGGCCATTTCCTCTTGTCCTATTGCCTGTTACTTGGGAGAAGAGACTAACACCCACCTTGCTACAACCTCCTTTCAAGTAGTTGTAGAGAGCGATAAGGTCTCCCTGGAGCCTCCTTTTCTGCAGGCTGAACAACCCCAGTTCCCTTAGCCGCTCCTCATAGGACTTGTGTTCTAGACCCTTCACCAGCTTCATTGCCCTTCTCTGGACATGCTCCAGCACCTCAATGTCTTTCTTGTAGTGAGGGGCCCAAAACTGAACACAGCATTCGAGGTGCGGCCTCACCAGTGCTGAGTACAGGGGGACAATCACTTCCCTAGTCCTGCTGGCCACACTATTTCTGATACAAGCCAGGATGCCGTTGGCCTTCTTGGCCACCTGCGCACAGTGCTGGCTCATATTCAGCCAGCTATCGACCAACACCCCCAGGTCCTTTTCCACTGGGCAGCTTTCCAGCCACTCCCCACCAAGCCTGGAGCGTTGCATGGGGTTGTTGTGACCTAAGTGCAGGACCTAGCACTTAGCCTTGTTGAACCTCATACAGTTGGCCTCAGCCCATCGATCCAGCCTGTCCAGATCCCTCTGTAGCGCCTTCCTTCCCTCAAGCAGATCAACTCTCCCCCCCAGCTTGGTGTCATCTGCAAACTTACTGAGGGTGCACTCGATCCCCTCGTCCAGATCATTGATAAAGATATTAAAGAGAACTGGCCCCAATACTGAGCCCTGGGGAACACCACTTGTGACCGGCTGCCAACTGGATTTAACTCCATTCGCCACAGCTCTTTGGGCCCAGCCATCCAGCCAGTTTTTTACCCAGCGCAGCATACACCCATCCAAGCCATGAGCAGCCAGTTTCTTCAGGCGAATGCTGTGAGAAACAGTGTCAAAGGCTTTAGTGTAAAGTCCAGGTAGACAATCTCTAATTCAAATCAGTGTCCCAGGCTATTAAAATACTCTCAAACACGGTATTGATGGACAGGTCTGCCTAAAAGGGAATCTAAGCTAAACCTTACCGCAAAATGAGTCTTTTCAGACGTATTGGGTTTACATGGCAAGGTTTTGGTAGCAGGGGGGCTGCAAGGGTGGCTTCTGTGAGAATACAACAGAAGCTTCCCCTATGTCCAATAGAGCCAGTGCCAGCTGGCTCCAAGACGGACCCACCACTGGCCAAGGCCAAGCCAATCAGTGATGGTGGTAGCACCTCTGTGATAAAACATTATAGAAAGGGTAAAAAAAACACTGCACAACAGCAGCCATGAGAGTGGAGTGAGAATATGTGAGAGAAACAACTCTGCAGACACCAAGGTCAGTGAAGAAGGGGGAGGAGGTGCTCCAGGCACCAGAGCAGATACCCCTGCAGCCTGTGGTGAAGACCATGGTGAGGCAGGCTGTCCTCCTGCAGCCCACGGAGATTAACGGTGAAGCAGATATCCACCTGCAGCCCGTGGAGGGCCTCACAAGGGAGCAGGTGGCATGTCAGTCCGGGTGTGGCATGGCAGTTTGCATGAAAGGGCACGCAGGGAGGGCGTAGTCACCCTACTGGCTCAAGAGGTGAGTTCATTTGGTGGTCCTCACCCTCTCGGAAGGAGTTTAGGTATGGTATCCACCTGGCAGAAAGCCACGTCCTCTGCACTCACCAGAATGGATGTGGCAACCCAGACAGAGCTCCCATGAAAACATGCAGCCATCCAGGTCTCAGGCTGCAGAGAGTGCCAGAGCCTTTCACTGGTCACAGGTGGCAGTAGTGGGAACAGCTGTGTGAGGTGTGAGCAGGTAGATGATCTGCTCAGCCTGGTGGCAGAGCTATGAGAGGAAGTAGAAAGGTTGAGGAGCATCAGGGAATCTGAGAAAGAGATAGACTGGTGGAACCATGCTCTGGCCTCCCTGAGACAGAAATGGGAACAGCCACCAGAAAAAAAAACAAGATCCAGGGGATCCTGTATCCTTGCCCTGCCAGGATAAAGGCAGTAGCTTAAAGGAAAGGAGGGAACGGAAACAAGTCCATGCTTGGGGTGGCAGGCTTACCCCGCCCCTTGCCCACCTCTCCTTCCCAGGTGCCTCTGTACAACAGGTATGAGGCTCTGGTTGTGGAAGGGCGGTCAATGGATGATGTGGATGACAGTCCGTCTACACCAGAGGTGTTGCTAAGGTCAGAAAAGCTTACGCCTCGGATCACGACCACCTCCATGAGGAAGAAAAGGAGGGTTATAGTCGTAGGGGTGACTCCCTTCTGAGGGGAACAGAGGGTCCCATATGCCGGACAGACCCTCCTCTTAGGGAGGTCTGCTGCCTCCCTGGTGCCTGGGTTAAGGACATCACTAGGAAACCTCCTAGCCTGGTATGGCCCTCAGACTATTACCCATTACTGCTGTTCCATGTGGGTGGCAATGAAGCCAGAATGCGTAGTCCGAGGATGACCAAAAGAGACTTCTGGGCCTTGGGACGGTCAGTAAGGGAATCTGGAGCACAGGTTATTTTTTCCTCCCTCCTTCCATTTGTGGGCAGCGACACTGTCAGGAACAGAAGGGTCCAGTCTATTTAATACATGGCTCCATGGCTGGTGTCACTGACACAGTTTTGGGTTTTTCGACAATGGGATGGCCTATATGGCACCAGGCCTGCTGGCGTCAGATGGGGTTCACCTTTCTCAAAGGGGGAAGAGGGTCTTTGCCCACGAGCTAGCGGGGCTCATTGACAGAGCTTTAAACTAGACTTGAAGGGGGGAGGGGGATAATATCAGGCTTGCCCATGACAAGCTGTGGAATGACACGCCAAGGTTTGAGGGACTGGGTGCTAGCGAGGGCCCTCAGCCTGTTGCTCCGAGACGCGCTGGCTACACTGCAGCACAGTTGAAGACTTATGGAGAGGAGCCAGGGGCTCCTGAGGTAACCAGAGCCAACAGGGAAACACCAGTGAAAGACCTCAAAGGAATTAAGGGGTGTTCCTCCATGAAGGTCACACAGCCGACAGCCCAGCTGAAGGGCCTCTACACTAGTGCCCGCAGCATGGGCAACAAACAGGAGGAGTTGGAAGCCACTGTGCTGCTAGAAAGCTATGACCTAGTTGCCATTACTGAAACTTGGTGGGACACATCCCATGACTGGAGTGCGGCTATCGATGGCTACAGACTGTTCAGAAGGGACAGGCGAGGAAGGAGGGGCAGAGGCATTGCCCTCTGCATCAAGAAATGGATAGTGTGAGGAGCTGTCTCTGAAGAATAGCCACGAGCAGGTTGAAAGCTTATGGGTAAGAATCAGAGACTAAGGCAACAAAGGGAACCTTGTGATTGGGGTCTACTACAGGCCGCCCGATCAAGGGGAGTCTATTGATGAAGCCTTCTTGCTCCAGCTACAAGAGGCATCTCGCTCGCAGGCTCTTGTCCTTCAACCACCCCGACATCTGCTGGAACAGCAGCACGGCGAGCTGTAGGCAATCCAGGAGACTCCTGGAGTGCATGGAGGATAACTTCTTAAGCCAGGCAATAGACAGCCCCACCAGAGGGGATGCTATGCTGGACCTGATGGTCACCAACGCAAGTGAGTTAATCGGTGACGTCAAGATTGGAGGCAGCCTGGGCTGCAGTGATCATGCGCTGGTGGAGTTCACGGTCCTGAGGGATATGGGTCAGGTGAAGAGTAAGGTCAGGACCCTGAATTTTAGGAAAGCAAACTTCCAGCTCTTCAAGGAGTTAGTCAATGGGACCCCCTGGGAAACTGCCCTCAGGGACAAGGGAGCAGAACAGAGCTGGCAGATCTTCAAGGACACTTTCCATAGGGTGCAAGAGCTCTCGGTCCCCAGGTGCAAGAAATCGGGCAAGGAAGGCAAGAGACCAGCATGGCTGAGTCAAGACCTGCTGGTCAAACTAAAGGGCAAGAAGGAAATGCACAGGCAGTGGAAGCAGGGACAGGTATCCTGGGAAGAGTATAGGGATGCTGCCCGGTTGTGTAGGGATGGGGTCAGGAAGGCCAAGGCGTGGCTGGAGCTGAACTTGGCAAGGGATGCAAAGAATAACAAGAAGGGCTTCTACAGGTATGTCAGCCAGAAAAGGAAGATCAAAGAAAGCGTACCCCCCATGATGAGCAGGAGTGGCAAACTAACTGGTATCAATGGATGAGGAGAAGGCTGAGGTACTCAACAACTTTTTTGCCTCAGTCTTTGCTGGCAACCTGTCTTCCCACACCTCTCGAGTGGATGGACCGCAAGACGGGGACTGGGGGAGCAAAGTCCCTCCCACTGTAAGAGAAGATCAGGTTTGTGACCACCTGAGGAACCTGAACATACATAAGTCCATGGGACCTGACGAGATGCATCCCAGAGTCCTGAAGGAATTGGCTGATGTAGTTGCCAAGCCACTCTCCGTGATATTTGAAAAGTCATGGCAGTCAGGTGAAGTCCCTGGGGACTGGAAAAAGGGAAACATTGCACCCATTTTTAAAAAGGGTAGGAAGGAGGACCCTGGGAACTACCGACCTGCCAGCCTCCCCTCTGTGCCTGGGAAGATCATGGAGCAGATCCTCCTAGAAGCTATGCTGAGGCACATGGAGGACAGGGAGGTGATTGGAGACAGCCAGCATGGCTTCACCAAGGGCAAGTCCTGCCTGACCAACCTAGTGGCCTTCTATGATGGAGTGACTACATCAGTGGACAAGGGAAGAGCTACGGATGTCATCTATCTGGACTTCTGTAAGGCCTTTGACACGGTCCCCCACAACATCCTTCTCTCTAAATTGGAGAGATATGGATTTGATGGGTGGACTGTTTGGTGGATGAGGAATTGGTTGGATGGTCGCATCCAGAGGGTAGTGGTCAATGGCTCAACGTCCAGATGGAGATCGGTGACAAGTGGTGTCCATCAGGGGTCTGTAGTACTCTTTCATATCTTCATCAATGACATAGTGGGATCGAGTGCACCCTCAGCAAGTTTGCAGATGACACCAAGCTGAGAGGTGTGGTGGACACGCCTGAGGGACGGGATGCCATCCAGAGGGACCTGGACAAGCTGGAGAGGTGGGCCCGGGCAAACCTCATGAGGTTCAACAAGGACAAATGCAAGGTCCTGCACCTGGGTCGGGGCAACCCCTGGTATCAATACAGGCTGGGGGATGAAGGGATCGAGAGCAGCCCTGCCGAGAAGGACTTGGGGGTACTGGGGGATGAAAAGCTGGACGTGAGCCAGCAACGTGCGCTTGCAGCCCAGAAAGCCAACTGTATCCTGGGCTGCATCAAAAGAAGCGTGGCCAGCAGGTCGAGGGAGGTGATTCTGCCCCTCTACTCTGCTCTGGTGAGACCCCACCTGGAGTACTGTGTCCAGCTCTGGAGTCCTCAGCACAAGAATGTCATGGACCTGCTGAAGCGGGTCCAGAGGAGGGCCACAAAAATGATCAGAGGGCTGGAGCGCCTCTCCTATGGAGACAGGCTGAGACAGTTGGGCTTGTTCAGCCTGGAGAAGAGAAGGCTCCGGGGAGATCTTATTGCAGCCTTTCAGTACTTAAAGGGGGCTTATAAGAAAGATGGGGACAGACTTTCTAGTAGGGCCTGTTGTGATAGGACAAGGATAATGGTTTTAAACTAAAGGAGGGGGTGTTTAGACTAGATATAAGGAAGAAAGTTTTTACGATGACGATGGTGAAGCACTGGAACAGGTTGCCCAGAGAGGTGGTAGATGCCCCATCCCTGGAAACATTCAAGGTCAGGTTGGATGGGGCTCTGGGCAACCTGATCTAGTTGAAGATGTCCCTGCTTATTGCAGGGGGGTTGGACTAGATGACCTTTAAAGGTCCCTTCCAACTCAAACTATTCTATGATTCTATGATTCTTTGACTTGAGTGGTGAATAAGTGAATGCATGTGATATAGACTAGTGTGGGCCAAGGGGATTGAGCCAGTTTGTCATGTTTGTTTGCTGTATTTCTTAATGAGCTCATGAAATAAATTTAAATCACAGAGTACATTGTCCTGTAATTTTGAGAGATCCAAACGAACCATGACAGCTCTTTCTTAGCAATTCTGGGGGATTACTGTGTTTAAAGAAAATATCAAAGAATTGGTGAACAGAGTGAGGAAGAAGGAAAAGGTAACCACAACAGTCTGTTATTTTTAGGGGATATCAACTAACCACACTGACTCCCTGGAAAAATGCTGATCCACTTTCTACCTCTTAGCACTACTGCAGAACAAGTAACTTGTTCTGTGCAGGGTATCTGCTGACTATTCACTGCTCTCACTAAAAATCAGCATTTTGAAACTTGGGTGTGTAAAATAAATGAGATGGACAGAGGCTTAATACTGACCCCCAAAAAAACAACAGGGAATTTTTAAAAGCCACCAATGCATAAATATCTTCCTCTTATTCCTTTCTTCCGTGCTTGAACCACACACAACTTCCCACAGCGTTAAGCACAATCAAAACCTTTTTCTACTTCCTCACTGACATTCACATGAAGATGTTTGATGACTGTATGCATTAATTCCATGAACATATGTATCCTGCCTTGTCTTTCTATTTCTGTTCGACCCACATCTTTCTATACCAGCTAATCTTGGATTCAATTTAATCTCTTCATTTTAGAGATGTATTTAAGATGGACTGCAGTACCAGCCATCTATGTTCCTAAAAAATTTCCCATAAAGATGTATAAGAGAAGCCAAAGTGGGATCTAAACAGGTCCTTAAGCATTTGTGATATAGTGCTACTCATGTTGGAGTGAACAGTTATCAGCCTATTGAATGAGACACTCAGGAGGAAATCAGAGTATGCCATTGGCAAAAAAATACAGCGTGACTTCCTCTTACCACAGTCTAACTTATCAGTCCAATAAACAGGAATGATTCTGCTCATGGTGACCAGTAACTAGGATGCTTTTGATGGCATAGCTCAAAACCAGAAGTCAGTCAACACAGTCAATGTGGGGATTTCTTATTATTTGGAATGCCCCATAGAAAGTTCATCTTTGAAGTCATGTAGGAGGAGTGTGAAGAAACATGGATCCCCTCAAGATGTAAAGCTCTTTGCCACTGTACACTTAGTATGAAGGTTTAAGCAAGCTGGGAGCAAGCATACAGGAAGTGGGTAGGAGTAGAACACTAAAAAAAAGTAGTAGGAATAGGATGAATCCAATTGGATCATTTCTCCCATCATGTTTTATTTGGGCCAAAACCAGTGCCTTATCTAGAGCACACACATTTAGGAGGGAGGACTGCAGGCAGAAAGGAGACACCTGCTAATCGGAAACATGCATGTAATTTATAACTGAAAAATCAGTCTCAGCTGTTTGTGAGATAGGGTTGGGAACCTAGAAAGCCAAACTTCAGCTATTAGTATGCTGGGTTATTTACAGTATTTCCTGCATACAGGTATGCTAGATGTCACAGTGTTAAAATGTTTTAGTATAAAGGCAGACAGCATCCCCATACCAAGTTGGTAAAGTTCAAACACTTTGCAAAACTTGACTATTTCCTGGCTCTGAGGGCAGTTCAGCTGGCACAAGGGTACCCTGGAGGCCTTGGGCAAAACCTCCTCCCAGGCCCAGTACTCTGATTCCTGCAGGAACTGCCTAACATTGCCTCTCAGCGATGTTCAGTCAGGAGCCTCAGACAGAGCTGGTGGGGCTCAGTCACTGCTTGGGCACTGATCCTGTTCTGTGTGAAAAGTCAACATAAAGCTGTTCTTTGCTAGATGTGCTCGTGGATCCTGGAAATCTGCTGCATATCAATGAATAAGTGTAAGGAGACATAATAAATGCAACCAGGAGGAGACCAAGTGTCATGGTTTGACCCTGGCTGAATGCCAGGTGCCCACCAAAGCTGCTTGTCCCTGAGCAGTGATTCCCACCCCCTGGCCAACTCCAGTTTTATATACTGAGCATGATGTCATATGGAATATCCCCTTGGCCAGTTTGGGTCAGCTGTCCTGACTGTCCTCCCTCTCAGCTTCTTGTGTACCTCCTTGCTGGCAGAGCATGGGAAGTTGAAAAATCCTTGACTTAATATAAGCACTACAACTACTTAGTTGTGGTGGGTTGACCCTGGCTGGACGCCAGGTGCCCACCAAAGCTGCTCTATCACTCCCCTCCTCAGCTGGACAGGGGACAGAAAATACAATGAAAGTCTCATGGATCAAGATAAGGACAGGGAGAGATCACTCACCAATTACCATCATGGGCAAAACAGACTCAACTTGGAGAAAAAATAATTTACTTTATTGCAAATCAAATCAGGGTAGGATAATGAGAAATAAAACCAAATCTTAAACACACCTTCCCCCCACCCCTCCCTTCTTCCCAGGCTCAACTTCGTTCCCAATTTCTCTACCTCCGGCCCACAAGCAGCACAGAGGGACGGGGAATGGGGGACGCGGTCAGCTCATCACACATCTCTGCCACTCCTTCCTCCGCAGGGGGAGGACTCCTCACACTCTTCCCCTGCTCCAACGCGGGGTCCCTCCCACGGGAGACAGTCCTCCACAGACTTCTCCAACGTAAGTTCTTTCCATGGGCTACAGTTCTTCACAAACTGCTCCAGCATGGGTCCATTCCACAGGGTACAGTCCTTCAGGAAGAGATTGCTCCAGTGTGAGTCCCCTGCGGGGTCACAGGTCCTGCCAGGAGCCTGCTCCAGCATGGGCTTCACACAGGGTCACAGCCAGCTTCAGGCATATCATAGAATCATAGAATAGTTTGAGTTGGAAGGGACCTTTAAAGGTCATCTAGTCCAACCCCCCTGCAATAAGCAGGGACATCTTCAACTAGATCAGGTTGCCCAGAGCCCCATCCAACCTGACCTTGAATGTTTCCAGGGATGGGGCATCTACCACCTCTCTGGGCAACCTGTTCCAGTGCTTCACCATCGTCATCGTAAAAACTTTCTTCCTTATATCTAGTCTAAACACCCCCTCCTTTAGTTTAAAACCATTATCCTTGTCCTATCACAACAGGCCCTACTAGAAAGTCTGTCCCCATCTTTCTTATAAGCCCCCTTTAAGTACTGAAAGGCTGCAATAAGATCTCCCCGGAGCCTTCTCTTCTCCAGGCTGAACAAGCCCAACTGTCTCAGCCTGTCTCCATAGGAGAGGCGCTCCAGCCCTCTGATCATTTTTGTGGCCCTCCTCTGGACCCGCTTCAGCAGGTCCATGACATTCTTGTGCTGAGGACTCCAGAGCTGGACACAGTACTCCAGGTGGGGTCTCACCAGAGCAGAGTAGAGGGGCAGAATCACCTCCCTCGACCTGCTGGCCACGCTTCTTTTGATGCAGCCCAGGATACAGTTGGCTTTCTGGGCTGCAAGCGCACGTTGCTGGCTCACGTCCAGCTTTTCATCCCCCAGTACCCCCAAGTCCTTCTCGGCAGGGCTGCTCTCGATCCCTTCATCCCCCAGCCTGTATTGATACCAGGGGTTGCCCCGACCCAGGTGCAGGACCTTGCATTTGTCCTTGTTGAACCTCATGAGGTTTGCCCGGGCCCACCTCTCCAGCTTGTCCAGGTCCCTCTGGATGGCATCCCGTCCCTCAGGCGTGTCCACCACACCTCTCAGCTTGGTGTCATCTGCAAACTTGCTGAGGGTGCACTCGATCCCACTATGTCATTGATGAAGATATGAAAGAGTACTACAGACCCCTGATGGACACCACTTGTCACCGATCTCCATCTGGACGTTGAGCCATTGACCACTACCCTCTGGATGCGACCATCCAACCAATTCCTCATCCACCAAACAGTCCACCCATCAAATCCATATCTCTCCAATTTAGAGAGAAGGATGTTGTGGGGGACCGTGTCAAAGGCCTTACAGAAGTCCAGATAGATGACATCCGTAGCTCTTCCCTTGTCCACTGATGTAGTCACTCCATCATAGAAGGCCACTAGGTTGGTCAGGCAGGACTTGCCCTTGGTGAAGCCATGCTGGCTGTCTCCAATCACCTCCCTGTCCTCCATGTGCCTCAGCATAGCTTCTAGGAGGATCTGCTCCATGATCTTCCCAGGCACAGAGGGGAGGCTGGCAGGTCGGTAGTTCCCAGGGTCCTCCTTCCTACCCTTTTTAAAAATGGGTGCAATGTTTCCCTTTTTCCAGTCCCCAGGGACTTCACCTGACTGCCATGACTTTTCAAATATCACGGAGAGTGGCTTGGCAACTACATCAGCCAATTCCTTCAGGACTCTGGGATGCATCTCGTCAGGTCCCATGGACTTATGTATGTTCAGGTTCCTCAGGTGGTCACAAACCTGATCTTCTCTTACAGTGGGAGGGACTTTGCTCCCCCAGTCCCCGTCTTGCGGTCCATCCACTCGAGAGGTGTGGGAAGACAGGTTGCCAGCAAAGACTGAGGCAAAAAAGTTGTTGAGTACCTCAGCCTTCTCCTCATCCATTGATACCAGTTAGTTTGCCACTCCTGCTCATCATGGGGGGTACGCTTTCTTTGATCTTCCTTTTCTGGCTGACATACCTGTAGAAGCCCTTCTTGTTATTCTTTGCATCCCTTGCCAAGTTCAGCTCCAGCCACGCCTTGGCCTTCCTGACCCCATCCCTACACAACCGGGCAGCATCCCTATACTCTTCCCAGGATACCTGTCCCTGCTTCCACTGCCTGTGCATTTCCTTCTTGCCCTTTAGTTTGACCAGCAGGTCTTGACTCAGCCATGCTGGTCTCTTGCCTTCCTTGCCCGATTTCTTGCACCTGGGGACCGAGAGCTCTTGCACCCTATGGAAAGTGTCCTTGAAGATCTGCCAGCTCTGTTCTGCTCCCTTGTCCCTGAGGGCAGTTTCCCAGGGGGTCCCATTGACTAACTCCTTGAAGAGCTGGAAGTTTGCTTTCCTAAAATTCAGGGTCCTGACCTTACTCTTCACCTGACCCATATCCCTCAGGACCGTGAACTCCACCAGCGCATGATCACTGCAGCCCAGGCTGCCTCCAATCTTGACGTCACCGATTAACTCACTTGCGTTGGTGACCATCAGGTCCAGCATAGCATCCCCTCTGGTGGGGCTGTCTATTGCCTGGCTTAAGAAGTTATCCTCCATGCACTCCAGGAGTCTCCTGGATTGCCTACAGCTCGCCGTGCTGCTGTTCCAGCAGATGTCGGGGTGGTTGAAGGACAAGAGCCTGCGAGCGAGATGCCTCTTGTAGCTGGAGCAAGAAGGCTTCATCAATAGACTCCCCTTGATCGGGCGGCCTGTAGTAGACCCCAATCACAAGGTTCCCTTTGTTGCCTTAGTCTCTGATTCTTACCCATAAGCTTTCAACCTGCTCGTGGCTATTCTTCAGAGACAGCTCCTCACACTATCCATTTCTTGATGCAGAGGGCAATGCCTCTGCCCCTCCTTCCTCGCCTGTCCCTTCTGAACAGTCTGTAGCCATCGATAGCCGCACTCCAGTCATGGGATGTGTCCCACCAAGTTTCAGTAATGGCAACTAGGTCATAGCTTTCTAGCAGCACAGTGGCTTCCAACTCCTCCTGTTTGTTGCCCATGCTGCGGGCACTAGTGTAGAGGCCCTTCAGCTGGGCTGTCGGCTGTGTGACCTTCATGGAGGAACACCCCTTAATTCCTTTGAGGTCTTTCACTGGTGTTTCCCTGTTGGCTCTGGTTACCTCAGGAGCCCCTGGCTCCTCTCCATAAGTCTTCAACTGTGCTGCAGTGTAGCCAGCGCGTCTCGGAGCAACAGGCTGAGGGCCCTCGCTAGCACCCAGTCCCTCAAACCTTGGCGTGTCATTCCACAGCTTGTCATGGGCAAGCCTGATATTATCCCCCTCCCCCCTTCAAGTCTAGTTTAAAGCTCTGTCAATGAGCCCCGCTAGCTCGTGGGCAAAGACCCTCTTCCCCCTTTGAGAAAGGTGAACCCCATCTGACGCCAGCAGGCCTGGTGCCATATAGGCCATCCCATTGTCGAAAAACCCAAAACTGTGTCAGTGACACCAGCCATGGAGCCATGTATTAAATAGACTGGACCCTTCTGTTCCTGACAGTGTCGCTGCCCACAAATGGAAGGAGGGAGGAAAAAATAACCTGTGCTCCAGATTCCCTTACTGACCGTCCCAAGGCCCAGAAGTCTCTTTTGGTCATCCTCGGACTACGCATTCTGGCTTCATTGCCACCCACATGGAACAGCAGTAATGGGTAATAGTCTGAGGGCCATACCAGGCTAGGAGGTTTCCTAGTGATGTCCTTAACCCAGGCACCAGGGAGGCAGCAGACCTCCCTAAGAGGAGGGTCTGTCCGGCATATGGGACCCTCTGTTCCCCTCAGAAGGGAGTCACCCCTACGACTATAACCCTCCTTTTCTTCCTCATGGAGGTGGTCGTGATCCGAGGCGTAAGCTTTTCTGACCTTAGCAACACCTCTGGTGTAGACGGACTGTCATCCACATCATCCATTGACCGCCCTTCCACAACCAGAGCCTCATACCTGTTGTACAGAGGCACCTGGGAAGGAGAGGTGGGCAAGGGGCGGGGTAAGCCTGCCGCCCCAAGCGTGGACTTGCCTCCATTCACTCTTTTCCTTTAAGCTACTGCCTTTATCCTGGCAGGGCAAGGATACAGGATCCCCTGGATCTTGTTTTTTTTTCTGGTGGCTGTTCCCATTTCTGTCTCAGGGAGGCCAGAGCATGGTTCCACCAGTCTATCTCTTTCTCAGATTCCCTGATGCTCCTCAACCTTTCTACCTCCTTCCATAGCTCTGCCACCAGGCTGAGCAGATCATCTACCTGCTCACACCTCACACAGCTGTTCCCACTACTGCCACCTGTGACCAGTGAAAGGCTCTGGCACTCTCTGCAGCCTGAGACCTGGATGGCTGCATGTTTTCATGGGAGCTCTGTCTGGGTTGCCACATCCATTCTGGTGAGTGCAGAGGACGTGGCTTTCTGCCAGGTGGATACCATACCTAAACTCCTTCCGAGAGGGTGAGGACCACCAAATGAACTCACCTCTTGAGCCAGTAGGGTGACTACGCCCTCCCTGCGTGCCCTTTCATGCAAACTGCCATGCCACACCCGGACTGACATGCCACCTGCTCCCTTGTGAGGCCCTCCACGGGCTGCAGGTGGATATCTGCTTCACCGTTAATCTCCGTGGGCTGCAGGAGGACAGCCTGCCTCACCATGGTCTTCACCACAGGCTGCAGGGGTATCTGCTCTGGTGCCTGGAGCACCTCCTCCCCCTTCTTCACTGACCTTGGTGTCTGCAGAGTTGTTTCTCTCACATATTCTCACTCCACTCTCATGGCTGCTGTTGTGCAGTGTTTTTTTTACCCTTTCTATAATGTTTTATCACAGAGGTGCTACCACCATCACTGATTGGCTTGGCCTTGGCCAGTGGTGGGTCCGTCTTGGAGCCAGCTGGCACTGGCTCTATTGGACATAGGGGAAGCTTCTGTTGTATTCTCACAGAAGCCACCCTTGCAGCCCCCCTGCTACCAAAACCTTGCCATGTAAACCCAATACGTCTGAAAAGACTCATTTTGCGGTAAGGTTTAGCTTAGATTCCCTTTTAGGCAGACCTGTCCATCAATACCGTGTTTGAGAGTATTTTAATAGCCTGGGACACTGATTTGAATTAGAGATTGTCTACCTGGACTTTACACTAAAGCCTTTGACACTGTTTCTCACAGCATTCGCCTGAAGAAACTGGCTGCTCATGGCTTGGATGGGTGTATGCTGCGCTGGGTAAAAAACTGGCTGGATGGCTGGGCCCAAAGAGCTGTGGCGAATGGAGTTAAATCCAGTTGGCAGCCGGTCACAAGTGGTGTTCCCCAGGGCTCAGTATTGGGGCCAGTTCTCTTTAATATCTTTATCAATGATCTGGACGAGGGGATCGAGTGCACCCTCAGTAAGTTTGCAGATGACACCAAGCTGGGGGGGAGAGTTGATCTGCTTGAGGGAAGGAAGGCGCTACAGAGGGATCTGGACAGGCTGGATCGATGGGCTGAGGCCAACTGTATGAGGTTCAACAAGGCTAAGTGCTAGGTCCTGCACTTAGGTCACAACAACCCCATGCAACGCTCCAGGCTTGGTGGGGAGTGGCTGGAAAGCTGCCCAGTGGAAAAGGACCTGGGGGTGTTGGTCGATAGCTGGCTGAATATGAGCCAGCACTGTGCGCAGGTGGCCAAGAAGGCCAACGGCATCCTGGCTTGTATCAGAAATAGTGTGGCCAGCAGGACTAGGGAAGTGATTGTCCCCCTGTACTCAGCACTGGTGAGGCCGCACCTCGAATGCTGTGTTCAGTTTTGGGCCCCTCACTACAAGAAAGACATTGAGGTGCTGGAGCATGTCCAGAGAAGGGCAATGAAGCTGGTGAAGGGTCTAGAACACAAGTCCTATGAGGAGCGGCTAAGGGAACTGGGGTTGTTCAGCCTGCAGAAAAGGAGGCTCCAGGGAGACCTTATCGCTCTCTACAACTACTTGAAAGGAGGTTGTAGCAAGGTGGGTGTTAGTCTCTTCTCCCAAGTAACAGGCAATAGGACAAGAGGAAATGGCCTCAAGTTGCACTAGGGGAGGACTAGATTGGATATTCGGAAAAATTTCTTCACTGAAAGGGTTGTCAGGCTGCCCAGGGAAGTGGTGGAGTCACCATCCCTGGAGGTATTCAAAAGACATGTAGATGTGGTGCTTAGGGACATGGTTTAGCAGTGGACGTGGTAGCGATAGATTAACAGTCGGACTCAATGATCTTAAAGGTCTCTTCCAATCTAAACAATTCTATGATTCTATGATTAATATTAAACCTGCAGCCATTCTGCACCAACAGGTTTCTCCAGTAAATGTTCTGTCTTTCTTAGGGACACAAGATTTGCTATATCTCCTCCTTTCCTCCAGCAAGCCTGGGAACATACCTGCTCTCATGGTTGCAACAAGATGGGAGGAGAGAAGGACTCCAGCACTATCCCTACCCTTCTGGTGGAGGTATCCTAACACAGAGGTGAAGAGCCTCTCCTGCATTCTTTTGGTTGGTGCACTTTTTTCCTTCTCAGCTGGTACCTTTACTGTAGTTTACTAATAATATTTATTTATACAACTAAGGTAGTGTGAAATTTAATGCTCATGTTGTAGGAAGTTTAATGATAATGCTACAAATTATCAATATATATATTCTGAGTCATTGCCTCTTGTTGTGGGTTAACCCTGGTGGCCATCTAAGCACCACACAGCTGCTCACTCCCCTCACACACCCCCAGTGGGACAGGAGAAGAGGAAAAGAAGAGGAAAAGAAAGAAAACTTTGGGGTCAAGATTAAAAAAAGTTTAATAAGTGAAGGATAAGTGGAAGTGGAGAGAAAAAACCCACAACAAATCAAGTGATGCAAAGGCAATCACTTACCACCTCCCATGTGTAGACCGATGCCCAGGCAGTTCCCAAGCAAATGATGGCTAACCTCCCTCTTTTCCCTTTCTATTGCTGAGCATGACATTATATGGCATGGAATATCTCTTTAGTTAGTTCGGGTCATCTGTCTGGTTGTGTGCCCTCCCAACCTCTTGCACACCCCCAATCTATTCACGGTGGGAGCAGAGTGAGAAACAGAGAAGGCCTTAATGCTGTGCAAACACTGTTCAGCAATAGCTAGAACATTAGCGTGTTTTCAGTATTGTTTTGGTCACAAATCTAAAACAGCACCATAAGAGCTGCTATGAAGAAAGTTAACTCCATCCCAGCCAGGCCCAGTGTACCTCTATAGAAATTAAAGGATTTGGGTCATAATACGACAGAAACTTTTTTCCCCGATGTCTGAGATCAACTTGAATGTATACACATGCAGAAAAAAAAAAATAATCTTCCAGATTAAGGAACCAACATTCTTCATTCCACTGTAACATCAACTACTAAAATACTTCACCCCCTTACTGGGGTGCCATACTTCCTACCTCTTCAGTCTTTGCCATTGATTCCTCATCCATGCTTTTGCTGTTTGTTGTTTTTTCTTCCACCTTTCCTCCCCTTTCACTTTCAAGCTTTCCAGGACACATGGTCTGGGCTCTCCCAGTGATATATTTGCTCACTGTATTTTTTTTCTACTTGAAATTATACAATTCACAGGAAGTCTCATCATATGAGAGATTAGTGAGAAAAAAACTGTTTACACAAATCAGCTGCAGACTTAAAAATCCTGGATACTGGGAAAAGCCAGCTAGGTCTTCTTATCATAACCTATTGGTTAAATTATGTCAAGATGCTGGGACAGTGAGTCCACTGAAATCCTCTTTGTTTTCTATTTTAGCATCATTGGAACATACCTGGTACAGACAGAATGCTCCTCCTGCACTTTTATAAAACTAGCATTACTATTTACAAAACACTCAGAGCAACAAATAAACATGGCCCATGTGAAGTGTTAATGGTATTCTTTTTCTGTACTAAGGCAAATATATCAAGCATTAGTGGTAAATGCTTTTTTGCCTGATCTATGTAAGGCAATTAAAAAAAAAAAAAAAATCCCAGAAGTCATGCCTGTGAAAGAGCATCTTGTGCATTTCTTCTTTGAAGGACTGTCCACGAGCCTTATCTCCTGAAAATCTCAAACTGTGAACTGAATCCTGGAAATGTGAAAGCAAAGCACCGGGAAAATAAATGTTTAATAGGCATAAACAACATCTAAGCTGTCACTTTTCAGCTTTGGATGAAATCACATTTGGACCTTGTGGTTAGAACTTGGCAAAACTGTAAACTGTTTAGTAAATTCCCAACAAACAGAGATTGAGAAATTCAAACCACCTGCAAATTTGAGAAGCCACTTTGGCCCCTCCTCAATAAAAGTGTCAGAACAGGCACTTTTTAAACAGATAAATTTAATTTTGAAATGCAGTATTTCCTTTTTTTTTTTTTTTTTAGATAAAAGTTTTCACTTTTTGCCCCAATTCAGCTGACCTAGTTTCCACCTAAGTGCCCAAGGCCCTCCAAAAGCCAGAAGCCAACCAAAGGAAAACACTCAAACAAGGAGGAGGTTAGGGCAGCTGCCTCTGTGGGCAGCTTGCTCAGAGAGACATGAGATGATAGAAACAAGGGCAGACAGGTAGGCAGGAACTTGCCACCCAGGTCAAAACCAACCTGGATTAGCAAGCGTATTTCTCAAATCACACAAGATGATCTTGGTTTTGTTCCTTTTCTGGAACAAAACAGGAAGATTGCCAGATCATGATATAAAACCTGTCTGCCAAGACTGGCATTTGAAATCAAAAGTGTACTTAAATTTTTTTATTCTGTCAAAAACAAAACAAAAAACTCAAAAAACCCCCAACCACCATACATGACAACAAACAAGAAAACACAAACTTCTGTTTCAGTTCAGTTTTTCCCATTTCTTTTCAAGCTGTTCATTGGAGGCAGCGCCGTTAATGTGGCTCTGCTCCTGACACCCTTGAGCAAGAACAGAGTTTTCCAGCCTCTCCTCTCATCATAACACACTACTGAGCGGCACAAGAGCCATTGTCCTGGATCAGTCTGAGACAGTAGGCTTTGACCAGAAGTTTTATTGGACTTAGTGATCAGCACTCTCTCAGATGCTTTCATTACTTACTGAAATAACCAATTATAACCTGCCCTTGCTGCTTTAATTTAGCAATGAAGTGACTTAAGAGAAGCTGGGTTTTTTGCTGGGTTTTGCAAAGTAAATTTGTTTTAACTACTTTAAATTACACAAAGAGCACTAAAGGAACTAGATTCTCATCAGTTCACTGCTGGCTGGGCTTTTGTGCAGGCTGCATCAGATCAGACTTCTCCAGCCTGTCCTGTCAACGTGCTTTACTCACAACAGAGCAGCACAGTTCAGCTGCTGGCCATGGACGAGTCAGTATTAACCTAAAGCAAACCCAGTGCTATCTGCTAGGGTGGCTTGTGTGATCTGAATGGGGGAACCTTTGCAGTGTCCAAATCAGAGGATTACATAAATTGGCGAAATGAAGTTTCTGCACTAGGCACTAAGGTAACAAACAAATCAAGCCATGCAACTCAAAACCATACATTTTGCACAGCCCAGAAGATACAAGTGCCAGGGAAGTCTCCTTCCTAAAGGGAGCTTTAATGTTAATATGGGTGTGAATACAGAATTTAGGTATCCCTGCACCTCATGACAGGCAATGGCCTAATTTGGCAGTGCTCTGCCATCCCTCCCATCACCCTATCCCAGACAGAGGCTAGCCTACTCTTGACTCAGGCTGCTTACATACCCTTGGCTGAAGTTGAGCCTCACTGAGGGACATACCAGGCTAGGAAGTTTCCTAGTGATGTCCTTAACCCAGGCGCCAGGGAGGCAGCAGACCTCCCTAAGAGGAGGGTCTGTCCAGCATATGGGACCCTCTGTTCCCTTCAGAAGGGAGTCACCTACAACTATAACCCTTCTTTTCTTCCTCATGGAGGCGGTCATGATCCGAGGGGTAGGCTTTTCTAGCCTCGGCAACACCTCTGGAGTGTTGTTTTGGGGCAAGTTATTTCTGTGCCTGATAGGGGCAGTTTTGTCATAGTGCATTTGTCCTGTTTCTGATCGTGGCCTTGCTGGTTTCAGCCTGGCAGCTGAAATGCCAGTCGAGTTTGGAAGATAGTTGTGGAGAGTGCAGAATTTCTGCTTTGGGTCTCTGAAATCTCTTTTCTGCATCGGAGGGAACACAGAAAGCTGCCAGGTTCCCGAAGATGGAAAAATTGGTGAGCAAGGGGAAAATAGTTTCAGGTCATTGTTTTGTCTTAATTGTTCTACTATTCTACAAAATCTAACAAAAAAAGCTTCTCTTTCAAAATGGGGTGCTTCACAGTCCAAATTCTGGTTTCTTTGGCTCCCAAAATAAGGTACAGGTGAGATGGACTAAATGTCGCAAACTACTTTTTGATTTTTATAGAACTTCATGTCTAACACCATATGGCTGCATCAAAATTACCGAACCTAATTCTAATTTGGGGCTGGCATATGTGAGTTACATCTCATGCTTCTCAGCAGTTGTATGCAGGTTACTGTTATGTTTGAATTGGCTCTGAAAAATCCTCTTATAAATGTTTTGACCTGCTGCTATGTTATAGAAAGATGTTCTTAGCAGCAAATGGTACTATGGCAACTGCCCCTGCATATGACACAGTAGCAAGAATTCTATATGCTTCTAATCCATAACTCCCAAAATACCTTCTGCACATCCCAAGCCACCTGGCTTTTCCCACCCTCTTCTGAGCTAGGGAAGCAGCTCCTTCCCAATTTATTTTTCTAGTTCAATCTGAGGCAAAGCTATCTTGAGCCAATTTAAGTAGATCTGAAATAATATACTCAGTCCCAGCTGTCATAACCTATATTGCAGGATATTCCCTTGCTTTCTTATGACACTTTCCCAGTTTTTCATATGACCTCTTTTCCCCTCAGGACTTCCTAAATAATTCCTTGACATGAGTTCTAACATACACTATATTCCTCTTTGTATATCTTACCAAAGGTGATTTGTCAACATGAAATCTAAATAAGCTTCTGCTTACACATTTTTAAATCAATATAATGTTTTATTCAGAGGTTAATATATCTATTTAAAGCCTCCTCTGACAAGGCAGTCTTGTGTTTTATTGATTTATTTCCTTTACAATAGCTAGAGACTTGGGAGCCCATATGTGTCTGGAGTCTGCTTTTGTTAGGAGCTATATAAGCACACTGTAAGAGATGGGCTCTGCCTTAAAGAGCTGAAGACCTGATATTATAAACACACTCAGAACTAGCTATTATGCACTCAGATCCTAATATACATTTAGTGGTAGACCTATGGAAAAATCTGAAATATTTCAACTCTCTCAATCCACGCTAATTACTTTAGCTACAAATTTCTCAAGTACACTGTGGGCTCATACATGGCATGTACATGCTAGTAATCAGGACCTGCAAGTGCTTGAGTGCCAAGCCACCTACAAGTTTCACAGCATTTGGTGAGTAATTGAAGGATTTGTGTGTTTAGTACATCCCATATGCCATGAATGTCTTCAAGTGGCGATAAAGTGATAGCAACAACAAGGTTATTGAAAAGTTCTGCAGATAATAGGCTAAATTAATCTCTGAGGTAACCTCATTGACTTTAGCACACTGACAACTACCCTGGAACAGGAAAAGCAACATACGAGAGTGTATGATTTGAAACGGCTCTTCCCTGTTTCTCTTTCTGCTGCTGCTCTGCCAGCATGCTACCGGTGTGTGAGCTACACTGATTTTCTGAGGCATGGTTGATAATACCATTTAGAGCTCTTCAGCAGGGTCCCACAGGCATTAGAAAACTAAATTGTCATTGCCAGAATATGGGCATGAATAAAAATAATTGCCCTGATTTCTCTTCCATAATAATCATAATTTTTAATATAAGTTATGTTAACTTTATTCCTCTCATAAAGGGCATTTTGCTCAGAAAGAACAGTGACATACTAAGTATAATGTATTGCACTTTACAATTAACTGTTTCTCCTCAAGTTGTTCTTAGTCGGAGATCACTAACAGCATCCAGGTGTTGATACAACGACATGAAAGCTACTGAAGGAGTCTCACATCATTGTCTCATTGGGACTTACGTTTGATCAATCCCTTATACTTCTGTCCTGGTTTAGGCCAGGACGGAGCTAGTTTTGTCTTCAGCAGCTACTGTGTTTTGGATTTACAGTGAGAAGAATGGTGATAGTACACTGATGTTGCTGCTTGCTGCTAAACGACCAAGGACATCTTCCAGTTTCCCAGGTTTTGCTAATGTGCAGGGGCAAAAACTTGGGAGGGGTAGAGCCAGAATAGTTGATCCAAACTGGCCAAAGAGAGTATATAGACATCATGCCCGGTATAAGTGAGGGTCGGTCACTGGGCCACTAGGCATTTAGACCCTTGGTGCCTTAATCCTTAAGCTTCCCTTCAGGTTGCTTTTTGTTTCCCTATTTTTCCTTTTTGTTTTTAATTTGTTCGGCTGTTTATTCCCTTGCCTGCTCTCTCTGGAACTTGCTGTGCTGGGATAGCTGTGGGGGGAATACCCCTGCTCCCTGCCTGCTGCTCGGGACAGGCTGTATCGGTTGTCAGGTGGTGAGAAATTGTGCATCGTATGTTTTATATATTCTATTATCCTTATATATATTATCATTATTAATATATTCTTATATTTTTCCTTTGCTGTCCTGGTGAACTGTTTTTATCTCAACCTGCGAGTTTTCCTTTCTCTCTGATTCTCCTCCCCACCCCACTGGGGAGTGGGGGGAGTGAGCGAGCGGCTGCGTGGTATTGGGTTACAATTTGGGGTCAAACCACAACAGTCCTTTTTGGCGCCCAACGTGGGGCTCGAGAGGGGTCCGGCTAGCTCAGCTGAGAGAGCATCAGATATTGAGGGTCCAGGGTTTAAAGCCCCCGGTCAGGCTCAAAGGGTTGAGATAACAACAGACTTGACCAGAGTGTGTTAAAACAATTTGTTATAAGCATCCATTGTATTACTTTAATTGCCGCTGGTCACAATGTTGTTTGAGTTGTTTACAGAGATCTTCTCAGAGCTGTATCGTGTATCACCTTACTGTATGCTGTTTGTCACTGTTTATGCGTGGTCTGTTACCTCTGGCCTTTGGATTAAGATTATTGCTTCACTGTGTGGTTTAGCACTGGCTTATGGTGTGATAAAATCATTGGTGTTTAGACCAGTTTACTACCTGTATTCATATATGATGGAGGGGGCGATGTGCAGAACGAAGCGGCACCAACAGTTATGGCTTCGTACTTCGGGAGCAATCTGGTGGGGACTATCAGTAATTATTCCTTTATCTTTTCCTTCCCGGGGGGTCAACAGGGGGAAACTTCCTCCTCTGCTTTCTCTTTCCCCTCCTGGGTAAAAATGCCTTCCTTTGATTTCTCCTTGCCCTCCTCGTTAGTCACGGGAGTTTCTGAAAACTTGGAATACTTTTGGGATGTTCGGACCGGCTTGCTATTCCTATCAGTAGGAATAAATTTGTGTCAAATCTTGCTTAAGGTCAGAAACCGGTGCAGACGTAGGCGCAGGGCCATCCCAGTTCCCTGCTACAGCCCCCGCGGCCGCGCCGTTCCCCGCCACGGGCGCCGCGGCCGCCCCACGCTCCGCTATGTGTACCGGGGCTGCTCCGCTCCACCCCACGCGGGCACCGCGGCTGCCCCGGCCCCGACCCCCGCGGCAGGCACCGCGGCCGCCCCAGGTCCCGCCAGGGCCCCCGCGACTGTCCCAGCCCCCGCTGCGGCCCCTGCAGCAGCGCCAGCCCCCGCCATGGGCGCTGCTGCTCCACCCCCGGCCGTGGGCACCGCGGCCGCTCCACCCACTGCTCCAGCCGCTGCGGCTGCTCCAGCCCCCGCCGCGGCTGTGCCACCCCCCGCCACGGGTATCGCCGCTGCCCCGCCCCTTGCTACGGGCACCGCGGCCGTCGCAACGCTTGTTACGGGCGTTGCGGCTGTGCCAGCCCCCGCCGCCGCTGTTACAACCCCCGCCGCGGCCATCGCTGCTGCCCCAACTCTCGTTACGGGCACCGCGGCTGTCCCACTCCTTGTTGCAGGCACCACGGCTGCTCCACCCCCCGCCGCGGGCATCGCGGTTGCCCCAATCGCTGCTACGGGCATCGCTGCTGCCCCAGTCCTTACCCTGGGCACCGCGGCTGTTCAAGCCCCAGCTATGAGCACTGTGGCTGCTGTGACAGGTACTGCAGATCCACCCGTGCCGTTATCAGTTGCCCCTATACAAAAGAAGAGAAGCACAAAGAAATCGGCTCGCGCCACGAAAGATGAGGATGAACCAGGGACATCACAGGAACAGGGAGAGGCTGACTCAGAGATAATCACCCGACCCCTATCCCTGACTGAGCTGCGAGATATCCGAAAAGATTACAGCCGTAATCAAGGTGAGCAGCTTGTCACCTGGCTGCTCTGATGCTGGCACAATGGGGCCAGTAGCCAGGAACTAGAGGGCAGGGAAGCCAGGCAGCTGGGATCCTTGTCTAGGGAAGCAGCCATTGACAGGGCGATTGGAAGAGAGGCAGAAGCCCGCAGTCTCTGGAGGAGACTCCTGTCAGGTGTGAGGGACAGGTATTTCTTTAAGGAAGATCTAATATGCCACCCAAGCAAGTGGATCACTATGGAGGGAGGTATTCAGTACCTGAAGGAATTAGCTGTGCGGGAGTTGATTTATTGTGTCCTGGATGACCCGCAGACACCCGTAGATCCAGATGAAATCCAATGTCCCTGACCCACGTGGCGGAAGGTTGTACATAGTGCACCATCGTCGTATGCCAACTCATTGGCAACAATGGGTTGGAAAGACGATGAGGCACCACTGGTGCGTGCAGTGGCTAACCAACTCTGACAGTACGAAGACAATCTCTCTTCCTCTCTAAGGGCCTGTGTCTCGGCTGTGGAAAAACTGGCCGAAAGAATGTGCCGGGAGTTTTGGGAACACAAAGAGGATAGGTCCTACTTGCCACCTGTACGGAGCAATATCTCAGCTGTTAGGAGAAAATCTTCCCCTGCTCAAGAGAGATGGTACACATGGCAAGGTACCCTGTGGTTTTACCTCCGTGACCATGGAGAGGACATGAGGAAGTGGGATGGAAAACCCACCTCGACCCTAGAGGCAAGGGTACGTGAGTTGAAAAAGAAAACAGCTACAAATAAGGGTTCTTCCAGGAAAAGTGCTGCTCCAGTTTCCAGTGGGCAGTTCCCCAGATGGGGTAGAAGGGCTTCTGATTCGTACTTACAAGAAATGAGAAACAGGGATGAGATTCGACCCCATGTGTCCCACACGAACCCATTGGTTGATAGCGGGTATTATAATCAGAATGAGAGGGGCCCTGCCTCCAGCCAGGTGGAGGAGAGGGACAACCAAGTTTACTGGACTGTGTGGATTCCATGGCCTGGCACATCAGCCCCCCAGAAGTACAAGGCTCTAGTGGACACTGGTGCGCAGTGCACCCTAATGCCATCGAACTGTAGAGGGGCCGAACGCATTTCTATTTCTGGAGTGACAGGGGGGACCCAAGAGTTAACTTTATTGGAGGCCGAAGTGAGCCTAACTGGGAACAAGTGGCAAAGGCACCCCATTGTGACTGGCCCAGATGCTCCGTGCATCCTTGGCATAGACTACCTCAGGAGAGGGTATGTCAAGGACCCAAAAGGGTACTGGTGGGCTTTTGGTATAGCTGCTGTGGAGACAGAGGACATTAAGCAGCTGTCCACCTTGCCCAATCTTTCAGAGGATCCTTCCGTTGTGGGGTTGCTGAGGGTCAAAGAACAACAGGTACCAATTGCTACCACAATGGTGCACCGACAGCAATATCGCACCAGCTGAGATTCCCTGAACCCCATCCATAAACTGATTCGTCAACTGGAAAGCCAGGGAGTAATCAGCAAGACTTGCTCACCCTTTAATAGTCCTATATGGCCAGTACGGAAATCTAATGGAGAATGGAGATTAACAGTGGACTATCGTGGCCTGAATGAAGTCACACCACCACTGAGTGCTGCCATGCCGGACATGCTAGAACTTCAGTACGAACTGGAGTCCAAGGCAGCCAAGTGGTATGCCACAACTGACATTGCTAATGCGTTTTTCTCAATCCCTTTGGCAGCAGAGTGCAGGCCACAGTTTGCTTTCACTTGGAGGGGCATCCAGTACACCTGGAATCGACTGCCCCAGGGGTGGAAACACAGCTCTACCATTTGCCATGGACTGATCCAGACTGCACTGGAAAAGGGTGGAGCTCCAGAACACCTGCAATACATCAATGACATCATTGTGTGGGGCAACACAGCAGCAGATGTTTTTGAGAAAGGGGAGAAAATAATCCAAATCCTTCTGAGAGCCGGTTTTGCCATAAAGCGAGGTAAGGTCAAGGGACCTGCACAGGAGATCCAGTTCCTAGGAATAAAATGGCAAGATGGACGTCGTCAGATCCTGACAGATGTGATCAATAAGATAACAGCAATGTCTCCACCAACTAACAAAAAGGAAACCCAAGCTTTCTTAGGCATTGTGGGTTTCTGGAGAATGCATGTTCCAAACTACAGTTCTATTGTAAGCCCTCTCTATCACGTGACCCGAAAGAAGAATGATTTCACATGGGGCCCTGAGCAACGACAAGCCTTTGAACAAATTAAACAGGAGACAGTTCATGCAGTAGCCCTTGGGCCAGTTGGGGCAGGGCAAGATGTTAAAAATGTGCTCTACACCGCAGCCGGGGAGGCCGGCCCTACCTGGAGCCTCTGGCAGAAAGCACCAGGGGAGAGTCGAGGTTTTTATCTCAACCCGTGAGTTTTCCTTTCTCCCTGATTCTCCTCCCCACCCCACCGGGGAGGCGGGGAGTGAGCGAGCAGCTGCGTGGTATTGGGTTAACAATTTGGGGTTAAACCACGACAATTTCACATCATGCGTTTTGGTTTTTATCTTCTTTTGTGACTTTAGCACACATTTTTAACTGGATAATTATTTTAAACTTGTTCTAACCATGTATTCAAGCACCTGTCATTAGCAGCACCATGTGTTCAGTTCATGCCATACAACTTTGAGTACTATGTTTGGATGTATTTATCATACAATACCACAAGTGTCTTGTAGAGGCCTCTTTTAGTCCTTTGATGTACTCTAGATGAGGGAATGAAGGCACGGACTCCGGCATAGGTGGAAAGCGGAGACACTTTAATGCACACTTACAGGGGTTTATAAAGCTTCCTTATCTACTACATGCGCTCTAACACCTGTTTAAACATTTCTAAATTTGTGCACTTAAACATAACAAAGAAATTCTTTAGTGTAACAACAAACTTCTTTCTGGTTCTGACTGCTTCTGGTTACTCTTGTTTACCTTACTGTGTCCCTTCATTGACCTTTGCAGCACTGCTGTTTCAATTCAGCTCTATTACCTTGCTGTGTCCCTTCGTTGACCTTTACTGTACTGCTGTTTTAATCAGCTCTAACCTGTCGCAAAACGGGTCACCTACAATTCCCCCTTTCTTTGTTTTTACAAGCCAAATAGAGTGCATTGAATGTTCAATCATTTTTAGCAAACACTGCAACAGACAAGGCACTACAATAATAATTGTGACTAATACAATGAGCAAAACAAGTCCTCCTTTCGCTAATTCTACTAACCATCCTGTTAATCCTAACCCTTTCAGCCAAGATTCTAATCCTACTGAGCTTGTGGTTAATTGTTCAGATAGCTCTTTCAATTTCTTTATCTGTTGAAATACTGTTTGAGAGTTATCGCTTAAATTCATACAACACATGCCTTCAAACTCTTCACATCCATGTCCCTGTGCTAATAACAAAAAATCTATAGCTGCTCTATTTTGCAAAGTGGCGTGCCTAATAGAATCTGTATCTACCAGCAAAGCACTTAAAGCTTTTGATGTGGCATTGTTTTGCTCAGCAAGCCAACATCCTAATTTATTAAGTGTCGCAAGGGCTTTTGCGGCAGCGACACCAGGCGCTAAGATTGAGGCTACGATAGTCTTATCTGCCTCCCAAAAATCCACATTGTCCTTACAATCTTCTCGATAATGATTCACTGATCGTTTTGATCGCCCATGAAATCTGTTAATATTTAAAACCATGGACGTGTTTGGTGTTAACAATGTTAGGCGGCCCAGAGTACAAGGGCCTCCTGCAATATGAGAAGGAACACCTTGCCAAGCCCGGTCCCCACAGATGAGAAACACACCGGCCGGCAAGGCTAAAGGTTTGTTTGAAGACTTAGATATTTTAGAGGTGGTATAATTACACCACACAGATGCGTTCTTATAGACGGATAAACTTGCTGGTACATCAATTACGGTGTTATCACGTCCAGTATAATTAAAGCTTAGACAGGCATAGGCACTCACACTTCCCAAAATATCTAATTCTTGCGGCTCCAATGGAACGACCGGCAAATAGTTGGCCCAGCCATCCCAGTTGGTTACCGCTTCCTTACTAGCATTTCCCGTCAGATTAACATTCCATTTAGACATAATATGATGCTCTACTGAAGTATTATTAACAACAGTCACAACTTCCTTGTCTGAAAGCAGAAATTCCAACTAAACATGTCGTAAATGGGTTGGCTGCGCTGGCCATCGAGAGGCACATGTGGTTCTGTCCCGTCATGTTGGCAAGTGTGACCCAGATGTTTGCTCTAGGTTGGATGGAGATCCATGAGGCACTGAAACCGCAACAGTAGAGGATGATGCTCCCAACCAAGGCCGCACACCACGGGCTGGTACCCATCGTGGTCCTCGTCCTGTGGAAACACAAGCATATCCTCGCCCCCAGGTTATCAAAGGATATGGTCCTTAGCCAAATCCCCTGCAGTTTTTTGTTGGTGTTTTTTTTTTTTAATTAATTGTTTTTCCATCTCAGTCATACATTCTGTTTCTGTGATTGAGGGGGAGGCTTAAGCAAATCAGTTAGATCTTGTTCTGATGCCCGGTGAATTTATCTATTTTAGTACACCTTTGTCCGATACTACATGCCGAGCAACACTGCTTCAGTTTTTAAGTTCTTTGTTATTTTCCCACTCGAGGGCGAGTACCATAGGGTCCTGTGGCAGCACCATTCCACAGTCCCTTTGCCACTCCGGGTGATTTCGGAGGGTGAAAAACATATCTGCATATGACACTTCATCCTATTTTCCTTCTCTCCTTAAAACAACATTAATTGCAAGATAGTGTTATAATCAATTGACCCATGAAGTGGAACTAACCCATTAAGTGGCCACTTAGTTCCATCTTCCAGCTTATAAATCAGCCACCATTGATTACAATATTTAATGAGAGTCTTCTTATTCTCTGTACCCCCGGTTCCAACAACATCCCTCCAATGTGTCAATATATGACCAAGGGGGCTTTTCTTTAAAATACCCTTATTCTGAGTGTTACCCATCTCTTCTGACTCCTTATACTTATTTTCTAGATTGTTTCTTATTAGCTATTGTGCTTCGTTTTCATTCCCAAACATCCCAAATCTCTGGGATAATCCAATACCTCTTTTTTTTTTTCTTTTTTTTTTTTTTTTTCCTTCAACGGGACCCACACAGAGTTACGGAACCACAAATCAGGACTCACTCGCTTCACAGCGGCGCCGCGTCTCAAACACACACACCCACAACACACACAAATGTTTTTAACACAAAATATCCACAAATGCTTTTAACATAAAATACTCACACCCACAAAACAAATGCTTTTAGCATAAAACACCACAAAATACCGTAAAGTACCATAAAGTAAAGTACCATAAAGTACCATAAAGTACCTTTAACATAAAATACCTGGGCATTTACAAACAAGACACACAATTATCACTCCAGTTAGTCAGCAAAATGTTACATATTCATCATACGTCTATACATATTCATCACCTTTCCCCGAAAAGGCGGTCTTTATTAAAATGAGTTCGCAAAGGCGGTCTTTATTAAAATGAGTTCGCAAAGGCGGTCGTTATTAAAATGAGTTCGCAAAGGCGGTCTTTATTAAAATGAGTTCGCTCCCTTTAACTCCTCGCAGTTGCGCACACGCAGTGCCATCCCTTCAGCGGGGACAGGTCGGGGGGGGGGTGGGCGGGCAGCGTCACTGCGCCTCCCCCTGTTTCCTTGTAGGGACATTCAATAGCAATGTGTCCCGTAGCATGGCAGCGAAAACAACGTTTGTCTCCGACTTGCAGAGCTGCTGCAAAAGCTCCAGCTAACGCGGCGGTGTGATGTTCCACCGACCCAACACGGTTACATGCTTCAATCATTTGCACTAGTGTAGTATTCGCTGGCATCGCCTGGAGTATTTTTTTACAGTCCGTATTCGCATTTTCCACAGCTAATTTTAACATTAAGGCTTCTTTTGCTTCACGGTTATCAAGCTGCTTATTTAAAGAGTCCCGTAGTCTATCAATAAACTGCATGTATGCTTTTTTTTTTTTTGCCTTTTTTTTTTTTTTTTTTCCTTCGGCGGCGGGCGGCGGCGGCTGTTCGGTGCGGACGGTGGTGGTGACTGGCTGTTCGCTCCGCCTCCCGCGGTGTGATGGTGACTGCGGCCGGCCGTGGGGGGGCTGCTCCCTGCTCCGGGCTCGCTGAGCTCCGCTCTCCGCTCCCGATACCGGCCTTAGAGAGCCATGGCGGCCAGGGGAGGGGAGGCTGCTCCGGTCCGCGCCACGCGGGGAGGGCTAATCCTATTGGATCTCCCTCCTTTAATGCTTCCCGGCGCACTTGTTCCCATCGTGCCCATGGGTTGAACTCTCCGACCCCCTCCGGAATAGGGGCGGAGGTTCGTGCAGGAGCCGAGGGGATCATTGGGTCGGGCTTTGTCGGTGGTGTCTCAGCTTTCTTTAAATCTATCAAATCTCCCTCATCCGATGTCTTTTCTGTCTCTGAGCGCGAATCAGGTGTGAGTACTGTTTGAACAGCAGCACTTTGAACCTTCTTTTCCGCCTGCCATGATCTTAAAGTCTCAGTTACTAAATGCCATGTAGTCAAAATTTCAACGGCAGCTGTATTCCCTCTAGAGACTGCTTCCCATATCGTTTCTCCTGCCTGCTCCCACGTCTTTACATCAAACACAGCAGAGACAGTAGAGGGGGCTCCTTGCTTTTGCAAAAACTTCAGCAACAGTTTGATTTTATAAGAGTCATACTTCCCTTTTTGTCAAAAGGTGCGTTAATAACTTAACTATAGCTTCTTCTTCCGCAGAAATATTAGTTCCCATTATAAATGCCCAGCCGCTCACCTGTTTTTCAGGCGATGTCCCGGGGTGGAAGCCGCAGTCCAGCTGCTAGCTTGATTCGTTCGGCTGGGTTCCCTCCGGACGCTTCGCGTTGCTTTACTGGACGCTCGTTCAGCGTTGCTTTACTGGACGCTTATGCAGCGTTGCTTTTTCGGACGCTCGTGCAGCGTTGATTTACCCCATCACGTCGGGGTCACCATTTGAGGGAATGAAGGCACGGACTCCGGCATAGGTGGAAAGCGGAGACGCTTTAATGCACACTTACAGGGGTTTATAAAGCTTCCTTATCTACTACATGCGCTCTAACACCTGTTTAAACATTTCTAAATTTGTGCACTTAAACATAACAAAGAAATTCTTTAGTGTAACAACAAACTTCTTTCTGGTTCTGACTGCTTCTGGTTACTCTTGTTTACCTTACTGTGTCCCTTCATTGACCTTTGCAGCACTGCTGTTTCAATTCAGCTCTATTACCTTGCTGTGTCCCTTCATTGACCTTTACTGTACTGCTGTTTTAATCAGCTCTAACCTGTCGCAAAACGGGTCACCTACATCTAGACATCCTTCACATTGGTCTATTATTTAGTTGTTTACTAGTTGCACTCTCAGTCACCTTATTGCATCATTCTAGTAATTAAGTTTCCTGTTTTTCAGGCCTGCATGCTATTGGGATCATAGAATCATAGAATTGTTTAGGTTGGAAAAGACCTTTAAGATCATCAAGTCCAACTGTTAACCTAACACTGCCAAGTCTACCACTAAACCATGTCCCTAAGCTCCGCGTCTGCATGTCTTTTAAATACCTCTACGGATGGTGACTCAGCCACTTCCCTGGGCAGCCTGTTCCAATGCTTGATAACCCTTTCAGTGAAGAAATTTTTCCTAATATCCAATCTAATCCTCCCTGGAGCAACTTCAGGCCGTTTCCTCTCATCCTACCACTTGTTACTTGGGAGAAGAGACCGACACCCACCTCGCTACAACCTCCTTTCAGGTAGTCGTAGAGAGCAATAAGGTCTCCCCTCAGCCTCCTTTTCTCCAGGCTAAACAACCCCAGTTCCCTCAGCCACTCCTCATAGGACTTGTGTTCTAGACCCTTCACCAGCTTCATTGCCCTTCTCTGGACACGCTCCAGCACCTCAATGTCTTTCTTGTCGTGAGGGGCCCAAAACTGAACACAGCATTTGAGGTGCGGCCTCACCAGGGCCAAGTATAGGGGGACAATCACCTCCCTAGTCCTGCTGGCCACACTATTTCTGATACAAGCCAGGATGCCATTGGCCTTCTTGGCCACCTGCGCACAGTGCTGGCTCATATTCAGCCAGCTATCGACCAACACCCCCAGGTCCTTTTCTGCTGGGCAGCTTTCCAGCCACTCTTCCCCAAGCCTGTAGCGTTGCATGGGGTTGTTGTGACCCAAGTGCAGGACCCAGCACTTAGCCTTGTTGAACCTCATACAGTTGGCCTCGGCCCATCGATCCAGCCTGTCCTATTATTTTAGCCTGCAACTATACACAAACTAGGAATAAGCATTTCCAATTTGCATTGCATGTTGACAGAAGGCAAACAGAGCAAACTTCCTGAGAAAGAGTAGTGAAGCTTTGTAAGACTCTCAGGCACTATGGAATAGAGCAGACATAACTTTTCTGCACTAACTTCCCCACTGAAGAGTTCTCATGAACAAAAATTAAACTTTGGCCCTTCTGGATCTTTGAACAATGAATAAAACATGCATATTTTCATATAACTTCTACATGTACTTTCAAAACTTCTATTAGAAGTTTAATTTTAGAAGTTCTAAAATCAAGAATATGAAGGAGCAGAAACAAGGCCTCCATGAAAGGATGTGATACATACATCTCCCCTTTGAACAAAATGGCTGTTAAACAAGGAGAGCAAAATGTCACTGGAAGGCAGAGAAATAGCAGTGAAGCCATGTAAGTGTATATTCAAGCCTTCCCTTTTTTCATCATTAACATAAATGAGCTGAAAATTACTTTTTTCAAACAAGACAGAATCACAGAATGGTTGAGGTTGGAAGGGACCTCTTGAGATCATCTGGTCCAATCCCCCTGCTCAAGCAGGGTCACCTAGAGCAGGCTGCCCAGAACCATGTCCAATCAGATTTTGAATATCTCCAAGGATGGAGACTCCACAACCTCTCTGGGAAATCTCTTCCAGTGCTTGACAAACCTCACAGTAAAACAAGTGTTTTCTTGTGTTCAGATGGAATTTCATGTGTTTCAGTTTGTGCCCATTGACTCTTGTCCTGTCAGTGTGCACTACTAAGAAGAGCCTAACTCCCTCTTCTTCATTCCCTCCTATCAGATATTTATAGACGTTGATAAGCTCCCCCCGAGCCTTCTCTTCTCTAGGCTAAACACCCCCAGCTCTCTCAGCTTTTCCTCATATAAAAGAGGCTCCAGTCCTTTAATCATCTTTGTGGCCCTGCACTGGACTTGCTCCAGTAACTCCATGTCTCTCTTGTATTGGGGAGCCCAGAACTGGACACGGTACTCCAAGTGTGGCCTCACCAGTGCCGAGTAGAGGGGAAGGATCACCTCCCTCGACCTTCTGGTCTTCTTCCTAATGTAGCCTGGGATACCATTAGCCTTCTTTGCTGTGAGGGTGCATTGCTGGCTCATGGATATGAGCCAGCTAAATATTCTTAAAAACTTCAACCAAGTACGCATGTGTTTTCATGGAGCCATTGACATTTTTGCACAATGTTTTCTGCATATTTTTTCCTCCAATCCCACTTTAACCTGCAAGAATTGAGGTTTCTCAAGCCATTAGCCAACTACATTACAAATACCAGTACTAGTGATTTAGTTTCGTCTTCAGGATTTGTTTTCCAATTGCAAAAAGATACTCCATCTTTCTGATACAAGATGTCCTGGAAAATTTTTCCTCTTTAAACTTTTTTCCTTCAGTAAATCATGCCATTCATAACCGGTTGCTGTATATATGCTTTCCTGTAAGAATCATTAGCGATAACATTTTATTTCTATAGAAATGCATCTATTTCTTATAGGAATCATTTGCCATAAATAATTTTTTTCCCCTGCATTTTTCACATTGAAAAGACTGTCTGAGGCTTGGGCAATTTCCTGTCTTAGGGTGAAAAAGCATGATTTTGTTCAGACTCTGAAGATGTTGAAGGATCTGCTTGATCCTAAATTAAGGCTATTTACTCCCTCCTCCCACTGACCTCCCCATTACAGTGGGTTCCTACATCTTGAGTATTTATGCCAGTAAAATTGGTGGAGGAATCTTTTCTGCCAAATGAGTAGTAATTTGTTGTTATATTTAGCACTGGGTTCCTCATCCTCATTGAGTGTACTCTGTAATGTATCCCAAAAAGTATCTATGGCTTCTGTGGGAGCTTCACTTTGGTTACTTTTACAATTCTCCCCCACCCCCCAGCCTGTTGCACATGTTCTCTACCAAGGACAGAGTCTGAGCAGAAACATTTTCAGTGAAGTTTTTGGATCAGCTGAGATTGAAATTATTCCCGCTCTGGCAAATAGCAGTGTGGTAACCAGTCTGGGAACCCTGAAGTGGTTCACATGAGAAAACACAAACCCCTAAAACTGGAAAGGACGCTGCAATGGGGTCAGGCACAGAGCACAATGCTCTAGCCACATTGGGGTTTCAGAGCCATTTTCCCCCTCCCTTGCCCCAATACTGAGGCCCTGACACATTTCCAGCACAGTAGCTTTTCCCCACCTTTCTAAACCTTGCACAGAATATCTGGGGGGAAGCCAGCTCAGGCCATCCATGTGCTAGCAGCAGGGCAGAGTAGGAGGCAGCTGGAGGGGAGCCAGGTGTGTGTGGGATACTGAGGTTACCTGTGTGCAGTGGTCTGCAGTGGGAGCATGAGAGCCAGACATGGCAGGGCCTCTACAAACCCAAGAAGTTTAGCTGGGGCTAATCTTTGGCCAGTACAGAAAAAAAAAATGCTCATTCTGATCAGGTCTGTGCTAATGTCTTAGGGGGACACTGTATTACGGTGTAAGACAGGAGGGTGTATGTGGCATGTGCTGTGTATTGGGTTTGCATGGCAAGGTTTTGGTAGCAGGGGGGCTAGAGGGGTGGCTTCTGTGAGAAGCTGCTAGAAGCTTCCCCCATGTCCAATAGAGCCAATGCCAGCTGGCTCCAAGGTGGACCCACCTCTGGCCAAGGCCAAGGCAATCAGCAATGGTGGTAGCGCCTCTGTGATAACATATTTAAGAAGGGGGGAAAAAAAAAAACACAACCCAAAAAACTGCTGTGGGAATATAGCAGTGGAGAGAGGAGTGAGATTATCTGACAGCAACAATTCTGCAGACACCAAGGTCAGTAAAGAAGGAGGGGGAGGAGGTGCTCCAGGCGCCGGAGCAGAGATTCCCCTGCAGCCTGTGGTGAAGACCATGGTGAGGCAGGCTGTCCCCTTGCAGCCCGTGGAGGACCACGGTGGAGCAGATATCCACCTGCAGCCCATGGAGGACCCCACACCAGAGCAGGTGGATGCCCAAAGGAGGCTGTGACCCTGTGGGAAGCCCACGCTGGAGCAGACTCCTGGCAGGACTTGTGACCCTGCGGGAGACCAGTGCTGGAGCAGTCCGTTCCTGAAGGACTGCACCCCATGGAAAGGACCCACGCTGGAGCAGTTCATGAAGAACTGTAGCCCATGGGAAGAACTCACATTGGAGAAGTCCATGGAGGACTGTCTCACGTGGGAGGGACCCCACGCTGGAGCAGGGGAAGAGTGTGAGGAGTCCTCCCCCTGAGGAGGAAGGAGCGGCAGACACAACGTGTGATGAACTGACCGCAACCCCATTTCCCCATCCCCCTGCACCACTTAGGGGGAAGAGGTAGAGAAATTGGGAGTGAAGTTGAGCCCAGGAAGAAGGGAGGGGTGGGGGGAAGAAGGGAGGGGTGGGGGGAAGGTGTTTTTAAGATTTGGTTTTATTTCTCATTATCCTACTCTGATTTGATTGGCAATAAATTAAATTAATTTTTCTCCAATTTGAGTCCGTTTTGCCCATGATGGTAATTGCTGAGTGATCTCTCCCTGTCCTTATCTTGACCCACGAGCCTTTCGTTATATTTTCTCTCCCCTGTCCAGTTGAGGAGGGGAGTGATAAAGCAGCTTTGATGGGCACCTGGCATCCAGCCAGGGTCAACCCACGACAGTAAATCACTGGGTCAGGGGGACAGCGGAGCAGCAGTGGACGAAGGAAGAGTGGAAGAGGTCGTGCCTCCACATTTAAGTCATTCCTCATAGGAGATGCCAGTTTTATAGTTACACCATGTTGTTTAAAAATACATTTGTTCAGTGATAATTTGAGTTAAAAAAGACCTTAAAATAATAGTGCCT
Source organism: Phoenicopterus ruber ruber (assembly GCA_009819775.1). Taxonomy (NCBI): domain Eukaryota; kingdom Metazoa; phylum Chordata; class Aves; order Phoenicopteriformes; family Phoenicopteridae; genus Phoenicopterus; species Phoenicopterus ruber. The sequence goes on along the minus strand of CM020247.1, from coordinate 8,557,347 downwards.
GGTTTAGTTCTGGTTCAAGGAAAATGAAAGATTAGATGGGTTTTCAGTTTGATTCTACTCTCTGTGCTTATCAAATACACAGCATGTATCCTACTCTCCATATCTTCTACAGCATTTTTTAGTTCATTTTTAAATACTCCTCCTGCTGAAATAGAGAGGTGCATCTGATTAGTTGTATCATAGTAACATTCCTTAATGGCTGCATAAATAGTTGTTCTCATTCTCCTTCTTTCTCAGCTTAAGAGAGCTCATTTATTTTTATGCATTGCTGGATTCAAGGCCCAGATACAACTGAAGGTTCATCTGAGTCCTGATTCCATTTGTGCTCTTTTAAGAAACCAGGGGCAGCAATTTCGTGTTTCTACTTTGTTCCATGATGGACAACCCTGTGAATGGTGGGATCATCGTTATTTTCCTGGGGACTACTGACCATAAACCACTCCTTCTTGCCTGCAATATAAGTCATATTCCTAGGAAGGTTCTTTTTGCCCAGAAAAAGATGAGAAAGAAAATCTTCTATATCAACAGAAAATCCCATGCATTTCAGTTCTTATTAACCACAGCAGCTGCTTATCTTTTTCCTGCAGTGCAGCTTGGATATAATATAGTCCTACTTTTTAGAGAGGACTCAACTGGTGGAATGATAGGAAGGTCACAGCAGAAAAAAGAAAATTACCACAACTTCTTGGGAACCAGTTACTAAATCCTTTTCTGGAAATTTTATACAGCATCAGTGCTGAGCATGCAGCAAATCCTTATTTAAAAAAGGCATTCATGTATAGAGTGCTGGAATAAGCATTTTATTAGTACATTGCTTTTTAATGTAACAATTTTACAGCCTAAATGCACTTCAAAAGCTTCCTTGTAATATGAGCTCTGGATATAATGGAGACAGAATAAATGTCATTGTATTAGTGATAACTTAAAAACTGCTGCGTCAAAAGCTCTTTGCCTGCAAGTTTCTTCACATGCAGCTATGTCTATGAGGCTAACATGTTTTTCATGTTTTCACAAGCTACAGTACACATTTGCCAAATGGGACGTGCAGTTGCTGGCATTCATGGCTTAATTCCAGAACCACTGCAGGGGCCAGTGGCTGGGGCATCTCCACTTCCTACAGGCTCATTCCAGAGTTTGTGGCTCAGTTGTTTTACAAATCTGACCAATTCTGACATTGTTTTCCAACAGGATCTGGATGCTGGCACAAAGCTGCTGATGTGTTTATTCCCAGCAATGCTCTCAACTAGGAAAGCTCTGAATTCAAACACCACTCCTGCCTTTCAGGGACAGCAAAAGCAGAGAAAGTATGTTTTCATCAACATCATCTTCTTATTGAAACCCTATCCAACAGAAGTCTAAAATTACCATAGATATTCACATTATTTTTTAACTGCCACATAACCACATCCTTTATGTACCTTTTCCTTGAGGGAAGAGACCTTGTCTGTGCTAGGATAGAGGGCTTGTGGTTATAAGTTTCTGTGTTTCCTTGGAGAGTCCAATGTGTATAGGGGCTTTGCTTTTAATATGTGCTTAACTAGCTGAGGTAAAGCATATGGGAAAGCTAGGCCCTTTATGGCCAACTAACCTGGTGTCAAGCATCCTAGCTTCATAACAAGATTTCTAATAAGGGTTAGAACTGTTTCTGCTTTAATTTCACAGAGCTAACGTGACTGGAAAAACATGCCTTTTTTGGCCACTGAAGGGGAAATTCAAATTGTAACTGCTTAGCAGTGGTAATTCCTGACTAAGGAATGATCTGGCATGGAGAGCAAGAAGGCTCAACTGCAGAAGTGGTTAAACTGGCTGGAAGCAGGAATGCCAGAGACAGACAGAATGATTCCCTGCAAGGGAGTGAAGTTTCCCTTGCTGACGAGATAAGAAATACTGCAGTATTGTCTTGAGTGCATTTTTGGTAAACAGAACCAAATACTGGGTTAAGGTGCCCCATACTGATGCTTACATGATAAGTGCAGGTGTAAGTGTATATAAGAAATTGGCTCGTGCCACATCTTTGCAGATTCCTTGTAGAATTGTTTATGGTAGTAGGACTCTGTCCAATGCATTGTTAATTAAATCTTTTTATATTTAAGCACAAATGTGTGTTTAATTCGCCTCGAGGGGTACAAAAAAAATCCCCAACACCATCCTGAAGGGTGTCCAGGGAAGTTGAGAACCTACTTGGATCAACTAGAGTACTTTTTAAAAAAAATGTGGTTCCACCTGTGCTAAAAGAGCTAACTTGCTATCCCAACACACAAGTTTAGAAACACTGATTTTTTTCTCTCTGTAGACTAGACAAAGGGTATGAAAGTCGCCGAGGCGAGCAGCTCCGGTGCCGGCACGATCCGCAGCGGAGCGCCCCATCGCAGTGCACGGGGGGGGTCCCGAACCGAGGGAACCTCAGGGAGAGCCGAGAGAGCCGCCAGGAGCCGGCAGCTCGCGCCGCAGCGGCTGACGAGACCTGGGCGGGGCCAGGAGCAACGGCGGCCAAGTTGTCGTCCCCGCCCCCCCGCCACGTATAAAAGAAGCACTCAGGAAGCGCTAAGGAACAGGGTGTGGTGTGCAGGAAAGACGTTGAAGTTCTGCTAGGGAGCAATGGTGTCCACCCGGCAGAAAGCCATGGCCTCTCTAAGCTCTGCACCCACCACGACTGACGCAGCTTCTCAGACAGAGCTCCAGTGGGAACACATTGCTTCCCAGGTGTCAGGCTGTGCCCTACTCTTATGCGAGTACCGGGCGGCAGCAGTGAGCACACCTAGTGGGAGGTAGAGCAACTCCTCTGCTTAGTGACAGAGCTTCGGGAAGAGGTGAGTAGGTTGAGGAGTATCAGGGAGTGTGAGAGAGACAGACTGTTGGAATTGCACCCTACCTTCCCTGAGATGGGTGCAACAGGCAGCCAGGATGCATGATAGGGAGGATTCCTATCTCTGGCTGAACACAATGACTTAAGGGATGGGGGCAGTGGCTGGTTCCTGCCTGGTGCAGCAGGTGTGTCTCCTCTGTGACTACCCCACCTCCACAGGTGCCCTTGCAATAGGTATGAGGCACTGCAAGTGGAGCCGAACAATGATAAGGATGGAGCTACCTTGGAGGTGCCACCGAGGTGAAGTTGGCCTATGTCCTGTATCAAAACTGCCCCCCTAAAAGAAAAAAAAATAGGCTTGTTGTCATAGGAGACTCCCTTCTGAAAGGAGCAGAAGGCCCGATATGCAGACTAGACCCACTCCTTAGGGAAGTCTGCTGCCTCCCTGGGGCCTGGGTCAAAGATGTGAAGAGAAAGCTTCCTACCCTAGTATGGCCCTCAGATTACTATCCCTCATTGATTTTTCAGGTAGGCAGTGACGAACCGGCAATAAGAAGTCCCAGAACAATCAAGAGAGACTTCAGGGCCTTGGGGCGACTGGTTAAGGGATCAGGAGCACAGGTAGTGTTCTCCTCTATCCCTCCAGTTTTGGGGAATGATGAGGGAAGAAACAGGAAGAGCCATCAGATCAACACCTGGCTCCAAGCCTGGTGTCACCAACAGGACTTTGGGTTCTTTGATCATGGGTTGGTTTATGTGACACCAGGCCTCCTGGCAATAGATGGGGTGCACCTGTCCCAAAGGGGGAAAAGGATCCTAGCACAGGAGTTAGCAGGGCTCATTGAAAGGGCTTTAAACTCGATTTGAAGGGGGAAGGGGATAAAACCAGGCTTGCTAGAGGTAAGCCTGGGGGTGGCACGCCAATGTATGAGGGATGGCATGCTAGTGAGGTCCTTTGGTCTGCCATCTCAGACAAGGTAAGGGATGGAGATCCATGCGGCAGCAAAGACGCAAGGGTTGTTGATGTGTTAGAAACCATGGAAGTGCCTGAGAATGGTCGCATAGGAATTAGGGCTTCTCCCTCCAAAAAGGTGCATCTGAAGTGCATCTACACCAATGCACACAGCATGGGCAACAAACAGGAGGAGCTGGAAGCTATTGTGCAGGGGGAAAACTACGATATAGTTGCCATCACAGAAACATGGTGGGATGACTCGCACAACTGGAGTGCTGCAATGGATGGCTACAAACTCTTCAGAAGGGATAGGCAAGGAAGGAGAGGCAGTGGGGTAGCTCTGTAAGTTAGGGAGAGCCTTGACTGCCTAGAGCTTGAGGATGGTGATGAGAGGGTTGAGTGTCTATGGGTAAGAATCAGGGGGCCAACAAGGCAGATAGCATGGTGGCAGTCTGTTATAGACCACCCAACCAGGATGAGGAGGCAGATGAAGTATTCTACAAGCAGCTGGGAGAAGCCTCACGATCGCTCGCCCTTGTTCTCGTGGGGGACTTCAACATGCCAGATGTCTGCTGGAAATACAGTGCAGCAGAGAGGAAACAGTCCAGGAGGTTCCTGGAGTGTGTGGAAGATAACTTCCTGACAGAGCTGGTGAGGGAGCCCACGAGAGAAGGCGCCCCGTTGGACGTGTTGTTTGTGAACAGAGAAGGTCTTGTGGGTGATGTGACAGTTGGAGGCTGTCTTGGGCATAGTGACCATGAAATGATTGAGTTTTGAATTCTCGGAGAAGTAAGGAGGGGGGTCACCAGAACTGCCACCTTGGACTTCCGGAGGGCAGACTTTGGCCTGTTTAGGAGTCTGGTTGACAGAGTCCCTTGGGAGGCAGCCCTGAAGGGCAAAGGAGTTCAGGAAGGATGGACAGTCTTCAAGAAAGCACAGGAGCAGGCCGTCCCTATATGCCGAAAGATGAGCCAGCAGGGAAGAAGACCGGCCTGGCTGAACAGAGAGCTTCAGCTGGAACTCAGGAAAAAAAAAAGGAGTTTATAACCTTTGGAAGAAGGGGCAGGCAACTCAGGAGGACTACAAGGATGTCATGAGGTTATGCAGGGAGAAAATGAGAAGGGCCAAAGCCCAACTTGAATTTAGTCTGGCTACTGCCGTAAAAGACAACAAAAAGTGTTTCTATTAATACATTAGCAACAAAAGGAGGGCGAAGGAGAATCTCCCTCCTTTATTGGATGCAGGGGGAAACGTAGTGATAAAGGATGAGGAAAAGGCTGAGGTACTTAATGCCTTCTTTGCCTCAGTCTTTAACAGCAAGGGAAGTTGTTCTCGGGGTGCCCAGCCCCCTGAGCTGGAGGACACGGATGGGGGGCGGAATGAAGCCCCCATAATCCAAGGGGAAATGACCAGTGACCTGCTACACCATTTAGACACACATAAGTCTATGGGGCCGGATGGGATCCACCAAAGGGTACTGAGGGAGCTGGCAGAAGTGCTCACCAAGCCACTTTGCATCATTTATCAGCAGTCCTGGCTAACCGGGGAGGTCCCAGTTGACTGGAGGTTAGCAAATGTGACGCCCATCTACAAGAAGGGCTGGAAGGCAGATCCAAGGAACTACAGGCCTGTCAGTCTGACCTCGGTGCCAGGGAAGGTTATGGAGCAGATCATCTTGAGTGCCATCATGTGGCACGTACAGGACAACCAGGGGATCAGGCCCAGTCAGCATGGGTTTATGAAAGGCGGGTCCTGCTTGACTAACTTGATCTCCTTGTATGACAAGGTGACCCCCTTAGTGGACGAGGGAAAGGCTGTGGATGTTGTCTACCTAGACTTTAGTAAAGCCTTTGACACCGTTTCCCACAGCATTCTCCTGGAGAAACTGCCTGCTCATGGCTTGGATGGGTGTACTCTGTGCTGGGTAAAAAACTGGCTGAATGGCTGGGCCCAAAGAGTTGTGGTAAATGGAGTTAAATCCAGTTGGTGGCCAGTCACAAGTGGTGTTCCCCAGGGCTCAGTATTGGGGCCAGTTCTCTTTAATATCTTTATCAATGATCTGGATGAGGGCATTGAGTGCACCCTCAGTAAATTTGTAGGTCATACCAAGTTGGGCGGGAGTGTTGATCTGCTTGAGGGCAGGCAGGTGCTACAGAGGGATCTGGACAGGCTGGATCAATGGGCCGAGACCAACTGTATGAGGTTCAACGAGGCTAAGTGCCATGTCCTGCCCTTGGGACACAACAACCCCATGCAATGCTACAGGCTTGGGGAAGAGTGGCTGGAATGCTGCCCAGCGGAAAAGGACCTGGGGGTGTTGGTAGACAGCTGGCTGAATGTGAGCCAGCAGTGTGCCCAGGTGGCCAAGAAGGCCAAGAGCATCCTGACCTGTGTCAGAAACAGTGTGGCCAGCAGGACTAGGGAAGTGATTGTTCCCCTGTACTCGGCCCTGGTGAGGCCGCACCTCGAATGCTGTGTTCAGTTTTGGGCCCCTCACTACAAGAAAGACATTGAGGTGCTGGAGCGTGTCCAAAGAAGGGCAATGAAGCTCTTGAAGGGTCTAGAGCACAAGTCCTATGAGGAGCGGCTGAGGGAACTGGGGATGTTTAGCCTGGAGAAAAGGAGGCTGAGGGGAGACCTTACTGCTCTCTACAACTACCTGAAAGGAGGTTGTAGCGAGGTGGGTGTCGGTCTCTTCTCCCAAGTAACAAGTGGTAGGATGAGAGGAAACGGCCTGAAGTTGCGCCAGGGGAGGTTTAGATTGGATATTAGGAAACATTTCTTCACCGAAAGGTTTGTCGGGCATTGGAACAGGCTGCCCAGGGAAGTGGCTGAGTCACCATCCTTGGAGGTATTTACAAGACGTGCAGACGCGGAGCTTAGGGACATGGTTTAGTGGTGGACTTGGCAGTGTTAGGTTAACAGTTGGACTTGATGATTTTAAAGGTCTCTTCCAACCTAAATGATTCTATGATTCTGAAGTTCCTTAGGTGACTATGGTGGGTTAACCTTGGCTAAGGGCCAAACATCCACCCAGCTGCTCACTCACTCCCCCCCTCAACAGGACAGGGGTAGAAAATAAGATGGAAGCCAGATCATCCATTTGGTAACTTCATACAACCTCTGGGTAACTCAAGTTTGGGATTTTCACCCAGCCACCCTTGTATGGAGTTAAATATTTTTTGGTTGCTCTCATGGTTTAACCCTAGATGGTGCTGAATACCATGCAGCCGCTCGCTCATTCACCCCCCTCCCCAGTGGGGTGGGGAGGAGAATTGGAGAGAGAAAGGAAAACTTGCGGGTTGAGATAAAAACAGTTCACCAGGATAGCAAAGGAAAAATAATTATTATATATTAATAATGATAATGAAATATAAGGAGAATAGAATATATAAAATGAACGATGCACAATTTCTCACCACCTGATGACCGATACAGCCCATCCTGAGCAGCAGTCAGGGAACAGGAATATTCCCCAGCAGCTATCCCAGAACAGCAAGTTCCAGAGAGAGTGAGCGAGAGAACAAACAGCTGAACAAACAAACAAAAAGGCCTGAACGAATGAAAAAAGGGAACAAGAAGGGAAGTGGCCCACTGGCTGGCCCCCACTTATACCGGGCATGATATCTATGGTATGGAATACTCTCTTTGGCCAGTTTGGATCAACTATACTGGCTATACTCCTCCCAAGTTTTTGCACCTGTACATTAGCAAAACCTGGGAAGCTGGAAGATGTCCTTGGTTGCTTAACAGCAACCAACAACATCAGTGTATTATCACCATTCTTCACATACTAAATCCAAAACACAGTAGCTACTGGAACGAGTATTAGCTCTATCCTGGCCAAAACCAGGACTTTTGCATAGAGCATACCTAACGCAAACTGTTGTGGTAAATTTTGGGGCTGAGCAATGGCTAAGCTTCCCACACACTGCTTAGTTGCATGGCCACATGTATGTATACATGTCACACAAAGTGTGTAAAGAGTCATCAGTTAATTTTAATGAATTTTATATAGGCATACAAGCTTTCTTTTCAGAAGGGACTGATAGGTTATGATTTTTTTTCTTACTAAAGCTAGTGTGACATTGGGAAGTTCTTTTATACAAAACTATGTCAAATTCCTACTTTTGCAAAAGTACAGTGTTATTTTTCAGGTTATTTTATGACAGAGCATTTCTTGTTAATTGAATTAGTGCTTGCAAGTGAGAGGGAGGAATGCAGTGGGCCTCTGATGTAACTGAAATCCACTGGGGTTGTAACCATCTGTTTTGATCTATAAAATTCCTAGAGGGAAGTGGTAAAAATCATAAAGGTCTCGGAGCTACTTATTGAGATAAACACTGGATCACCATATATTTAGCAATGCTAACATAAATCACAGAAAAATAGAGTGGGGAAAAAAATTTCCTCCAAGTGACTATAGAGAAGGAAACAGGGGTTTGCCTGAGTATATTCTCAGCTTCTTCTCTTCACAACAGATAAATCAGTGAATGCTCTGTTGTATTTTCTGTGCTTTAGAAGGTTGGCTTACTCAGAGAAAGTCTGTAATTATTTCACTGAGTCTCCTCTCTTCAGAGGGAGCTGAAATACAACTGCAGCAACTGTATTAAGAAACTGGATTTAGGGGAGAAAAAAAAATCTTCTGTATGTGTTCTGTCTTTTTCTATCATCTGGGTAGTATAATAATATCATGTGGCTTACAGGCATGTGTAAGGATAACAAGGTGGTACCCTAAAATTATATCAACTGGGTATTTACTTAATATAGCAGTGGATCATATTGTAATGATGAGGTAAAATCAGAATGGATGCCTCTTGGAGATTTTCTTAAGGCTTCTTTGATCCACTGTAAAGTCTCACTTTTGTAGCAGGGCAAAGAAGGTCAAGGCCAGATACTTCCTGACTGCTAGAGGATGCCACCGTACCTGTTTCATACCAAACAAATGGAGCCCTAGGTTACATGCACAGAACAGTTCACTGTCTGCTGTATCTCTAAATATTTCAACATGGTGAACAGGGCTCCAAGTCCTTGTGCAGCCCAAGAGTCAAAAGCTTCACACACTTCCATTACATGCTCTCATAACTGGGCATGTTTTCTAGCTGCTTCGCCAGGCTGGAAGGAACACCTTTCCACCTATTATTTCTGGGTGCTTTAGGAAAGCTCTTTATAATAAGGTGCCTGTCGCACACATTTTCTAGTACCATCACCATAGTATAGTACTGAAATGGAGCTTATCTGTTGGAGGATTTTTTGTCTTTCTGTTTTCAATGGAGCCTTTTCCTCCCTACATGTAAGATCTCATGAAACCCATCTAGTACCAGTATTGCAGGCAGTAATGATGAAAACGTCAGAGGTCTATTATAAATGAAAGCAGCAGACAGATTTTGCTGAATGTCATGGTATGAGCAGGAATACCAAGTAGAGCTCATCTAAAATCCTCAGTCAGGAGATGGCTCACAAAAACTGAGAGACTAGTGAGTTCACATGCAATGTGCAGATTTGGTGTGTACTGGAGTTCCTAGTGCCGCAATGTTCCTTTTGACACCCAAAGCACTGGAGTGCCTTTGTGTCCTGAATGAGTCCCTGCTGGACAGTCTGAGCAGAGTTTAGATGTTTCTATACTTATGGATGGTGGTTTTGCATTTCTTTCAAATATTTGGCCTTACTTAATTATATCATGCTGTTAGAATTGTAATGCTCAAACTTTTGTTAGCTTCTCAGCTACTTGCTATCTTCTCTGACCTGTTACAGAGCATAGATTTACTCTAGTTCCTCTAACCTCTCCTCAGTTCCTCTAACTGCTGTATAATCTGTAAGGGTATGTGGAAGGAGAGAATGTCTGCTCCTCTAAGGGTATCTGGCAAAGGGCCTTTTCAATGCAAAAGGAGATAAGGAAAAAGGAGGAAGCCATAAACAAGAACATACAGAGACACAAACCTGACTGAGAAATGATAAGGGAGGCAGAGAACCAAAACATGTCAGTCACACTAATTGGTAAAGATATATGGCATGTGGGCATGTTTATTTCAGTAAGATTATCTGATCAAGGATGTTGTCAAATGGGATACTAAGGAAAAGGGGGAAGCCATAAAAAAAAGAGACACAAACCTGACAGGCAAACATAATGGACACAAAGATAGGAAACAAACCTGGTCAGTCACACTAATTGATGAGCTATCAAGAAACCACAGGCAAACTGGGACTTTTGCAACTGATGAGGATGCAAGCCTGAGGGTCCAGGATGTTGGAGGGGAGGGTTGGTGGAACTGTGCAAACAGATGAGGGAATGTACAGGGGAAAGGAACAAAGGAGGAATAGACAGAAAAGGGTATAAAAAGGACTGGTCATGTGTAAAATGGGGCCAGTCAATACACTTGTCTGAGCCTTGCACCTGATCACCGCAGTCTGTTCTATCTTTTTATTAAATCCTTTAACTATCTTGCTGCGTAATTGCACTCTCTATCCCGCGTGTATGTGTGCTGCAAGGGCTAAGTGCCAGCTACTAGGGGGACTGGCATGAGTGGATTTGGTACCAGCTACTGGAGTCAGATTGGGGGTGTAGGGGCCCCTGGCCTATGGTGTGAGCTACTGGAGCGAGTGAGGTCTCAGATGCCAGCCACTGGGGTGGGAATGGGGTGTCCCAAAAAAAACAGCTACTGGAGGGATGGGCATGAGTGAAGTGAGTGAGGGGCTCCGCACTGGCAGCTGGAGCAAGACTGCAGGTCACAGCCCACATGACTAGTGCTGGCTGCTGGAGGGGCCAAGAATTAATTCTTAAATCTTCAGTTGGGACAACATCTCAATTCATTAGACAAGGTATAAACAAGTCACTCAAATAGGATATGTCTGTTAGTGGAGAGAAATCTCCAGCATTATTTTTGCGGCAGAGCAGTCCAGATTGGCTTGCTGAAACCTGTTCTGCCAATCTCCTGAGCTGCTCTCTTATCTGTAATTTTTATATTTTTTTAACATTTTGACACATTCTTCCATACAAGATTAGCCCTAAAATTGTCTTCTGAATTCTTTGTAGTATTGAAAGGTTGGTTTTGGTTTTGTTTTGTCATTGGCTGCTTAAAAATAAGGCAATATGTTTAAGTAGGTATCTTAGTTATATTCTGGAATTATCTGTTAAACTTATTGTGGCTCTGCAATACTTTTCAGCTTGTAGATCAAATGCTGTCGTGGTTTAACCCCAGTCAGCAACCAAGCACCACACAGACACTTGCTCACCCCTCTCCCTCCTAGTGGGATGGGGGAGAGAATCGAGGGAAAAAAACCCCAAAACTCATGGGTTGAGATAAAGACAGTTTAATAGGACAGCAAAGGAAGAGGAAATAATAATATTACTGATAAAGGAATATACAAAAACAAGTGATGCACAATGCAACAGTTGTTCACCACCCCGGTTATCGATAGCCCATCCCTGAGCAGCGATTCCCACTCCCTGGCCAACTCCAGTTTTATATACTGAGCATGATGTTATATGGTAGGGAATATCCTTTTGGCCAGTCTGGGTCAGCTGTCCTGGCTGTGCCCCCTCCCAGCTGCTTGTGCACCTCCTCGCTGGCAGAGCATAGGAAGCTGAAAACTCCTTGTTTTAGTATAAGCACTACTTAGCAACAACTAAAACCATCAGTGTGTTATCAACATTATTCTCATACTAAATCCAAAACACAGCACTACACCAGCTCCTAGGAAGAAAATGAACTCTATCCCAGTCGAAACCAGGACAAATGCTCATGTCCAAATCTGGCTTTTATTCTACCTTTCTTTGGGCAAATCTCTAAGTGACATCACACGTTGTCCTTCTCAATTCCTTACTCATACTGGATACATAAATCTCAAAGCTGCACAAGCACTTCCTGTCATTCCTTTCAGGGACCTAGAAGATGGCTTCCCTTCCTGCTGGATACACAGCTATGCCACAAAGGTCCATGCTTTTGTGTCCCATGGGCTTGCTGCTTGCAATGCCTTGCATCTGGAAATGAAACCATAGTGACTGGATGGTGCATTGTGCAGCATTCTCCAATTTCAGCTATTCAAGGCGAGATCAGACTAGTGCTCTAATTTCTCATACTGTTTAAAACTAAAGGTCCTAGTCTAGATTTCCAAGGCCTATGTGGTTTGGCTTGAGCTGTTGGAGCGGCTGAAATTGCTAGTGAAAATATCTTTTCATGGTGCCTGGTCTGTAGGACTTGTTCATTGTGATCTTGATCTTCCATGACAGAGTTATTCTCATAAACCAACTTTTGAATCTCATCTGCATATGAAAGCCAAGCTAATTGAGCAATCTTATGGAAAGGCTCTCTTCAATTAAGTAAATACTCCTACATTCTTACATTTTAGGGACAGAAAAGCTGACAAGCTCACAAGTTCTTGACGCCTTCCATTGAAGCTCTTTGACTAGAAAAATTGGCTGGATGGCCACATCCAAAGAGTTACAGTCAGTGGCTCAATGTCCAAATGGAAACCAGTAACGAGTGGTGTCCCTCAAGGGTCCGTACTGGGACTAGTACTATTTCATATCTTCTTTAATGACATAGTGGAATTGAGTGTACTGTCAGCAAGTTTGCAGATGACACTAAGCTGAGTGGTGCAGCTGATAAACTAGAGGGAAGGGATGCCATCCAGAGGGACCTTGACAGGCTTGAGGAGTGGACCCATGCAAACCTCATGAAGTTCAACAAGGCCAAGTGCGAGGTTCTGCACATGCATCGGGGCAATTCCCAGTGTCAATACAGGCTGGGGGATGAATGGATTGAGAGCAGCCCTGCAGAGAAGGACTTGGGGATACTGGTGGATGAAAAGCTGGACATGAGCCGTCAATGTGCGCTTGCAGCTCAGAAAGTCAACCGTATCCTGGGTTGCATCAAAAGAAGCATGGCCAGCAGGTCGAGGGAGGTGATTCTGCCCCTCTACTCCGCTCTGGTGAGACCCCACCTGGAGTACTGCGTCCAGCTCTGGTGTCCCCAGCACAAGAAGGACATGGACCTGCTGGAGCGGGTCCAGAGGAGGGCCACAAAAATGATCAGAGGGATGGAACACCTCTCCTATGAAGCCAGGCTGAGACAGTTGGGGTTGTTCAGCCTAGAGAAGAGAAGGCTCTGAGGAGACCTTATTGTGGCCTTTCAATACTTAAAGGGGGCTTATAAGAAAGACAGAGAGAGTCTTTTTACCGAGGCCTGTAGCGACAGGACAGGAGGCAACAGTTTTAAAATGAAAGAAGGTTTTAGACTAGATATTAGGAAGAAATTCTTTACTGTGAGGGTGGTGAGGCACTGGAACAGGTTTCCCAGAGAAGTTGTGGATGCCCCATCCCTGGAAGTGTTCAAGGCCAGGTTGGACGAGGCTTTGAGCAACCTGATCTAGTGAAAGATGTCCCTACCCAGAGCAGGGGGGTTGGATGAGATGATCTTTAAGGTCCCATTCTATGATTCTATGTGATTATGTGACAGGAGTATGGGTATGAATCACAAACCATGCTGCCATTTTTAAAATGAGTGCTAAAGTGAAATAGACCACACTATCATTGTAAGTGACATAAATGTGGCTTAATTTTGTTTCTTTATATCAATCTTGATTGATTATAACTTTTTATAGAGGTGGTTAGTTGTTAGAAATGCATTTTGCTCTGTTGTTCACAGCACACTGTTTATGAAGTAAATAAGTTCAATCAACTAATTGAACAGGTGTGTGTGTCATTAGAGAAGGAGAAAAATGGAGTACCACCCCAATGCCAATGCATATTCTGATTAAAGTAAATAGACTTAGGGATATTTTATTTTTATTTTATTTTATTTTTTAATAGAAAATTTATACAGGTCAAAAGCTGGGTTAGGTTGGAAGATTTGGGACATCAGTTTGAAATAAACAAACAAAAACTAGAAAAAAAAAATCTTTTGTTCTATTGATCCACAGAAATTTTGAATACCTTCTGGTATTTTTGGTATCAGAACAAAGAAAAATTTCCTGTCTTTTCTCAGCCACTAAAGAATCTGATATTTCTATAACAGCACTTGTGGGTGCAACCCATCAGGGCCCATGGACTTATATATGTCCAGTTTGCTTAAGTAGTTCCTGACCTGATCCTCTTCCACCAAGGGTACATCTTCCTTGCTCCAACATATGATATTTCATACCATATGACATCATGCTCAGCAATAAAAGCTGTGGGAAAGGAGGAAGTGGAGGGCATTCAGAGTTATGGCATTTCATAGAAACATAGAATAGCCAAGGTTGGAAGGGACCTTGAAAGATCATCTTGTCAAAACTGTCATAGGAAAGGGAGCCTGGATGAGATTATCTAGCACCTTGTCCAATAGCATATTGGAAACCTCCAGCGATGGGGACTCTACCACATCCCTGGGGAGGCTGTTCCAGTGAATTATTGTTCTCACTGTAAAAAATTTCTTTCTTATGTCAAGATGAACCCTCTCCCAGTGCAACTGGTACCCATTGTCCCTTGTCTTCTCCATGTGGCTCCTTGTGAAGAGAGAGCCTCCATCCTCTTTGTAGCCACCCTTTAAGTACTGGAATACCATGATGAGGTCCCTCTGAGCCTACTCTTCTCCAGGGAGAAAAAAACCTAAATCCTTCAGCCTTTCCTCATAGGGTGGGTTCTCCAGCCCTTTGATCATCTTTGTGGCCCTCCTTTGGACCCTCTCCAGTCTGTCTGCATCTTACTTGAATTGTGGGGACCAGAACTGGACACAGTACTCCAGGTGCAGCCTGACAAGTGCTGAGTAGAGTGGGATGATCATGTCTCTATCTCTGCTAGTAATGCCCCTGTGGATGCAGCCCAGGATCAGATTTGCCTTTGTTGCTGCAGTGGCACACTGCTGACTCATGTTCAGCTTGTTGTCCACCAGGACCCCAGGTCCCTTTCAGCATGGCTGCTCCCCAGTCACACAGATCCTAGCCTGTACTGGGCTCTTTGGTTATTCTGACCCAGGTGCAGGACTTTGCACTTGTCTTTGTTAAACTTCATACTGTTCTTGCTAGCCCACTCTTCCAGCCTATCCAGGCTTCTCTGTAAGATGGCTCACCCTTCTGGAGTGTCCACTTCATCACCCAGTTTGGTGTCATCAGCAAACGGTGAGGGTATGTTGTGGGTTGGCCCTGGCTGGATGCTCTATCACTCCCCTCTTCAACTGGACAGGGGAGAGAAAATATAACAAAAGGTTCATGGGTCGAGAAAAAAATTTATTGCCAATCAAATCAGAGTAGGATAATGAGAAATAAAACCAAATCTTAAACACACCTTCCCCCCACCCCTCCCTTCTTCCTGGGCTCAACTTTTCTCCTGATTTTCTCTACCTCCTCCCCCTGAGTGGCACAGGGGGACAGGGAATGGGGGTTGCAGTCAGTTCACATGTCTCTGCCATTCCTTCCTCCTCAGGAGGAGGACTCCTCACACTCTTCCCCTGCTCCAGCGTGGGGTCCCTCCCATGGGAGACAGCCCCCCATGAACTTCTCCAAACATGGGTCTTCCCACGGGCTGCAGTTCTTCACGGACTACTCCAGCATGGGTCCCCCGTGGGGTCACAAGTCCTGCCAGCAAACCTGCTCCAGCATGGGCTCCTCTGACTCCACAGGTCCTGCCAGGAGCCTGCTCTCCAGTGTGGGCTTCCCACAAGGTCACAGCTTCCTTCAGGCGCATCC
Organism: Phoenicopterus ruber ruber; assembly: GCA_009819775.1. Classification (NCBI taxonomy): domain Eukaryota; kingdom Metazoa; phylum Chordata; class Aves; order Phoenicopteriformes; family Phoenicopteridae; genus Phoenicopterus; species Phoenicopterus ruber. Next base: position 8,541,922 of record CM020247.1, on the reverse strand, counting down.
ACCTGCTCTGGTGTGGGGTCCTCCATGGGCTACAGGTGGATATCTGCTCCACCGTTAACCTCCATGGGCTGCAGGGGGACAGCCTAAGTAACCATGTTCTTCACCATGGGTGGCAGGGGAACCTCTGCTCTGGTGCCTGGAGCACCTCCTCCCCCTCCTTCTTCACTGACCTTGGTGTCTGCAGAGTTGTTGCTCTCACATCTACTCCTTTCTCTGCTGCTGTTTTTCCCACAGTGGTTTTTTTCCCCCCATTCTTAAATAGGTTATCACAGAGACACTACCACCATCGCTGATTGGCTTGGCCTTGTGGGTCCATCTGGGAGCCGGCTGGCATTGGCTCTATCGGACATGGGGGAAGCTTCTAGCAGCTTCTCACAGAAGCCACGCCTCTAGATCCCCTGCTACCAAAACCTTGCCACACAAACCCAATACAGGGTGCTTTCAATCCCATCATCCAGATCATTTATGAAGATGTTGAACAGTGTGGGGCCCAGTATCGACCCCTGGGGGACCCCACTTGTGACAGGCTGCCAGCCTGAGTAAAAAACATTGACCACCACCCTCTGAGTGTGGCCTGTTAGCCAATTTCCTACCCACCTCGCAGACCACCTATCCAGTCTGTATCTTACCAGTTTGTCCAGGAGAAGGCTGCGGGAATGCTTTGCTGAAGTCCAGGTAAACAACATCCACTGCTCTCCTCATGTTGACAGAAAATGTTATTTTGTTGTAGAAGGTGATCAGGTTAGTCTGGCATGATTTGCCCTTGGTAAGTCCGTGCTGGCTTTTCCCAATCACCTGCTTCATTTGGCTTATGATAGTTTCTAGGAGGACTCGTTCACATTACTTTCTCAGGGACTGAAGTAAGACTTATGGGCCTGTAGTTTCCTGGGCCGCCTTCTGGGCCCTTCTTGTAGATGGGTATGACATTTACTCTCTTCCAGTCATCAGAGATATCCCCTGATCTCCATGACTTTTCAAAGATTATAGATAGTGGTCTTGGGCAACAATGGCAGCCAGTTCTCTTAACACCCTGGGGTGGATTCCATATGGGCCCATAGATTTATGTGGGTTGAGCCCTTGCAAGAGGCCGCAGACCAGCCCTTCCTCCACTACTGGTGGGTCAACACATGTGTTGCTGTAGCTACTCTATCCTGTGATCTAGGGTCCAGCTACGCCAGTAAAGACAGAGGCAAAGAATCACAGAATGGTAGGGGTTGGAAGGGACCTCTGGACATCATCTAGTCCAACCCCTCTGCCAGAGCAGGGTCACCTAGAGCAGGCTGCACAGGACTGCGTCCAGGCGGGTTTTGAATATCTCCAGGGGAGACTCCACAACCTCCCTGGGCAGCCTGTTCCAGTGCTCTGTCACCCTCACAGTGAACAAGTTTTTCCTCATATTCATATGGAACTTCCTGTGTTCCAGTTTGTGCCCGTTGCCCCTTGTCCTGTCGCTGGGCACCACTGAAAAGAGTCTGGCCCCATCCTCTTGACACCCGCCCTTGAGATATTTATAAGCATTGATGAGGTCCCCTCTCAGTCTTCTCTTCCTCAGGCTGAACAGCCCCAGCTCCCTCAGCCTTTCCCCATAGGAGAGATGCTCCAGTCCCCTAACCATCCTCGTAGCCCTCCGCTGGACTCTCTCCAGTATTTCCTCATCTTTCTTGAACTGGGGAGCTCAGAACTGGACACAGGACTCCAGATGGGGCCTCACTAGGGCAGAGTAGAGGGGGAGGATAACCTCCCTCAACCTGCTGGCCACACTCTTATTCATGCACCCCAGGATGCCGTTGGCCTTCCTGGCCGCAAGGGCACGTTGCTGGCTCATGGTGAATTTGTCATCCACCAGGACTCCCAGGTCCTTCTCCGCAGAGCTGCTTTCCAGGAGGTCAACCCCCAACCTGTACTGGTGCATGGGGTTATTCCTCCCCAGGTGCAGGACCCTGCACTTGCCTTCATTGAACCTCATGAGGTTCTTCTCTGCCCAACGCTCCAGCCTGTCCAGGTCTTGCTGAATGGCAGCACAGCCTTCTGGTGTATCAGCCACTCCTCCCAGTTTAGTGTCATCAGCAAACTTGCTGAGGGTGCACTCTGTCCCTTCATCCAGGTCACTGATGAATAAATTGAACAAGACTGGGCCCAGTACTGACCCCTGGGGGACACCACTAGTCACAGGCCTCCAACTAGACTCTGCGCCGCTGATCACCACCCTCTGAGCTCTGCCATTCAGCCAGTTCTCAATCCACCTCACCATCCACTCATCTAATCCACACTTCCTGAGCTTACCTATGAAGATGTTATGGGAGACAGTGTCAAAAACCTTGCTGAAGTCCAGGTAGACAACATCCACCGCTCTCCCCTCATCCACCCAGCCAGTCATGCCATCGTAGAAGGCTATCAGATTGGTCAAGCATGATTTCCCCTTGGTGAAGCCATGCTGACTACTCCTGATCACCTTCTTTTCTTCTACATGCTTGGAGATGGCCTCCAGAATGAGTTGCTCCATCACCTTTCCAGGGATGGAGGTGAGGCTGACTGGCCTGTAGTTTCCCAGGTCCTCCTTCTTGCCCTTCTTGAAGACTGGAGTGACATTGGCTTTCCTCCAGTCCTCAGGCACCTCTCCCGTTCTCCATGATTTTTCAAAGATGATGGAGAGCAGCTTCACAATGACCTCTGCCAGCTCCCTCAGCACTCGTGGGTGCATCCCATCAGGGCCCATGGATTTGTGTGTGCCCAGTTTGCCCAACCAATCTCTAACCCAATCCTCCTCGACCAAAGGAGGGCCATCTTTTCTCCAGGCTTCCTCTCTTACCTCCAAAGAAGGTATTAAGAACCTCAGCATTATTAGTAACTAGTTTCCCTGCTCTGTTTAGCAATGGGCCTCTGTCTTCCCTGTGCTTCTGCTTACTGCTCATGTACCTGAAGACCTCTTTCTTGTTGTACTTGACATCTTTGGCCAATTTCAGTTCTAGCTGAGCCTTAGCCTTCCTGACTGCATCTCTGCATGCCCTAGCAAGGTTCTTGTAGTCCTTGATGGCTATTTAGACACCTTTCCATAGCCTGTATGCTTCTTTATTTGCTTTTAATCACACCAAAATCTCTTTGTTAAAGCAGGGTGGTCTCTTGTTCCACCTTCTTCCTTTCCCTTTGTAGGGGATGGAGATGTTTTTGTGCTTCCAGGAGGGTATTCTTGAATAATTCCCAGCACTCGCAAGCTCCTTTGCCCTCCATGGACGCTTCCCATGGAATCCCTCGCAGCTGGGCTCTGAGCATCTTGAAGTTGGCTCTTCTAAAATCCAGGATCTTTGTCCTACTACTGGCCTTCAGTGTGCTTGGCAGGATCTTAAACTCCACAATGTTGTGGTCGCTGTATCCAAGTCTACCATTAGTAGTTATGTTGTCGTATTGGGTTTATGTGGCAAGGTTTTGGTAGCAGTGGAGAGGGCTGCAGGGGTGACTTCTGTGAGAAGATGCCAAAAGCTGCCCCCATGTCGGACAGAGCCAGTTCCAGCCGGCTCCAAGATGGACTCGCTGCTGGCCAAAGCTGAGCCAATCAGAGACATTGGTAGCACCTCTGTGATAACATATTTAAGAAGGGGGGGTGTCCTGGTTTAGGCCAGGACGGAGCTAGTTTTGTCTCCAGCAGCTACTGTGTTTTGGATTTAGTGTTTGAAGAATGGTGATAATACACTGATGTTGCTGGTTGCTGCTAAAGGATCAAGGACATTGTGCAGTTTCCCAGGTTTTGCTAATGTGCAGGTGCAAAAACTTGGGAGGGGTATAGCCAGAATAGTTGACCCAAACTGGCCAAAGAGAGTATTCCATACCATAGACGTCATGCCCGGTATAAGTGAGGGTCGGCCGGTGGGCCACTTCATGTTCCCTTCTGGTTGCTTTTTGTTCCGTGCTTTTCCTTTTTTCGTTCGTTGGGGCCTTTTTGTTCACTCGTTCAGCTATTTGTTCCCTCACCTGCTTTCTCTGGAACTTGCTGTTCTGGGATAGCTGGGGGGGGGAATATCCCTGCTCAGGACAGGCTGTATCGGTCATCAGGTGGTGAGAAATTGTGCATCGTTCATTTTATATATTCTATTATCCTTATATATTATTATTTTTATTATTAATATATTATTATCTTTTTCTTTGCTGTCCTGGTGAACTGTTTTTATCTCAACCCACGAGTTTTCCTTTCTCTCCGATTCTCCTCCCCACCCCACTGGGGAGGTGGGCGGGGGGTGTGTGTGAGTGAGCAGCTGCGTGGTATTGGGTTACAATTTGGGGTTAAACCATGACAGTCCTTTTTGGCACCCAATGTGGGGCTCGAGAGGGGTCCGGCTAGCTCAGCTGAGAGAGCATCAGATTGAGGGTCCAGGGTTCAAGCCCCTGGTCAGGCTCAAAGGGTTGAGATAACGACAGATTTGACCAGAGTGTGTTAAAACAATTTGTTATAAGCATCCATTATATTACTTTAATCGGCGCTGGTCACAATGTTGTTTTATTTGCTCTTGCAGTTGTTCTTAAAGTTGTGTTATATAGCACCCTATTTGCCATGTGTGCTGTTCGCCACAATTTCTATGCAGTTTTTAAGTTCTAGCTGTTGGATTAACGGTATGGCTTTGCTGTGCTATGTGGCACTGGCTTGTGAAATGATAAGATCATTGTTTCTGAAACCATTTTATTTCCTGTATTCATATTCAATGGGGGGGTGGGGGGGGCGGCGGGCAACACACAGAGTGGAGCGGCAGCAGAAGTTACAGCTCCATACATCTAGAGCAATCTGATGGGGACTATCAGTAATTATACTTCTTATTTTTCCTTCCCAGAGGGTCACCAGGGGGAAACGTATTCCTTTGCTTTCTCTTTCCCGTCCTGGGTAAAAATGCCTTCCTTTGCTTTCTCGTTCCCCTCCTGGTTAGTTACGGGAGCTTATGAGAATTTCGAATACCTTTGGGATACTCGGACCAGCTTGCTATTCCTATCGGTAGGAATGAATTTGTATCTAATCTTGCTACTTAAGGTCAGAAATCGGTGCAGATGTAGGCGCAGGGCCACCCCAGTTCCTTGCTACAGCCCCCGCGGCCGCGCCACCCCCCGCCACGGCCGCCGCGGCCGCCCCACCCTCCGCTACGGGTACCGCGGCTGCTCAGCCCCCGCCGCAGGTACTACGGCCGCTCCAGGTCCCGCCAGGACCCCCGCAGCCGCTCCTCCCCTTGTTACGGCCACCGTGGCCGTCCCACTCCTTGTTGCAGGCACCACGGCTGCTCCACCCCCCGCCGCGGCCACCGCGACTACTTCACCCCCTGCTATGGGCATCGCGGCTGTTCTAGCCACCGCCACGGGGATCGTGGTTGCCCCACCCCCTGCTACGGGCATCGCGGCTGCCCCAGTCGCCATCATGGGTACCGCGGCTATTCAAGCCCCAGCTATGAGCACTGTGGCTGCTGTGATAGGTACTGCAGATCCACCTGTGCCGTTATCAATTGCCCCTATACAAAAGAAGAGAAGCACAAAGAAATCAACTCGTGCCCCTAAAGATGAGGATGAACCAGGGACATCACAGGAACAGGGAGAGGCTGACTCAGAGATAATCACCCGACCCCTATCCCTGACTGAGCTGCGAGATATCTGAAAAGATTACAGCTGTAATCAAGGTGAGCAGCTTGTCACCTGGCTGCTCTGATGCTGGGATAATGGGGCCAGTAGCCTGGAACTAGAGGGCAGGGAAGCCAGGCAGCTGGGATCCCTGTCTAAGGAAGCGGCCATTGACAGGGCGATTGGAAGAGAGGCAGAAGGCCGCAGTCTCTGGAGGAGACTCCTGTCAGGTGTGAAGGACAGGTATTTCTTTAAGGAAAATCTAATATGCCACCCAAGCAAGTGGATCACTATGGAGGGAGGTATTCAGTACCTGAAGGAATTAGCTGTGCGGGAGTTGATTTATTGTGTCCTGGATGACCCGCAGACACCTGTAGATCCAGATGAAATCCAATGTCCCTGACCCACGTGGCAGAAGGTTGTACATAGTGCACCATCGTCGTATGCCAACTCATTGGCAACAATGGGTTGGAAAGACGATGAGGCACCACTGGTGCGTGCAGTGGCTAACCAACTCTGACAGTACGAAGACAATCTCTCTTCCTCTCTAAGGGCCTGTGTCTCGGCTGTGGAAAAACTGGCCGAAAGAATGTGCCGGGAGTTTTGGGAACACAAAGAGGATAGGTCCTACTTGCCACCTGTACGGAGCAATATCTCAGCTGTTAGGAGAAAATCTTCCCCTGCTCAAGAGAGATGGTACACACGGCGAGGTACCCTGTGGTTTTACCTCCGTGACCATGGAGAGGACATGAGGAAGTGGGATGGAAAACCCACCTCGACCCTAGAGGCAAGGGTACGTGAGTTGAAAAAGAAAACAGCCACAAATAAGGGTTCTTCCAGGAAAAGTGCTGCTCCAGTTTCCAGTGGGCAGTTCCCCAGATGGGGTAGAAGGGCTTCTGATTCGTACTTACAAGAAATGAGAAACAGGGATGAGAATCGACCCCGTGTGTCCCACACGAACCCATTGGTTGATAGCGGGTATTATAATCAGAATGAGAGGGGCCCTGCCTCCAGCCAGGTGGAGGAGAGGGACAACCAAGTTTACTGGACTGTGTGGATTTGATAGCCTGGCACATCAGCCCCCCAGAAGTACAAGGCTCTAGTGGACACTGGTGCCCAGTGCACCCTAATGCCATCCAACTATAAAGGGGCTGAACGCATTTCTATTTCTGGAGTGACAGGGGGGACCCAAGAGTTAACTTTATTGGAGGCCAAAGTGAGCCTAACTGGGAACAAGTGGCAAAAGCACCCCATTGTGGCTGGCCCAGATGCTCCATGCATCCTTGGCATAGACAACCTCAGGAGAGGGTATTTCAAGGACCCAAAAGGGTACTGGTGGGCTTTTGGTATAGCTGCTGTGGAGACAGAGGACATAAAGCAGCTGTCCACCTTGCCCGGTCTTTCAGAGGATCCTTCCATTGTGATTCTCCTCCACAAATGGATTCGTCAACTGGAAAGCCAGGGAGTGATCAGCAAGACTCGTTCACCCTTTAATAGTCCCATATGGCCAGCGTGGAAATCTAATGGAGAATGGAGATTAACAGTGGACTATCGTGGCCTGAATGAAGTCACGCCACCACTGAGTGCTGCCTTGCCAGACATGCTAGAACTTCAGTATGAACTGGAGTCAAAAGCAGCCAATTAATATTGCTAACGCATTTTTCTCAATCCCTTTGGCAGCAGAGTGCAGGCCACAGTTTGCTTTCACTTGGAGGGGCATCCAGTACACCTGGAATCGACTGCCCCAGGGGTGGAAACACAGCTCTACCATTTGCCATGGACTGATCCAGACTGCACTGGAAAAGGGTGGAGCTCTGGAACACCTGCAATACATTGTTGACATCATTGTATGGGGCAACACAGCAGAAGAGGTTTTTGAGAAAGGGGAGAAAATAATCCAAATCCTTCTGAGAAACTTTTTCCTTAAAATGAAGTAAGGTCAAAGGACCTGCACAGGAGATCCTGTTCCTAGGAATAAAATGGCAAGATGGGTGTTGGCAGATCCCAATGGATGTGATCAACAAAATAGCAGCTGTGTCCCCTCCAACTAATACAAAGGAGACCTAAGCTTTCTTAGGCGTTGTGGGTTTCTGGAGAATGTATATTCCAAATTACAGTTTCATTGTAAGCCCTCTCTATCAAGTGACCTGGAAGAAGAACAATTTTAAATGGGGCCCTGAGCAACGACAAGCCTTTGAACAAATTAAACAGGAGATAGTTCATGCAGTAGCCCTTGGGCCAGTCCAGGCAGGGCAAGATGTTAAAAATGTGCTCTACACCACAGATGGGGAGAACGGCCCTACCTGGAGCCTCTGGCAGAAAGCACCAGGGGAGACTCGAGGTTGACCCCTAGGGTTTTGGAGCCAGGGATACAGAGGATCCAAGGCCCGCTATACTCCAACTGAAAAAGAGATCTTGGCAGTGTATGAAGGGGTTCGAGCTGCTTCGGAGGTGGTTGGTACTGAAGCCCAGCTCCTCCTGGCACCCCGACTGCCGGTGCTGGGCTGGATGTTCAAAGGGAGAGTCCCCTCTACACATCATGCCACATGGAGTAAGTGGGTCACACTGATTGCACAGTGGGCTCGAATAGGAAACCCCAGTCGCCCAGGAATCTTGGAAGTGATCACGGATTGGCCAGAAGGCAAAGATTTTAGAATGTCGACAGAGGAGGTGACGTGCTGAAGAGGCCCCACTGTATGACAAACTGCCGGAAGATGAGAAGGAATATGCCCTGTTCACTGATGGATCCTGCTGTATTGTAGGAAAACATCGAAGATGGAAAGCTGCTGTGTGGAGTCCTATATGACGAGTCGCAGAAGCCACTGAAGGACAAGGTGAATCGAGTCAGTTTGCAGAGGTGAAAGCCATCCAGCTGGCTTTAGATATTGCTGAGCGAGAGAAGTGGCCAGTGCTCTACCTCTATACTGACTCCTGGATGGTGGCAAATGCCCTGTGGGGGTGGTTACAGCAATGGAAGCAGAGCAACTGGCAGCGCAGAGGCAAACCCATCTGGGCTGCCAAATTGTGGCAAGATATTGCTGCCCGGGTAGAGAAGCTGGTTGTAAAAGTACGTCACGTAGATGCTCATGTACCCATGTGTCGGGCCACTGAGGAACATCAAAACAACCAGCAGGTGGACCAGGCTGCTAGGATTCAAGTGGCACAGGTGGATCTGGACTGGCAACATAAGGGTGAATTATTCCTAGCTTGGTGGGCCCATGACACCTCAGGCCATCAAGGAAGAGATGCAACATACAGATGGGCTCGTGATTGATGGGTGGACTTAACTATGGACACTATTGCACAGGTTATCCATGAGTGTGAAACGTGCTGCAATCAAGCAAGGCAAGCGATTAAAGCCTCTTTGGTATGGAGGACGATGGCTGAAATATAAATATGGGGAGGCCTGGCAGATTGACTATATCACACTCCCACAGACCCACCAAGGCAAGCACCATGTGCTTACAATGGTGGAAGCTACCACCGGATGGCTGGAGATATATCCCGTGCCCCATGCCACCGCCTGGAACGCCATCCTGGGCCTTGAGAAGCAAGTCTTATGGCAACATGGCACCCCAGAAAGGATTGAGTCAGACAACGGGACTCATTTCTGAAACAACCTCATAGGCACCTGGGCCAAAGAGCATGGCATTGAGTGGGTATATCACATCCCCTATCATGCACCAGCCTCTGGGAAAATCGAACGGTACAATGGACTGTTAAATACTGCACTGAAAGCAATGGGTGTTGGAACCTTCAAAAACTGATACACACTTAGCAAAGGCCACCTGGTTAGTCAACACTAGGGGATCCACCAATCGAGCTGGCCCTGCCCAGTCAAAACTTTTACGTACTGTAGAAGGAGATAAAGTTCCTGTGGTGCATGTAAAAAACGTGCTGGAGAAGACAGTCTGGGTTATTCCTGCCTCGGGCAAAGGCAAACCCATCCGTGGGATTGCTTTTGCTCAAGGACCTGGATGCACTTGGTGGGTAATGCGGGAGGATGGGGAAGTCTGATGTGTACCTCGAGGGGATTTGATTTTAGGTGAAAATAGCCAATAGTTTGAACTGTATGATGTTAATTGCTATAATACGCTGTATATAATCATTTCTACAGTTGTATTCTATATCAGAAGTATTACAGTAAGAATCACCCGGATCAATGAAGAGCGAACTCTGATAAAACTGAGCAAAGTGCGGCAGTGATGGAATCAGAACTGGCTTCAACAACTGGCATATAGTTGAGATCGACATCTGCAACCCGCAGACCGTGGACAAGATACACCAGCTGTAAGCTCCAGATGTGGTATGCAACAATCCAACACCACACACCATCTCTCCTGCCCTGAAAGACTGTTAAGACAGATGGAACTCAAAATCATGGACTAAATGAACTCAATAGGCATTTTGGAGGGATGGTCCATAGACTAAGGGTATGATATCTATGTATATATTAAAGACGGAAAAAGTGGCAGTGATTAATTGGAAAGTGTGAGACCTGAGCATGATGTAAATGGTAGAGAATAAGGGGTGGATACTGTCCTGGTTTTGGCTGGGGCGGAGTTAGTTTTGTCTCAAGCAGCTACTGTGTTTTGGATTTAGTATGGGATTTGTTATGTGAAGAATGTTGATAATACACTGATGTTATTAGTTGCTGCTAAGTGATCAAGGACATCTTCCAGCTTCCCAGGTTTTGCTAATGTGCAAGTGCAAAAATATTGGTGGTGTATAGCCAGTATAGTTGATCCAAACTGGCCAAAGAGTTTTCCATACCATAGACATCATGCCTGGTATAAGTGGGGGTCAGCTGGTGAGCCAAGTCCCTTTCTGCCCTTTTTTTGCCCTTTTTCGTTCATCCCTTTCTGCCCTTTTTTCCCTTTTTTTGTTAGTTCGGGCCTTTCATTTGTTTGTTTGGCTGTTTGTTCCCTCGCCTGCTCTCTCTGGAACTTGCTGTTCTGAGATAGCTGGGGGGGAATATTCCTGCTCCCTGACTACTACTCGGGGCGGGCTGTATCAGTCATCGGGTGGTGAGAAATTGTGAATCGTTCATTTTATAAGTTCTATTGATACCTTGAACAGAGGCTTAGTGATGTCAAGATGATACCTTGTATTGAGGCTGAAGGATTACACTATGCCTTTGTTGGTAGTTCTGTGTCCTTGCTTTGTGCTTGCTTGAACAATTTGGAAAGTTTTGGTATGTAGAGATAGATAAGAGACCTAGGAGGCCTTGGGCCTTGCAGTCGGAACCAGCCAAGACGAACTAATTGTAACAAAAGACACAAACCATATGGGGTAACCCACACTGCGCATGCTTCGGTGAAGAGTTCAACTAAAGGACACCAAAAAGATGACCACCAGAGGGTCCAGGGGACCCCAATGAACCACCAAAGACCCTCACAGAAGACCCTCAGAGACTTAAAGTGCATGCGTAATGAAAATGCAAATATTACAACCAGTTCCTGGAAATGACATGAATATGTATAATTATTTCAGGAATGTTAATGAATATGTATATACTAGAATGATATAAAAATCTCTACTCTCACGACTTACAGTATGCACGATAGGTGGAGTGATCCCCCGTGCATCCAGCGCTGTAATAAAGAATGCCTGCCTTCTGAAACTTAAAAGGAAGTGTTAGAGGGTTCTTTATTCAACCGACTTTTCCAGTATCAGTTTTGGCGACCCAGATGGGACTCTGCTTCTGAATCTTGACAGATCCGTGGGATTGCAGGACCTCCAGCCGGCACCGAGGGATTCTCGGGGAGAACCTCCGATCCCTGGACTGAAGGGTTCTGAGCAAGACCACTGGAAAAGAAGAAAAGGTAAAAGGCATTCTTTTTGGGTTTGGTTGCCTGCCCATAAGGCGGCGGTGAAAGCCCTGCAGGGTTGGGCTATAAAGGTACCTAGGGGTTCGAGTCCCCATTGGAAAGTTCCATCAGATGAAAGTCCGTGGAATGCCCGGGTTTGGTAAGGGGTTCAAGTCCCCGACTTGGTTAAAGGGGTTCGAGTCCCCGACTTGGTTAAAGGTTTAACTTTCTATTGATTTACTTTTGGTCTGTGTATTGGAACTTCGGTTTTGGATTTGTGATATATCTAAGGGGTTCGAGTCCCCGATTTGGTTAATTGTCTTGATCAGTCTCTGAATTTTGGCTTGCTTATCGGAACTATGGATTTGGTTTTTGTTCGGATCAGATAGTTGCGTTGTTATTCACATTTAATATGGGTGGGGGATCATCTAAGGGAGGAATTTTGAAAAAGTCGCCTTTGGGTTGTATCTTAAAACACTGGAAACGGATTGCCGGACCCCCGGGTGGGGTCGCAACAAGGGAAAATTTAATTAAATATTGTAATCGATGGTGGCCATTGTATAAGTTGGATGATGGGGAAAAGTGGCCAATGAATGGTACGCTAAACTATAACACCTTACTGCAATTAATGTTGTTCTTGAGAAGAGAAGGGAAGTGGGATGAAGTGTTATATGCTGATATGTTCTTTACTTTGAGGAGACATCCAGAATGGCAAAAGAAATGCGGTATAAATCTTGCACCTAGTGACCCCCTTGTTTTAGCTTTGGAAAAGGAGAAGGGTAAAACTTTGAAAAGATGTTGCTCTGCTTGTAGCATAGGTCAAAGATGTTTAAAGGTTTCTGAGCAAGAAGAGGATGATATCGATTTAATGGTAGCCCCTGAACGAAGGTTGGGAACCCCAAATATTGGGTATGATGGTCCAGGGGCAGAGAATGGGAGAAGTCGTGCAAGTTATCACCATCAAGGGGGCAAGTCGGATTTGGGGGCTGAAGATTTTAGCCCGATAGTGGGACGAACAAGAGGAAAACAAGGGGAAGTTATACAGGCACCCCTGTGGCAAGCTGTGGGGAATGAGGGACCGGTGACTGTAAAGGTTCCATTTTCAATTACCGATCTTAATAGTTGGAAATTGGCTGCTGGGAATTATAGAGATGATCCGGATAATGTAGCTAGTGCTTTTGAAATGATGATTAAAACCCAAGACCCCCATTGGAAGGATACTGAAGCAATTATGCAGGTTTTGTTTGATAGCACAGAAAGAGAAATGGTTTGAAAAACAGCTAGAACGCAGGTGGAAGCGCAGGTTGCATCAGGAATTTTGCAAGGGACCGTTGAGGTCCATTTCCCCTCTGTTGATCCAAACTGGGACCCGAATATATTAAGATCAAGGCAGCTCCTGAAGCAATATCAAAAATGGATCCTGTTTGGCATCCGAAACACAATGCCTAAGGCTATTAATTGGTCCAAACTATACGAAATCAAACAGGATCGGAAAGACTCCCCTACCGACTTTATGAACAGATTAAAAGGAGCTGCTCGGAAATATACAACCATAGATCCTGATTCGGAGGAGGGAAGAAATCAATTGGCTCCCTTATTTATAGGGCAGTCATCAGATGATATAAGGAGAAAATTACAGAAATTGCAGGAAAATGATGCCCGGGATTTAGGTAAACTGTTAGATGTTGCCTGGACTGTGTACAGAAATAGGGAAAGACAAAAGGAAACGGTGAATGGTAGATTAATAGCTGTGTTGGAGGATGGTCAAAGAAAGGGATCATACCCCGGGAGGGGTAGGGGATGGGGAGGCTTTCTGTCATCACGAAACCCCAGGCCCTGTTTGTGAGAAAATCAGTGTGCTTACTGTAAAAAGGAAGGGCATTGGAAGCGAGAGTGTCCCCTCCAAAAGCGGAAAGCCTCTCTGACCCCTTTATTTACAATAGGAGAGGATTGAAGGGGACCGGAGGAGTCTCTCCCAGCAGAACCTCTGGTTAAAGTAAGGCTGGGAAATGAAGAAATAGAATTTTTAGTTGACACTGGGGCTACATATTCAGTCTTAAACACTTTGGAAGGAAATTTAAGTGACAAAAGTATAAATGCTATTGGTGCGACAGGGACTCCTGAGACCCGACCATTCTTCAAACCTTTGAAATTCAAAATCGGAAAACAATGGGTAACTCATCAATTTTTATATTTGCCAAATGCTCCAAAACCTTTATTGGGCAGAGACCTGCTTGAAAAGATAGAAGCTGAAATTAGGTTTAAGGACAGGGAAGTTGAAATATTAATCCCAGAATCTAAATATGTTGAAGTTGCAGCCTTGTTGTTACAGGATATAAATCCCAAAAAGAATGGGATACCTCGAGAAATAGAAGATGCAGTGATTCCCATTGCTTGGGCAGGAGAAGTTCCAGGAAGGTCCAAAAGAGCGGAACCAGTAAGAATTGATCTAAAACCAGGATCATCACCGGTAAGAATTAAACAATATCCTTTAAAACTAGAAGCGAGAATTGGCCTGGTACCAATAGTTCAGAAATTTTTGAAATATAAGTTATTGGTAGAATGTGAGTCAAAATACAATACACCTATCCTACCAGTAAAGAAAGCTAATGGGAAAGATTACCGTTTAGTTCAAGATCTCAGAGCAATAAATCAGATAGTACAAGATATACATCCGGTAGTTGCGAATCCGTATATATTTCTAACTACCCTCACTAATGAGCAAGGCTGGTTTACGGTTTTAGATTTAAAAGATGCCTTTTTCTGCATTCCTCTTGATATTGAAAGCCAGGAGCTCTTTGCCTTTGAATGGGAAAATCCGGAAACAGGGAGGAAAGCACAATATACCTGGACAGTTTTGCCCCAAGGCTTCAAAAATAGCCCAACGATCTTTGGGAACCAGTTGGCAAAAGAGAGAGAGATCTGGAGAAAGGCGAATGACCAAGGGACTGTCCTGCAGTACGTAGACGATATCCTGATAGCAGCAGAAACTAAAGAGCTATGCCTTGCTCTAACCGTTAGTCTTTTGAACTTTTTGGGAATGAGTGGATATTGAGTGTCAAAAGAGAAGGTGCAAATTGCTCAAGAGACAGGGGCTTACTTGGGATTTGAGATCTTGAAGGGACAAAGACAACTGGGGACCGGGAGAAAGGAAGCTCTTTGTTGCCTGCCTGAGCCCAAGACAACCAGGGAACTGCGAGCATTTCTCGGAATGGTCGGATGGTGTCGCCTGTGGATTGCAAATTATGGACTTTTGGTGAGACCACTATATGAGACATTGAAAACCTCTCATAACGGATATTTGGATTGGACTGATGACAGCAGAGCTGCATTTAAACAGCTGAAACGAGCCTTAATAAAGGCACCAGCTCTCGGATTACCAGACCTCACAAAATCTTTTGAACTCCTTACCCATGAAAGAGGGGTCTTTAAAGACCCCTTTTGCTTGTCTTAAAGCAGTAGCAGCAACTGTGATGCTGATTCAAGAAGCTCGAAAGTTTACCTTGGGACAGAGAATTACAGTATATGTACCCCACATGGTGGCTATAGTGTTAGAACAAAAAGGGGGGCATTGGTTGTCCCCAAGTCGCATGCTAAAATACCAAGTAGTGCTGCTAGAACAAGATGACATTCATCTCAAAACCACCTCAATTGTGAATCCTGCTGTGTTTCTTTCAACTGAAAATATAGAAGACTCTCCTGAGCATGATTGTTTACAGGTAATTGAAGAAGTTTATTCCAGGCGGCCAGATCTTAAGGATACCCCTCTAGAAGATCCAGACTGGGAGTCGTATACAGACGGCAGCAGTTTTGTTCGAGATGGAAAACGAATGACGGGATACGCCGTAACGACTATTGATGAAGTAATAGAATCTCGAGCCTTGCCTACAAAAGTATATCGGCTCAGAAAGCAGAACTGATAGCTCTTGCAAGAGCCCTAGACCTGAGCGAAGGAAAGAGAGTTAACATATGGACAGATTCTAAGTATGCTTTTGGAGTTGTACACACACATCTTACTCTATAAATAGTGGACAGCCCAGGGCCTGTTGAGCTCTCCTGCACAGCAGCAGGCTGCACGCCAGGATCTCCCCTTGAGTAGGGACACCTCTCAAGGTTACTCCTCGAGGTTGAGAGATTCCTTGCCACAACAGATCCTCGGTAAGTGACTAAGAGCATGCTAAACTTCAAAATCTTAGCTAAGTGATATAAAGGATCGATTGCACATATATAATCCTTTAGACATAAACCGCTGACCAAGTCTGGGACGAGGATTGGATCCAGCCGCACCTAGACTCCTCTCTGAGAAGGAGTTTAGAAAGCAAGGGGGTCCTTTCTGAACCTCATGACTCAACGGGAGGGTCTCCCTGACAGTTTTGTCTGACCCTGTTCTCTGTGCGGTAAATAATCCAGTGTACCTTGCCATCAAAACTTCTTAAACAGTTGCATTTACCACTGAACCTTGTTAACTCACTGTTTTATATTAATAACGTATATTGTTGCTTCTCTCTTACGAGTGAAGTGCATCACTCCATCCACGACAGACTGCCCCATCCTTCTGCATTAACCACCAAGTGCACCCAGGTCCCTGAGAAAAAGCAGTCCCATGGATGGGTTTGCCTTTGCCCAAGGCAGGAGTAACCCAAACTGTCTTCCCTAACATATTCTTCATGTGCATTACAGGAACTTTATCCCCTTCTACAGTACGTAAAAGTTTTGATTGGGCAGGGCCAGCTGCATTGATAGATCCCCTAGTGTTGACTAACCAGGTGGCTTTTGCTAAATGTGTATCCTAATGTTTGAAGGTCCCACCACCCATTGCTCTCAGTGTAGTCTTTAACAGTCCATTGTATCATTCAATTTTCCCAGAGGCTGGTGCATGATAGGGGATGTGATATACCCACTCAATGCCATGCTCTTTGGCCCAGGTGCCTGACTCAATTCTTTCTGGGGTGCCATGTCGCCATAAAAGACTTGCTTCTCAAGGCCCAGGATAGTGTTCCAGGCAGTGGCATGGGGCACGGGATATGTTTCCAGCCATTCGGTGGTTGCAAGCACATTAAAGTACCCTTATAAAGTGCTCTCCTGGTCTGAATTAAAACACCGATGCAGACATACTCTGAGAACCCAACTATGGGGATATGGCCAGGTCCTGATGCCTCCATACACTTCATCCTTTGTGATAATTACTGTTTTCAGGACACATAGGGACCAGGTTAACTTGGCTTTCAACAATGGAGTAAAACAGTCCCGTTTTATGAAAACTACCATCATGGTCTTCACAACCCGAGTCTTCCTTAAAAGAATTAACACTGAGAATGCAAGGTGAGGGAAAGCTTTCGAACATTTACATCTGGTTCAGTGACCTGATAATGTTCCATAACACATTACCCAGAACAACTATTTAAACTTAATTCACAGCTATCAACAGTTTTTGCTGACCACTGCAGAGAAGGCTAAAAAGCTACCTACGCTGCAAAAATGTAGGCAAGATCTTTCCAAACACTAAAGAGTGCTGCCAAGCATACTGCTACACAGGCAGAGCAAAGGCACCAGCTCTCGGATTACCAGACCTCACAAAATCTTTTGAACTCTTTACCCATGAAAGAAAAGGTATGGCCCTAGGAGTCCTGGCACAATTCCTTGGAGATCAGCGGCGAGCTGTTGCTTATTTCTCCAAACAGCTGGACAATGTATGCCAAGGGTGGCCTGGCTGTCTTAAAGCAGTAGCAGCAACTGTGATGCTGATTCAAGAAGCTCGAAAGTTTACCTTGGGACAGAGAATTACAGTATATGTACCCCACATGGTGGCTATAGTGTTAGAACAAAAAGGGGGGCATTGGTTGTCCCCAAGTCGCATGCTAAAATACCAAGTAGTGCTGCTAGAACAAGATGACATTCATCTCAAAACCACCTCAATTGTGAATCCTGCTGTGTTTCTTTCAACTGAAAATATAGAAGACTCTCCTGAGCATGATTGTTTACAGGTAATTGAAGAAGTTTATTCCAGCCGGCCAGATCTTAAGGATACCCCTCTAGAAGATCCAGACTGGGAGTCGTATACAGACGGCAGCAGTTTTGTTCGAGATGGAAAACGAATGACGGGATACGCCATAACGACTATTGATGAAGTAATAGAATCTCAAGCCTTGCCTACAAAAGTATATCGGCTCAGAAAGCAGAACTGATAGCTCTTGCAAGAGCCCTAGACCTGAGCGAAGGAAAGAGAGTTAACATATGGACAGATTCTAAGTATGCCTTTGGAGTCGTACACACACATGGAGCAATTTGGAAAGAAAGGGGACTGCTTTCAGCCCAAGGAACTGAAATCAAACATGCCCTCCAGATCCAGGAACTGTTAAAAAGCATCCAAAAGCCGACTGCAGTCGCTATAATGCATTGCAAGGCACATCAGCTGGGGAAAACTGCTCCACAAATAGGCAATCAATTAGCTGATAAAGCTGCAAAAGAGGCTGCAGAAAAAGGCATCCTAGTCTTAGTACCTGAAAAAGAAGTGGCCCTGCCTGATATACCCCCAAAATATGATGAGAAAGATCTTAAATTGATCACAAAATTACAAGCCAGAGAACAAATAAATGGATGGGCTGTTATGCCCACAGGACAAGTAGTCATACCACCCCCACTAATGAGAGAAATTGCTAGGAGGGAGCATGACAAAGTGCATTGGGGGGCAGAGAACCTGACGAAACACCTTCAGAAGATAGTTATAAGTCGAGCAATGACTGAAATTATTAGGTCTGTCACAGAGAAGTTGAAATTTGCCTGAAAAATAATCCGAACACTAGTAATAATCTAGTTTTTGGGGTCACGAAAGGAGGTAACTCCCCTGGAGACTATTGGCAAATAGATTTTACAGAGCTGCCTAGGAAAGAAGGATACAGGTACCTTCTGGTGTTGGTCGATACTTTTACTGGGTGGCCTGAGGCCTTTCCTTGTGGCACCAATAAAGCATGAGAGGGAGTCAAGGCTCTATTGAAAGAGATCATTCCAAGATTTGGTGTGCCCTTAGGAATGTCATCAGATAATGGGCCCCATTTTATTGCCACGATTATAAAGCAGTTGAGTAAAGTCCTAGCTATGACCTGGGATTACCATACCTCCTATCGGCCACAGTCGAGTGGTAAAGTAGAATGGATGAATTATACTCTTAAACAGCAGCTTGGAAAAATCTGTCAAGAGACATCAATGACTTGGGTACAAGCATTGCCCTTAGCATTACTGAGAGTTAGGGTTCAACCTCGTGGGAAAGGGAATTTGAGTCCATATGAATTATTATATGGACGACCCTATCAAGCCCCACACATACCGTGCACTACTCAAATCATGGGCGAAATAAATTTTTAAAACTATTTGATGTCTTTAGGGAATACCTTACAGGAACTCCAGAAGTACGTAGCCACCAGTAGACCCCTGGAGCATGACACACCTGCGCATTCGTTCCAACCTGGAGATTGGGTCTACGTCAAGTCTTGGAACGTGGAGCCCTTGACAGAGAAGTGGAAAGGGCCATTTCAAGTCCTTCTGACTACCTACACGGCTGTTAAGGTTTGGGGCAAGGGCCCATGGATCCACTATTCGCGAGTTAAGACAGATCCTTCCCCGTGGACGGTGGAACAACAATCGCCGTTAAAATTAAAACTTAAAAGGACAAAATGTACGAACAGTTAACTCTAACTTTGGGAGTTATAATCCAAATAGTTTGGGTAGCAGGGTGGAACCAAAATTTATGTTTGACTCTAATCCAGAATGTAACTAACATTTGGAATAAGAATGACTGCTGGGTGTGCACCCAGCTACCAACATCACTGGCAGAACCAGGGGTGCCTCTAATAGGGATACCCATGCCCATCAATGGGTCTTTACTTTCTAATTCACGATTCGGAATAGGACACCCAAATAACAGCTGGTGGCCAACACTTTATGGACAACACCAGGATGAAAGCCTACAAGTAGCCATAGCAGGCGATGAGCAAAATTCAACTCTTTGCCTCTATGGCTCAGGTGATGATTCCATAAGCCCGAAATCAGGAGATGATGGATGTGATAACTACACATCTCAAAGAAATAATGAAACTTTTGTAGGATGTTTTCCTGGATGTAATCGGACTGGATCATTTTGGAGACCTACAATGTCACATGTAAGTGGATATTCTGGTCTTCCGGTCCCAGTAGGCACTGGGTGGTATTGGTTATGTGGGAATTCAGCACGAAAAATGTTACCCCCAAATTGGCAAGGGTCTTGCACTTTAGGAACATTAATTCCTAATATGACAATAGTTGACAGGTTACACAAACAGAGTGGGTGGGTAAGAACCTTTATTAGGCGAACTAAGAGGACCCCAATGCTATTGCAGAGTGACCCACTGCATTCCATAGTTTTGCTAGGTGGTTCCTTCCGTGGCTTGGGGTGAGTGAATTAGAAAAGACAATTGTGAATATATTTGCAGTAATTGAGGAAATTGAAAACAAAACTATGGATGCAATAAAGGCCTTGCAGATTGAAATATCTAGTCTATCACGAGTGGTCCTACAGAGTCGAATGGCCCTTGATTTATTACTGGTCTCCCAAGGAGGGGTTTGCACAGTTATAAATACAAGCTGTTGCACGTATGTAGATCAAAGTGGAAGAATCTCTACAGACTTGGAGGAAACTTGGGAACAGACTAAAATTTTACATCAAGTCACTAAGGACAATGCGTCCTGGGGATTTGAAGAAGTGTGGAACAAACTTACCTCATGGTTACCAAATTGGACTTGGTTAAAGAACTTGTTTATTATTACAGTAATTACAATATGTGTCTGTATTATAGCTTGTGTTATGATTCAATGCTGTAGTTATTGTTCCAAACTGAATATGAGAATCAAGTTTGGGTGTTGCAGCTTTGGATTTATGAGTCCAAAGTCTCAAGAAAAGGGGGGAGATGACACCTTGAACAGAGGCTTAGTGATGCCAAGATGATACCTTGTACAAAGGCTGAAAGATTACACTATGCCTTTGTTGGTAGTTCTGTGTCCTTGCTTTGTGCTTGCTTGAACAATTTGGAAAGTTTTGGTATGTAGAGATAGATAAGAGACCTAGGAGGCCTTGGGCCTTGCAGTCGGAACCAGCCAAGACGAACTAATTGTAACAAAAGACACAAACCATATGGGGTAACCCACACTGCGCATGCTTCGGTGAAGAGTTCAACTAAAGGACACCAAAAAGATGACCACCAGAGGGTCCAGGGGACCCCAATGAACCACCAAAGACCCTCACAGAAGACCCTCAGAGACTTAAAGCGCATGCGTAATGAAAATGCGAATATTACAACCAGTTCCTGGAAATGACATGAATATGTATAATTATTTCAGGAATGTTAATGAATATGTATATACTAGAATGATATAAAAATCTCTACTCTCACGACTTACAGTATGCACGATAGGTGGAGTGATCCCCCGTGCATCCAGCGCTGTAATAAAGAATGCCTGCCTTCTGAAACTTAAAAGGAAGTGTTAGAGGGTTCTTTATTCAACCGACTTTTCCGGTATCACTATTATCCTTATATATTATTATTATTTTTAATATGCAATATAAGTATTATTATTTTTTCTTTGCTTTCCTGGTGAACTGTTTTTATCTCAACCCACGAGTTTTCCTTTCTTTTGATTCTCCTCCCCACCCCACTGGGGAGTGGGGGGAGTGAGCAAGCGGGTGCATGGTATTTGATTACCATCTGGGGTTAAATCACCACAGGGGTGCAGTCTTTGCAGCCCTCCATCTGGACAGCAGCTTCCCTAATAGGAAGCCCTGTCTGGGTGGCTGCTTCCACTCATCCCAGGCTAGCCTGGCTGGGTAGCTGATTCCTGGCTGCTGCAGAGCACAGCCCTTGCCTGATGTCTACCACCATGCTTCTGACAACCTCAAAGTACTGCCTAATAAGCCCTTCTAATTCCCTGGAGGCCTCAAGTTGCTGTGTAGGCTTGCACAGCCACTAGTTAGCTGGGATGACCATCAGGGCTGCAGCCTAAGCCAGAAGGTGAGCAGAGCAGGCAGCAGCTCGATAACTGGCAGAGTGTGCAGCTGTTCCCATGCGCCTTGCCATGCAAACTGCCACCACCACTCCCTGTTCACTAGTGGTCCCTAGGGTCCAGTTATACGCAGCTTCTCGTGGTTTGAACTGGCCGTGGGGACAAGCTGGCACTGCCCAACTCTTACCCACCCCTCTCGTGCGACCTGTCGCCTGCCGGCCGGTCCCTCCCCCACAGACAGCCCAAGAGTGTCTGAGGCCCAGAAACCCCCTCAGACATCCCTCCTCCCACCCCTGGGTACATCGCAAGCCTCTCACTCCTCTCAGCAGTTGCTGCTGTTACCGTTGCTTCCCGCCATTTGTCTTCCCAAGTAACCATCACATGTGATGAAGTCCTGCTTTCCTGGAAATGGCTAATCTGCCTGCCAATGGGAAGTAGTGAATGGATTCCTTATTCTGCTTTGATTGCATGTGCAGCTTTGTTTTACCTATTAATCTGTCTTTATCTCAACCCACAAATTTTCTCACTTTTGCGCTTCTGATTCTCTCCCCCATCCCACTGCGGGGGGAGCAAGCAGATATTAATGACCCACTCATATCACATTGAGTACTTCGGGTAAAAGTAAAATCCCTTATGCAGCATTTCCTGAGGCGGCAGGAGGGGCGGAAATGCTTTTTCCATATGTGGAATTAATAAGCTCAGTGTCACTACCACTTGGCATGGTGGTTCAGTCTCAACTGCCTCCTCTTTTCAAGTCACGATCTTACAACAGCACCATTAGCTAGCTGTAAGGAAGATGACTGATGTTGCAGAGGTTAATGATTCCCCAAGTTTTCTGTGAAGTTGTCTCTGCAGAAAGCTGAATTTGATATTATCTAAGTCCCAACTTTTTATGTTGGACAGGAGTACCTTAGCATTGCCCAACACACTATTTTTCTATTACAAATAGAAACAAATAGTCTATTACTCAGACTGGGGTCTGAGTGCCAGACGCAGAGGTGGAGAGGGGCAGATGAGGGAGGGCAGGAATTCAGAGGTTAGCTGGAAAAGAGATGTCTGTCATTCACCCAGTACTCTCCTCTGGTTGGTTTCTGGCTCTCTGGAGGAGGGCACTGGGTCTCCCTGGCCTCGCAGGGCGCTCTGCAGGAGATGGTGCTGGCGGCACCTTTCCCTTCCCACACCTTCACCCCATGAGCAACCGTGACTTGCTTGCAGATGTGGCAGCAGTATGGACCAAGTTCTCCCCAGCAGCCATGGGAAGCGTCCGCACTGTGAAAAGGCCAGAGGAAATGAAAGAAGCAGCAGACAGGGCTCGTGTGTAGGTCTAGTTTTCTGGCTCTTGTGGCTCCTTCTCAAGTATTTTTCTTCCTGATAAGGGACACAGTTCTGCCCCTCCTCCTCACTTCCCTTTCCCCCATGGGAACAAATCTCAGGGAGAGTTTCCACTTGCCAAGCTTCAGGAAGAGAAGGAGCCAGTCTAATATAGCTTGGGCTTCTGAAGAACAGTTTTCTATTTATAACTCCTCAGTTGTTCCATGGCTTATGGCCCCTCATACTTCTTAGTAAATTATATTTTTATATGATGCAGCAAGTTTGTAAAAAGCCACAGCTGCATAAACCAAGTTTGTTAGGATCAACTGACTGAATTCAACCAAGCTCTTCAGTCTACTTTTAAATCAGATCATACTTGTTTATACAGACTATTGTTCATGTGGCATAAAGCAAAACTTACCTTAGCATGTTTTACATTTAATATACAGATAAATATATGGGCATTCCTGAGTAAAACTACACACGTAGCTTGATTTATACCTACATAGATACTGAACAGCCTGAATGGAACATTCAGAAAAAACATCAGCTCAAAGCCACTCTGAAAACGCACATAGTAATCGGGTACATGTGCAGGCCAGGCTACGAAGGCATTTGAACATGGAAATATCTGACTCACACACACAGTGACAAACACTTGTGTACAAATGTACGTGATCAGTCTTGCACAAGTTTTCTACAGATCTCGAAGGGCTTCCCTTTTATATTAACTGGACATAACCTATAAATATCACAATCTAACATTTATATTATAGAATCATAGAATCATAGAATTGTTTAGGTTGGAAAAGACCTTTAAGATTATCATGTCCAACCGTTAACCTAACACTGCCAAGTCCACCACTAAGCCATGTCCCTAAGTGCCACATCTATACATCTTTTAAATACCTCCAGGGATGGTGGGGTTGTTGTGACCCAAGTGCAGGACCCGGCACTTAGCCTTGTTGAACCTCATACCATTGGCCTCGGCCCATCGATCCAGCCTGTCCAGATCCCTCTGTAGCGCCTGCCTGCCCTCAAGCAGATCAACACTCCCACCCAGCTTGGTGTCATCTGCAAACTTACTGAGGGTGCACTCGATCCCCTCGTCCAGATCATTGATAAAGATATTGAACAGAACTGGCCCCAATACTGAGCCCTGGGGAACACCACTTGTGACTGGCCACCAACTGGATTTAACTCCATTCACCACAACTCTTTGGGCCCGGCCATCCAGCCAGTTTCCTACCCAGCACAGAGTATGCCCATCCAAGCCATGGGTAGCCAGCTTCTCCAGGAGGATGCTGTGGGAGACAGTGTCAAAGGCTTTACTAAAGTCCAGGTACACAACACCCACAGCCTTTCCCTCATCCACTAGGCGGGTCACCTTGTCATAGAAGGAGATCAGGTTAGTCAAGCAGGACCCGCCTTTCATAAACCCATGCTGACTGGGCCTGATCACCTGCTTGTCCTGTACATGCTGCGTGATGGCACTCAAGATGATCTGCTCCATAACCCTCCCGGGCACCAAGGTCAGGCTGACAGGCCTGTAGTTCCCTGGATCCTTCTTCCGGCCCTTCTTGTAGATGGGTGTCACATTTGCTAACCTCCAGTCAACTGGGACCTCCCCAGTGAGCCAGGACTGCTGATAAATGATGGAGAGTGGCCTGGTGAGCACTTCTGCCAGCTCTTTCAGCACCCTTGGGTGGATCCCATCTGGCCCCATAGACTTGTGCGTGTCTAGGTGGCGTAGCAGGTCACTGACCATTTCCCCTTGGATTATGGGGGCTTCATTCTGCTCCCCATCCCTGTCTTCCTGCTCAGGGGGCTGGGTACCCCGAGAACAACTTCCCTTGCTGTTAAAGACTGAGGCAAAGAAGGCATTAAGTACCTCAGCCTTTTCCTCATCCTTTGTCACTATGTTTCCCCCCACATCCAATAAAGGAGGGAGATTCTCCTTCGGCCTCCTTTTGTTGCTAATGTATTAATAGAAACACTTTTTGTTGTCTTATACGGCAGTAGCCAAAGTTCAAGTTGGGCTTTGGCCCTTCTCATTTTCTCCCTGCATAACCTCACGACATCCTTGTAGTCCTCCTGAGATGCCTGCCCCTTCCTCCAAAGGTCATAAACTCTATTCTTTTTTCCTGAGTTCCAGCCAAAGCTCTCTGTTCAGCCAGGCTGGTCTTCTTCCCTGCTGGCTCATCTTTTGGCACATGGGGATGGCCTGCTCCTGCGCCTTCAAGATTTCTTCTTGAAGAATGTCCAGCCTTCCTGAACTCCTTTGCCCTTCAGGGCTGCCTCCCAAGGGAATCTGTCAACCAGGCCCCTAAACAGGCCATAGTTTGTCCTACAGAAGTCCAAGGTAGCAGTTCTGCCAAGCCCCCTCCTTCTCTGAGAATCGAAAACTCATTTCATGATCGCTATGCCCTAGTTGGCTCACTTACCAACTGTGTCAGGAAGTTATCGTCTTCCACACACTCCGGGATCCTCCTAGACTATTTCCTCTCCTCTGTATTGTATTTCCAGCAGACATCTCATATGTTGAGGTCCCCATGAGAACAAAGGCTAGTGATTGTGAGACTTCTCCCAGCTACTTACAGAATATTATTTCTTCTGCCTCTTCATCCTGGTTGGGTGCTCTATAACAGACTCCCACCATGATATCTGTCTTGTTGGTCTTCCCCCTGATTCTTACCCATAAACACTCAACCCTTTCATCACCATCATCAAGCTCTAGACAGTCAAGACTCTCCCTAACATACAGGGCTACCCCACTGCCTCTCCTTCCTTTCCTGGCCCTTCTGTGCTGGTTTTGGCTGGGGTAGAGTTAATTTTCTTCATAGTAGCTAGTATGGGGCTATGTTTTGGATTTGTGCTGAAAACAGTGTTGATAATGCAGGGATGTTTTTATTATTGCTGAGCAGCGCTTACACAGAGTCAAGGTCTTTTCTGCTTCTCACCCCACCAGCAAGTAGGCTGGGGGTGCACAAGAAGTTGGGTGGGGACATAGCCGGGACAGCTGACCCCAACTGACAAGTGATATTCCATACCATATGACATTATGCTCAGCAATAAAACTAGGGGGAAGGTTGGCGGTGGGGCTGCTGCTCAGGGACTGGCTGGGTATTGGTTGGTTGGTGGTGAGCATTTGTTTTTCATTTGCATCACTTGTCTTTCTTAGGTGTTATTTCTCTGTTATTTTCCTTTTCATTCCAATTTATTTTCATTATTATTTTATTTTTTTCCAATTATTTAACTGTTTTTATCTCAACCGATGAATTTTCTCACTTTTACCCTTCTGATTCTCTTCCCCCATCCCACTGTGGGTGGAGTGAGCGAGCAGCTGTGTGGTGCTTAGTTGCTGGCTGGGGTTAAACCACAACATCCTTCTGAAAAGTTTATAGCCATCCATTGCAGCACTCCAGTTGTGTGAGTCATCCCACCATGTTTCCATGATTGCAGCTACATCATAGTTTTCCAGCTGCACAGTGGCTTCCAGCTCCTCCTATTTGTTGCCCATGCTGCATGCATTGGTGTAGATGCACTTCAGTTGGGCTATTGATCCCACCAACTTTTTTGGGGGAGAAGCCCTAATTCCTATGCGACCATTCTCAGGCACTTCTGTGGTTTCTAACACACCAATAACCCTTGTATCTTTGCTGTCACATGGTTCTCCATCCCCTATGTCCACTGAGACGGCAGACCGAGGGACCTTGCTAGCACACCGTCCTTCAAACATTGGTGTGCTGTCCCCAGGCTTATCTCTAGTGATATTAGCGATAAGCAGTTGCTTATTTTAGAATGGGCATATGTTGATCAGTTAATAAAAAAATTTTCAGCTGCTAATTAGGAAATTAGTCACACGGTGAAGTGTCACTTCTCCCCATGAAGTTGTCTTGGAGGACACTTGCTTACTGCGAGCACCAGTGATATATTTATACAACAGACTCTGATTATTGCTGAGTACTTTTCTTGTGAATAACAGAAGCTCTGGACTTTTGATGAAATAATAACCTACAGCCTCTTCATAAAAGAAATCCATCCTTTTGGCACAAAAGAGCTTCTGTAAGTTTCTACTGATCAGTTCCAAAAAGGAATGTATGAGAATAAAATTATTCAGGATAAGAAAAGCTAGTCCTTTATTTATATGTAATGTGTTGGTTTAGTTTACTTGGTTCTCTACTGCAGTAATTAGTTGCATGAAATCATTGCTCTTCTGACAGCAAGTGAAACACTAAAAGGGAAGACTATTAGTTACTTCCTGCTTGTAGCATCCCAGTAGCAAGATGCATTTAACAAAAATGTAAACACTCTTAGAGCTGTACTGTGTCTGGCTCGGATGAAGTTAACCCATAGAAGCCCATATGTCACTGTGCTTTGCATTTGTGGCTAAAGCAGTGTTGATAACACACCAATGTTTTGGCTATTGCTGAGCAGTGCTTGCACAACCATCAAGGCTTTCTCTCCAACGCTCCCTCCAAAGGCCAGTAGGCTGGGGACAGGCAAGAGATTGGGAAGGGACATAGCCATATCAGACACACTGATACCACTACACAGAACATAGTAGACCTCCTGTTTAACCTACTTGGTATTGCATGAATATAATAATTCATTAGGGAAGATTCTGAATTTTCTCAAAACTGTGAGAACATTTGAAAAGTCCTGTAGTTTGCATCAAATACTTAGAATGAATTTTGGTAAGAAAACATATTCACTAGGTCCAGTTGAGGAGGGGGAGTGAGAGTGCGACTGGGTGGGGCTCTGACAGCCAGCCAAGGTCAAACCACCACAGTCCTTTAGAAACAAGAAAGAAAAAACGATGCAATTTGTGGTTGTACATATAGAAACAATATATCACAACCTGGGCTGCTGTTTGTCCCTTTGTATACAGCACTGGCAAGACTGCACACAGACTGCTGATTGCATTTCTGCAAACCTCAGAGCCAGAAAGATATAAACAAACTGAAGGGGATTTAGAGAAGAGCAATCAAAATGATTAACTAACTGCTAGTATTATTTTTTGAAGAAAGATTAAAAGACCTAAATATGTATAAATGCAAAATTAGAACTAAGCAGAGGGTAAGGAGAATAGTGAACTTTTAAAAAGTATGTGAATGTAATAGAGGAATTAAAGAATTTCACAAGATTTAGACAGCAGTAAATGGGAAGGAAAATGAACAAAGGAAAATGCATGCTTAACATCAAGAAGGGAAGCTCTGTTAAGTTGGGATAATAATTTATAACTTGTGGAAGCTCATTGACAGAGTCATTTAAAACTGGATTGGGCAAATCATATCATATATAAATAACATACTGAAGGGAACAGTTCTGTACTGGAGGGAATATAGATATGAGAACCTAAAACACATTTTCCCTTCAGTCTGGAGAGTTTTCAGTGCATTTTCTCCAGGGAAATGCGGGCCAGGTCCTTCAAACATCTCCCACCATGCACAGGCCCCCAAGGCAGCAATGTATGATACTTGTGTAGCTCTCAGCCCCTGCATTCAGCTCCCTGGGAGGCTGCATCAACATAATCACCAACAGGAATAGCCCTGCTGAAGCACTGGCAGTAGGCAGCAATTCCAGTGCTGATTGACCTACAAACTGCAGGACTTTATGGTTACTTATAAATTGGTGAATGCAGCAGCACTTCCAAGAACATCAAACATAGGCGTGTTCCCACTGCCTCCTGACTCTGAATTAAGTTGAGATCCTGGGACAGGGTCCACAGAAGGAAAATTGGGCAGGCAAGCCAGACAGAAATGAGAACACCTTCTGCACAGATTCCCCCATCTAGGCAACTGAGAAAGATGAACTCTGGCATACAGATATAAGGCACACTGACTGGTGAGTTTAGACACAGCCTATAGAGCCACAAGCCGCCTTCTTTAAATAAAATCTGAGTACTTTGTGGCAAATAATAGATCTGCCTTGATCTTTCAGAAACCTACCTTAGAATCACTATGTGCAGGTATCTTAAACAGAGAAATAAATTATTAAATAAAATTTGACAGTAATTATACTTCAAGTGCCCTGCAGCCATCTTTCTCTCCAGTGCATAGTTTCCTTTCATACTTCAATATACACGTTTTAAAAAATTATTTAATTGTATTTATATTTTATAGAGGCCATACTTGGGAAATCAGTTGACTTACTGAGCTCTGACAATGGTGCTACATCCTGACTGCCATTATACTTTCATGGTTCATTCTTTCACACTGCCCTGCTGAGATGGTACCTGGATTCTGAGAGGGTGATGTAAGCAGCCATAAAGGTGGTCAGGTTAGAAGGGGGAAATTACTGAACAGAAGAAATTGTCTGCTGAAAAATACTGACAGAGAAAGGCCTGTGAACCAGAAACATCCTTGAAAAGTGCAGATGGCCTCTTTGAAGTGCAGCTGGGGTACCTAGAAACCAGACACATCCTGAGATACCACTGATAAGCGCAAAAACAAGGGACTGTAACAGCAACTTATCATCTGAGAAGGTGGAAAACAGTCTGAAAAAATAAAATTGCTCTGAAAGAACGGAAAACATCATCATCTATTGGCTGCTACAGGTGAAAAATAGAAATTAACAGCATCTATTGGCTGCTTAAAGTAGCATGTCCTATGCCCTCTTATGTCTCTGTTATAAAAAGGACTTAATTTTTATCCAAAATGGAGTCTCTCTCTCTCTCTGAGGACTTCCCGGTTGAATTCTGCATGAACTTTCTACAAGATCTTGGACTCCCACCAGGGATGCCTGGCTGACTCCAGATTCTGTGACATGGATCATTTTTGAAGTGAAGCTCTGTTGTCCTATTGGTTCAGTCTGTCCTCCCCTCTTTTGGGGATGTTGGGACCCCCCAGGGATAGGTTTGTTGTGTGTCCTCCCCCTTTTGGGATGGTTTGGCTCCTTGTGAAAACTGTCTAATTTGCTTCATATCAATATTATATAAATTCACATAAGTAATCTATCATAAGTATATCTGCTGTTATATTGTTGATAAGTTTGCTTCACTAATGATAAGTTGTAGTAATTTGTAACAGTATATAACTACTTGGTTGTTGCTGTTATTGGTTGTACTACAATACTAATTGATGCTATTATTGATTGATACCATACTATTTATTGACACTATATTACTGATTGCTGATAGTAATTTGTAATAGGTTGATATATATTCATTCATATTTGCTTTATTAATCATAGGTATATTTGTTAGTAGTGGTATTTGTGGTAATCTGTAGTAAATAGAGAAATTTAGAAGATAAAGCTTTTGAATTCTTGTGCATTACGGAATCCTATGAACCCACAGTTGTGATCTCTACATACCCGTAGGCTGGGTAACCCTTTAGATCATCACAGAGGGACTGTTGGATACAGCCACCAGACAGAATTTTTCCACTGCAGTTATTTTCTGACCAAACATACCTGAAGAGCTCTGAAAAACAGAGATACCAATTCCTTAGTTAAAGTTTCAACTTTAATAATGCATAGCCAGTTAACCCAATTGCTAGAATGCTAGAATTGCATGATGCCTGGGACAGTTTAATCCGATTTACCTCCTCTTCTCTTGTGGCTCTATGCTGGATGTAGAAATGGGGGGAACACCTGCCGTTGGCAGTGCCTGGAACCCAGTGTCCCACTGCCACTCTTTCACATAGCTAGTGTTAAATCTACTGCCATTCCCACAGGGAAGAATGGAGTTGTTGTCAGATGATTGGATTTTTTGGTGGTGCCCCCAAACTAATATCCAGCACGTGACATTAAAAAGACCAGTTAGTCTTCAGGGATGATTGGTTTTGTGGTATCCTTTCCCAAAATACATTCTGTTTTTGAAAGCTGTGAATGGAGAATGGTGTTAAGTAGAATAATAATCTACATTGCTATGAATTAGCTCTCATCTCAAAGTATTCTTGTCCTTACACAGCTATTCACAGGAGACAGCAGAAGATATTTGTCACATATGCCATGGATTAATGGACTATCCACCTTGCAGACACTTGCAGTTCTGTTTGGAGCAGTTTTCCCCTTGATGCCTGTGTGTGGCAACTATGGCACTGAGTTACACAGACAAAAGTTTTACTGTTGTAGCCACAACCTTAATTCCAGATTGAAGAAGAGATGTTAATTTTGTTTCCAAATGGTAATCATGTAAGGAAAAACCTATGGATGACCACAGTATGCTTGATGGAGTGCTAGATCTGAACCAGAGGGAGAATTTGTCAGGACTGCCATTGAAACCATTTTGGGAGTAAAATTCTGGTTGCAGAGCGAGATCCTGTTGTAAAATGCTGTATTATTTGGTGTCATTCATTAAATTCTGTCTCCCTATGTCCCAAAGGACAAAGGAGGATGGGTGCAAAATTGTACCTGTGGTGGGTTGACCTTGGCTAGCTGCCAGGTGCCCACCAAGCCACTCTATCACTCCCCCTCCATAAACAGGACGGGGAGAAAAAAAAAAACATATGACAAAAAGCTTGTGGGTCGAGATAAGGACAGGGAGACCACTCAGCAATTACCATCACGGGAAAACCAGACTCAACTTGGGGAAATTAATTACCAATTAAACAGAGTAGGGTAGTGAGAAATAAGAACAAATCTAAAAACAACTTCTCCCCACCTCTCCCTTTTTCCTGGGCTCAACTTCACTCCCGATTTCTCTACCTCCTCCCCCCGAGCAGCACAGGGGGACAGGGAATGGGGGTTGCGGTCAGTTCATTACGCCTTGTGTCTGTCACTCCTTCCTCCTCACGCTCTTCCCCTGCTCCACCGTGGGGTCCCTCTGTCGTGGTTTAGCCCCAGCCGGAGGCTGAGCCACGCGGTCACTCGCTCACCCCCACCCTCCCGGTGGGACGGGGAGAGAATCGGGACAAAGAAAGGCAAAACTCGTGGGTTAACAACAACAGTTTAACCGAACAACAAAGGGAAAGAAAACAAACAAGCAAGAAACCCCAACAATAACAACAACAGCGTGTACTTAGCGGCGCTTCCCATACAGGTCGCTCCCTGCCCGGAGCCAGACGCCCAGCCCGCTCCCGAGCAGCGATCCCCGCCCCTCCAGTCAAACCCCCTCTAAATAGTGAGCGTGACGGTCACATGGTATAGAACAGACCCCGGCCAGCTTCTGGCAAAAATTAACCCTATCCCAGCCGCAACCAGGACATTATCCACCCCTTATTCTATACCATATATGTCACACTCAGATCCTACACTTTCCAATTAATCACCACCACTTTTCCTGGTTTTTTTATATATATATACACACACACAGACATCATTCCCTTAGTCTATGGACCATCCCTTTGAAGTGTCTATTGAGTTCATTTAGTCCATGACTTGGGGCTCCATCTGTCAGAATAGTCTCTTGGGGCAGGAGAGATGATGTGGAGTTTGCTCAGTCGGCAAAACAGGGCTGGGTCTCGGCGTGGTGCGGCAGGTGACACTGGACGCAGTGGGAGGATGGTGTGCAGTGTTGGATTGTTGCATCTGGAGCTTGCAGTCACGGTATCTGGCTCGGCTGGTGCATCATGTCCACGGTCTGTGGGTTGAAGATGTCGATCTATTGAGGAAGTTGATGGGCACCAGTTGCTAAAGCCAGTTCTGCTTCCATAACTGCTGCACTTCGCTCAGTTTTATCAATAGTTCATTCTTTATTAATTTGGGTAATTCTTGCTATAATATCATCGATTTGGCATATAGCAAACTGTGATAGAGATGACATACAGTGACAAGGTTATATAGCAATTAACATCATACACTTTCATTCATTGACTATTCTCACCCACAATCAAATCCCCTCGAGGTACACCTCGGAATTCCCCATCCTTTCGCATCACCCACCAAGTGCACCCAGGTCCTTGAGCAAAAGTAATCCCACGGATGGGTTTGCCTTTGCCTGAGGCAGGAGTAACCCAGACTATCTTCCCTAACATATTCTTCATGTGCCCTACAGGAACTTTATCCCCTTCTACAGTATTATGTAAAGGCTTTGATTGGGCAGGACCAGCTCGATTGGTAGACCCTCTAGTGTTAACTAACCAGGCGGCTTTTGCTAAATGTGTATCCCAATGTTTGAAGGTCCCACCATCCATTGCTCTCAGTGTAGTTTTCAGTAGTCCATTGTACCGTTCGATTTTCCCAGAGGCTGGTGCATGATAGGGGATGTGATACACCCACTCAATGCCATGCTCTTTGGCCCAGGTGTCTATGAGGTTGTTTCAGAAATGAGTCCCATTGTCTGACTCAATCCTTTCTGGGGTGCCATGTCGCCATAAGACTTGCTTCTCAAGGCCCAGGATGGTATTCCGGGCGGTGGCATGGGGCACGGGATATGTTTCCAGCCATCCGGTGGTTGCTTCCACCATTGTGAGCACATGGCACTTGCCTTGGCGGGTCTGTGGGAGTGTGATATAGTCAATCTGCCAGGCCTCCCCATATTTATATTTCAGCCATCGTCCTCCATACCAGAGAGGCTTTGACCGCTTGGCTTGCTTTATTGCGGTGCATGTTTCACACTCATGGATAACCTGTGCAATAGCGTCCATGATCAAGTCCACCCCTCAGTCACGAGCCCATCTGTATGTTGCATCTCTTCCCTGATGGCCTGAGGTGTCATGGGCCCACCAAGCTAGGAATAATTCACCTTTATGTTGCCAGTCCAGATCCACCTGTGCCACGTCAATCCTAGCAGCCTGGTCCACCTGCTGGTTGTTTTGATGTTCCTCAGTGGCCCGACACATGGGTACATGAGCATCTACGTGACGTACTTTTACAACCAGCTTCTCTACCCGGGCAGCAATATCTTGCCACAATTTGGCAGCCCAGATGGGTTTGCCTCTGCACTGCCAGTTGCTCTGCTTCCATTGCTGTAACCACCCCCACAGGGCATTTGCCACCATCCAGGAGACGGTATAGAGGTAGAGCACTGGCCACTTCTCTCGCTCAGCAATATCTAAAGCCAGCTGGATGGCTTTCACCTCTGCAAACTGACTCGATTCAACTTGTCCTTCAGTGGCTTGTGCGACTCGTCATATAGGACTCCAGACAGCAGCTTTCCACCTTCGATGCTTTCCCACAATACGACAGGACCCATCAGTGAACAGGGCATATTCCTTCTCATCTTCTGATAGCTCATTATATGGTAGGGCCTCTTCAGCACGTGTCACCTCTTCCTCTGTCGACATTCCAAAATCTTTGCCTTCTGGCCAGTCCGTGATCACTTCCAAGATTCCTGGGCAACTGGGGTTTCCTATTCAAGCTCATTGTGTGGTCATTGTGACCCACTTGCTCCACGTAGCATCAGTGGCATGATGTGTAGAGGGGTCTCTCCCTTTGAACATCCAGCCCAGCACCGGCAGTCGGGGTGCCAGGAGGAGCTGTGCTTCAGTACCAACCACCTCCGAAGCAGCTCGAACCCCTTCATATGCTGCCAAGATCTCTTTCTCAGTTGGAGTGTAGCGGGCCTCAGATCCTCTGTATCCCCAGCTCCAAAACCCCAGGGGTCGACCTCGAGTAACCCCTGGTGTTCTCTGCCAGAGGCTCCAGGTAGGGCCATTCTCCCCGGCTGCGGTGTAGAGCACATTTTTAACATCTTGCCCGGCCCAGACTGGCCCAAGGGCTACTGCATGAACTATCTCCTGTTTAATTTGTTCAAAGGCTTGTCATTGCTCAGGGCCCCATGTGAAATCATTCTTCTTTCGGGTCACGTGATAGAGAGGGCTTACAATAGAACTGTAATTTGGAATATGCATTCTCCAGAAAACCACAACGCCTAAGAAAGCTTGGGTCTCCTTTTTGTGAGCTGGTGGAGACACAGCTGCTTTTTTTGTTGATCACATCTGTCAGGATCTGATGATGTCCATCTTGCCATTTTATTCCTAGGAACTGGATCTCCTGTGCAGGTCCTTTGACCTTACTTCATTTTAAGGAAAAAGTTTCTCAGAAGGATTTGGATTATTTTTTCCCCTTTCTCAAAAACCTCTTCTGCTGTGTTGCCCCACACAATGATGTCATCAATGTATTGCAGGTGTTCTGGAGCTCCACCCTTTTCCAGTGCAGTCTGGATCAGTCCATGGCAAAGGGTGGGGCTGTGTTTCCACCCCTGGGGCAGTCGATTCCAGGTGTACTGGATGCCCCTCCAAGTGAAAGCAAACTGTGGCCTGCACTCTGCTGCCAAAGGGATGGAGAAGAATGCATTGGCAATATCAATGGTGGCATACCACTTGGCTGCCTTGGACTCCAGTTCGTACTGAAGTTCTAGCATGTCTGGCACAGCAGCACTCAGTGGTGGCGTGACTTCATTCAGGCCACGATAGTCCACTGTTGATCTCCATTCTCCGTTAGATTTCCGTACTGGCCATATAGGACTATTAAAAGGTGAGTGAGTCTTACTGATGACTCCTTGGCTCTCCAGTTGATGAATCAGCTCGCGGATGGGAGCCAGGGAGTCTCGGTTGGTGCGATATTGCCGTCGGTGCACTGTTGTGGTAGCAATTGGCACCTGCTGTTCTTCAGCTCACAGCAATCCCACAAGGCAGGGATTTTCCGAGAAGCCAGGCAGGGTAGATAGCTGTTTGGTCTTCTCTGCATTCACCATGGCTACACCAAAAGCCCATCGGTATCCCTTTGGGTCCCTGAAGTACCCTCTCCTGAGGTAGTCTATGCCAAGGATACAAGGGGCCTCTGGGCCAGTCACAATGGGGTGCTTTTCCCACTTGTTCCCTCTTAAGCTCCCCTCAGCCTCCAATACAGACAGTTCTTGGCATCCCCCTGTCACTCCTGAGATCCAGATGGGTTTTGTGCCCCTATGTTCTGATGGCATCAGGGTACACTGTGCACTGGTGTCTACTAAAGCCCTATACTTCTGTGGGTCTGATGTGCCAGGCCATCAAACCCACACAGTCCAGTATACATGGTCATCCCTTTCCTCCTCCTGGCTGAAGGCAGGGACCCTCAATTCCTGTTCCTCGTCAGAGTATTCCCTGTCTGAGCCTTGCAGCGCCAGACCAGAAGGCCCCTCCTCAGGATCAAGGGAGGTGATTTCAGTTCTTCTCTGTTTGGGAAATCGCTGATTGCCTTCATGTGCCTCTACAGCAACTCTGCTGACAGACTTCCTGGGTGGCCCCTTCTTAACAGCTGTCTTCCCTCTCAGTTCGCGTACATGGGCTTCCAGCTTAAAGGTGGGTTCACCGTCCCACTTCCTCATGTCCTCCCCCTGGTCACGCAGGAAGAACCAGAGCGCTCCACGCGGCGTGCGCCTGGGGCTCCCTTTCCCTCTGACCGAGGCAGGAGAGGACTGATTTCTTGGGGCACCTCTGATTGATAGCCAAGGCACTGGCCCGTAGGGATGAGGAGGTACAGAGATTTTCTTCAAAGTTTTGGAGCCAAGACGACACTCTCTCCACAGTTGGCGTATCAATATCCAGGCAATACATTGCTGCCAGGCTGTTAGAATATGACGCTGGGGCACTCTGAATCACTTTTCTCCACATAGCCCGTGTGCACAGGACATTGTCTGGATCTTTGGAGACCTCATCATTGTCTAGATCCCTGTAGATGACTTCCAGCACCGCTAATTCTCTCAGGTACTGGATGCCTTCATCTGCAGTAGTCCACTTCCCTGGGGAGTTCACAAGATCTTCCTTGAATGGATA
Source organism: Phoenicopterus ruber ruber (assembly GCA_009819775.1). Classification (NCBI taxonomy): domain Eukaryota; kingdom Metazoa; phylum Chordata; class Aves; order Phoenicopteriformes; family Phoenicopteridae; genus Phoenicopterus; species Phoenicopterus ruber. The sequence continues at coordinate 8,505,546 of CM020247.1, read as the reverse complement.
TCTTGCCCTCACACTTGAGAGGAGCCGTCTCCAGAGACTGCAAATTGCTGCCTCTTTTCCAATTCCTCTCTCAATTCCCTGGTTCCTAGCAAGGGATCCCAGCTGTTGGGCTTCCTTGCCTTCCAATTGCTGACTGTCGGCCCCGCTATCCCAGCATCAGAGCAGCCAGGCAGCAATCCGCTCACCTGGCTGGCAGCTGTAATCTTTCTGCATGTCTCAAAGTTCTGCTGAGGTCAGGGACTGGGTAGTTTCTGCTTCCTGTCGGAATTCTCTCACTCCTTCCTCCAATGGCTTTGTCGAAGGACCGTCTTCGTGATCAAACCTTTCCTCTTCTTCCTCTTCCCTTACTCATCGAGGATATGGACCCGTTGTCTTCCTTGTCCATTGTTTCTTTTTAACTACTGGGGCAATTACTGTAGTTGGTGGTGTTGTTTGGGTCCCTATCTCAACCATGGTGTCCTCAGGTGCAGTTTGGGTCCCTGCCTCAACCAGAGTCCTCTGAGAATGCTGAAGTGTGGCTCGATAGGCACAAGCCAGGCCCCAGTACAGTGCTAGAAGCTGGTGGTTTTCATTGGGATAGGCAAGGCACCCTTCCATCAGGTGGCGTGTCAGTTTGCCAGGGTTGCTCACCTGTTCAGGAGTCAAGTCCCAGGCTATGGGAGGTGATAACCGCCCTAGGAACCTGCCCAAGTCCTTCCACACACCCTGCCACCCTGGGACCAGCCGCCTCACGTCACATTTCAATATCACCTCACCCAAAAGTTGTCTTCTCTTCCACCAGGATGAGACCAGATTCCACAAACCCCATAATATGCCAACAATATTAATAAGTAGTACTAAGCAGCTCACATAAGGGTGAGTAAGGACCTCAGGAGCCTGCGTAATAAACCTATCCACATTAATCCTGGGTAGGGAGAGGGAGATGATGTATTCC